>VZRS01010411.1:32695-281247 GCA_013398055.1 Ifrita kowaldi
TAAAGGTCTTGAAAAGAAATGGAGTCAGGAAAAAAAAAAGAATAATTTAATTGTTATTTATTAAAATATAGTTAAAAGAAGATTTAAAAATATATTAAATATAGTTTGGCTAGTGCAAAAAGAAAAAGGGGGAATTGTAGTAATATGCATTTAAACCCTGATGGTGTGCACTAGCCAAGCTCTCACTCAGGACCAGACTCAACACCTGAACTCCATTGTTATTCAAATAGAGTTCAGGCCACCTCAATCCTAAAGTGCTCATTAACCTCCTACAAACAGCTGTAGCTGCAGGGTGGGCACAAGCCCTATAAATCTAGTTCTGGGAGGAGCCAAGGTTGGGCTGGTTGTTCCTGGGAGCTGCGTGTTGCCGGAGCTCTGCTCTGAGAACTCATAATCCAAGACTCAGAAGACTGCGAGCTCCGGCACAGAGAGTAGTAAGCTGGGTAGAAAGAAAGTGTGATGAAGCTGTTTGAACTGACTGCAGTGGACAGTACAGAGGTCTAGCCTGAGTAACTATTTGCTATGCCCTTCCCTTGAAACAATACACCTCCATGAAGAAGGTCTTCCTGATGGAAGTCTATAGCTGTGTTCATTTTCCCAGTGGGTGCTCTGTGGGGCCTATTTATAATATATGTATTTTTAGCTGTGGCTAAAATGTGCTCTACTTCGTGCAGTTATAAATGTGTGTGTGGCTCTCCAGCATAAATGGAAACTATAATGCCTGTTGAAGCAGTTTTCTTTTAAGTCTTTAAATCAGGAAGTTACCTAGGATAATGTCACTGAAACACTAAAGGCATTGAAATCTAAGCTGACTTAGTATTTATAATATATCACAGTTATCAGTAGGGCTAAGTGATAAGACCTGGTAAAACTAAGGGTCACTGAAAAGAATTAATTTCCAAAGAGCTTCATGAGTAATGGAATTTATAATACCTCATTTCCTAAGGTCTTTTATGTCATGATAGGACTGTTTACTGGGGCTGGAATATCATAAAATGTATCTCCTGCTTCATACGTGTACTCTCTCCCGAGCTGGTTTTGTGATGTCTGATAGAGATGGAATAACACAGTAGCCTTTTGCTTAACTTGGGGAAGAATCACTAATTTGGAACCCTATTCCCCACTCTGATAGTTCTTAATGAAACTTTAGGAATTGTTTGGTTTTAATTGGGTTTGAAAGTGACTACCTAAACCAAATATTTATTCTGGGATAATGATGGACGGGAAGGCAGACAGTGCAAGTGGGAAACAAGGATGAAAAGATAACTAGTCCTTAACTCACTGTAAAGGGATTCTGTTTATCCAGACCTTCTTTGATAACTTGACAGATTAAATGGAGAAACCTTTCCCCTGTCTCAGTATGGAAGCAATGACTAATAATGGATAATTCAGCTTTTAACAAGGCATTTGAAAAAAATTTCTGTTTCTGAATATTTCTTCAAAATCTAAGTTTTAGCTAAGCTTTACAATTGATGTGCTAAATTCTGAATTGTCTTTAAGAAGTTCTCAGAGGTTACTGCTTTTGTCTCTGTGGTGAAATGAGAAATAAAGTAAAACTACCCCTCAGCTATCAGTATGGCATTCACATCCAGCAAATTCCCTAAGTTGTGGCTAACACCTGTGGTTTCTTCCAGTGGTATACAGGAGCTACTGGGGGGCTTGTGATAATGGCAGTGATTTAAAAGGACTACCTTCACTCAATTTCTACAGCTTGTGACCAGTGTGATGGTGGGCTTCAATCAATGGCCAAGACGGTTCCTTGCAAATTTCCTCCCATTCAGTGGAATCACTTGACTACCTAAAGCTTGTGATATGCAGAACTGCAAACTTTTTCCTGCTGATCTAGAGAAACCACATTCTTGAATGGCATATTTTCAGAACAGTACATTACCTCGCTTAGTGTGTAGCCTTCCTTGGGAAGGAATAGTTTACACACTGACAAAATGGAAAAGATATTAACTGTGGAGTGTTTTGCTTATAAAATAAGTCACTGAGTTGTGATCCGAGCCTGATTTGTAGCTGCTATATGTAATAATATTCTCATTGAAGTAAATGTTGCTACAGTGGTCTGGAAACTGCATATAATATTAGCTAATCAGAACATTATAATGTCTCTTACATAGCCAAGGTCATTCTAATGCAAAGAGGTAAAAAATTCCAGGTTTAATAATACAGTAATTGCAACAGACAAAAATACAAGTGAAAGACAAAGATATATACACATTGGTGGGTTTTGTTTGTTTTTTGTATTTTTTTTTAATGAGTAAGGTGGAAGGACCAACCTCAGTCCAGGTAATGTTTCAACGTATACAATGCTTCTTATATGAGTAGTTTTATTTCAGTAAAGTCCTGTTTTTTGAGACTCCTTTATATTTTCCATTTGAAGTCTGCTATAAAGTTTCAGACCCTAAAGGGGAATAAATTCACTCATTTTCTAACCTAGTTAGAGGGCTGGAAATAGTGTTTAAAACAGAATTTTAAAATAAATGGCTGTAATTCATGCACTTCTTAATAAGTAAAATTCATTAATTGGGACAACTAGTACTCTGAAAATAACACAAAAATACAGTTTTATGAAATAAATGAGTGCAAACCTAATTCTGTAGAAATATGCTCTATTAGGAGACCTTTTTTGGAGTTGCATTAGAAAAACGTTGACTATTTTTTTATTAAAATCCAATTCCCCTTAAAATAAAAGGGCTCTATAGTTTGAAAGATAGTCCTAATGACATGCACATTTTCATGATCACTGGATTTTAAAAAGACCCAAGCAAATATAAACCCGAAGCAGCTGACTCTATGCCTATATACTGCTGAATGACTACAAAAAAAGAGAGGACAAAAGCTTTTTTTTTTGTAACCCATCTTATCACAGAGACATTTCTTGCATCATGTTGGTATTTTTTTCCTTCCTGTATTGCAGAAGCCTCATGCCTAGAAAACATGATATTTGCTTTCTTGTTTCTTCTATGATTTTATTTTTACAAGTAGGGTCATTCAGACTATCATTACAAATACAAATTCTTCTGAGCTCTTTGAAAAGGACAAGAATGGCGGGATATGCCAGAAATAATGAATGTCAAATGTTTCCTGTAGCTAAAATAATTCTTGGTTCCTCTGCAGTTTAGAGTTGCAGTTTTGTAGAACTCATTCAGTTCATAAAATTTTCTATGTGCAAGAATTCATTACCAATCAGGAAGATTTCATTGAAGTTTTGTATACATATGTCTATCTATATTATATATCTCCACCATAGATTTGATAATTCTTTTCCCTGCTTCTAGATTTCTCCAAATAAATGGCAGATTAGGAAATACTAAATATTTTAACTTGAAGAAAAGGAAATACTCATAAAGAATATTGTTGCATTAATCTTGACTCCATACCAAATCAAGACTTAAACAATCAGTCAATATATGTGAATAAGGATGTATAAATTCTAATATCTATCCTGTAAAAATATACGTTCAGAGAGAATTCTGGATAAACCTATTCCACCCTGAAATACCTTATTTCTTAAACATCAAATTACAATAAGTGCTAAATATGAAATACCAAGAACCTCAAGAAACATGATTGTTTGGTTCCAGTAGATATTATGAAATGTCTTGAAAAATGAATACTTTGAATATCCAGTTCCTGAGGAATTCTCTTAATTCCCACTTGAACTGCAGTGTGAGATAACTTCTGCTCATCTTGCACACAATAGTAGTTCTCACTCAGACTTTATCCAGTGCTCCTGATAAATGAAAAAACCTTAAATGGGCACTCTGTGAAATACTCCCATTTTGCACCTAAGGGCAAGTAGATAATAAAGGTGAGGTGGAACATGATGATACATCTGGAACAAAGTAGATGCCCCCTTTCTTTTTCTCTCCAATTGACCTCACTTTATCCCAGACAAAGTTTGTCATTCTGTCTAGAGGACAACGGAACACGGTGACACTGTCTCAAAATATCATGTCCTTTTTCCATAGTTCAACATTATTTCTTCTCTGTGAATCATGTAAAAGAACCCCAAAAACCCTTTCCTTGGTAATAGTTATTTAAATATTTTTATACTCATGCAAATATATATTTTGGATATTTCTTGTGAAAGAAAAGCCCAAAACAAAACAGAGTGCTATGCTCTTATAAGAACTGACCTTTTAGATACAGTAGAAAGAGAAGGTGAAATTCTGTGAAGCTAAAAGAGCAAATATAAAAAATTATAGAAAGAGCAAAACTAGAGAGAGCTCACAGTGGATCCAATTGAGTGGAAACAATTTGTTAGAAATTGAGAAATTGTTACTGATATAAGCAAAATATGAATTCAATGCTAAAAGTTAAAAGCCAGCATATCACATTACAAAGCATATGGATATATGGTATAAAGGAATCTTAAAATGTCTTACCAGAAAAAAGGTGCTTAATGCTCTTAAACATTGAAAAACCTCTGACTGGGGGAAGGGCTAAGAGCTATTCGCAAGCATTTTAAAGCACCTGGATGTGTTCACCCAATTAATGAAAATATTTTGTTATTTGTGTTTTGGTTTGGGTTTTTTTAATTGTCATGTGTTCTTAAATCCCCACCCTTTCTTTCCTCCCTGCTACCTTCGGCAAAATCAATTAACTTAGAAAAAAGCTCTCCTTTTCCTATGTACTAACTTTTCTGATCTGTTTGGACATGCTTGCTAAACTAAAAAGGTGACTCTTTTGACCTGTGCTTTGAACTAAGTGTGAGAAAGTAATTATCAGTCTTAGACAGCTGTGTAGGGTGAAGGAGAAGAAAGAAGGTGTCTTACTGAAGCATGCAACAAAGAGTATCCATCTTGGGAGGGCTAATAAACCGAATACAGCCTTGCCCTGGCCTGTGTTGTGTTGCTTCTCCATGTCTGTATTTTTTTTAGTTCCAGTCATCATAGCTCTATTTGCTGAGAGAACTTTATCCTCTGCTTTGCTGTGTGGAAAACTGACTGTCTTTGCTGCCTAAAAATGCAGAGCCAGGAATATTGGTAGGTACTCTTGTTGTGTGTATTATACTTTACTGGAGTTCACTAGAAAATTAAAATCTGTGTGTCTTCCTCTTTGGGAGGATTTGGTCTCTCAGCCATCCTGTTTTATTGGATTCACATGGAAATTCCGTGTTTTGTAACTAAATACAAGATTTGAACCTCACATTTTTGACCTTTGTTACATATAGATGAGCCTGAATACCATCACCCGCATTTCAGTCACCAGCAAACCCTCCTAGAGCTGAAATTCTGTAATGCCATTTTGATGCATCTTACTCCCTTTTATCCTCCTCCTCCTTTTCTGGGATCATTTTTCCCTTTCTCATGCATAAATGCACACCCCCACAGACAATCACTCCTGCACCAAGAAAGTAGAAAACTGCTCTGAGTCATCTTGTTTATTGGCCTGAGTGCCTATATGAGGTGAAAGTAGAAGATGGAAGAGGGGGTGGTCTTCAAATTAGTCTGGCACTAATGTCATTTAAGCTGAAAGAAAGTGTTGAAAAATGGTCAAATAAAAGCTGGAGAAACCCCTTTGACTGGAGTCATAGGGGTTTTTTTGTTGCTGTTGGTGGTGGGTTTTTTCTTTTGTTGTATGAAGGAACTGTAATCTAAACTCTAGAGACTTCCTCTGAAGGAACGGCCTGCATTCAATTGCAAGGTAGCAAAAATAATCTGGAAATAACTTCAGAAATTTCCTTAAATAGTTAGAGAAAGATCAGCCCTGTGTATAATCTTCCATATACAAGCTGCAGCTGAAGTTCCATGATTTTCTTTCAGAATGTGACTTGCTTGTTCCTATCAAATTTTCTATTTTTATATACAAATTATTTTCATAATACAAACCTAATTCATTTAGTCTCTGTCCAAGCTACAAACATACCAAAAGCCATGTAACCCAAACATAAGCTGGTAAAGCATGATGAGATAATATTTATGAAAAGCCAGGCCATAAACTTTCTCTAACCCAGAAATATTGTTCTTATATTCAAAAATTTTTGGGTTTCCCTTATGAAAAGTAGGAAATTTTCATTCGACATAGGATAATTCTTTAGGTAATATTGTGTATTTTGTTCAGCAAGTGCCTTGAACAGGATGGCAAGTAACCATAATACAGTTCTTAACTTTCACTCTTTTGTTTTGTTGTAGGTCAAAAGCTGGACATATGTTAAATACTTAACTGACCTTCTAATTAGCAGTCATCTCAGTGATTTCCAGTTGTTTCAGGGCAGCTGAAAAGTAGAACCTAGTGTCAGTCTGTGCAGGCGTCTGTGTGTTGCCCATCTTTGTGCAGAAAAGGGAGAAGACCCCGCTTGTCCGAGAGTCAAAGAGGTTGTGCTCGGTAGGGATGGGTATGTAGATGTGTTTGGGTGACTGACAACAAGGACAGTCAGAGCATTGGATGAAGGCAACTTAGGGCTTTCTACTCCCTCGCAGAATAATGTCTTTTTGTCTACCAGACTATTTAGTTCCGTTACCTTGGCAGGACAAAGCCACTCTTCCTCTATGTGCAGTTTGGACTAGCTAGATGACAAAAAAAAAGGTTGTTTACATTTTTTTTGTTCCCTAACTTTGGAAGAATTTTGTGCTAGGCAAGCTCTTTCCACATTCATGAACAATCAGACTTAGGTAATATGTTGCAACACATGGCTGTAAAAATTTGAAGACAATATTAAGCTGGACACATTTTCCCCATGCCTCATTTAAAAAAAAAAAAAGAGAAATTTGTTCGAAATTTAATAAATTGTGTTTAATTACCCTGTGGTGATACTGAAACCTTGCATTCAAAGCAGTCAAAAATAAAAATACTAAAACCCACAAAAGGCTCTTTGTCATGTCCTTTCCCACTTGAGCCTGTGCAGGCAATAATCATGGAATAATAGCATATCTCTCAAGCTGGAAGGGACCCATAAAAATCATTGAGTCCAACTCCCTGCTGCTCTCAGACCTACCTAGAACTAAACCATATGACTGGCAGCATCATCCAGATGCTGCTTGAACTCTGGAAGGCTTCATGCTGTGACCACCCGTCTAGTGAGCAACCTTTTCCTAGATTCCAGTCTGAACTTCACCTGGTGCAGCTTCACACTTCTCCCTTGTGTCCTACTTCTGGTTACCAGAGAGAAGAGACTACCACCTTTTCTCCACTGCCCCCATCCAAGATGTTGCAGGCTGCCCTCTATCTTCTCCAAGGTGAATAAGACAAATGATCAGGGAATTCCGTGGACTGGGGAAGAGTGGGACACAGACCAAAGATCCTGGGACTCACTGCATGTTATATTTCCAGTGTTAGGAGCCTCTTTTAAATGTTTGCTTTCCTGAGACTTGGAAGTTTGACTATTAAGTGTATTTCTGCTGGAACACAGCATATTTTAATAAAATTGCTGACCAATCTGAATTTACTCAAATACTATGACTATTACAGCATAGAATTCTTCAGTCCGTAATGGCCTATATCAAAAATGTAAGTGAAAAATTCTGGCTTATAGCAGTGTGCTCTTTCTTATCTACATGAATTTGAATAGCTGTTATACATATCTCTGACTCATGCCACTTCATTAAAAGCTCGATTACGTGCAGCACCTCTGGGAATAAGGGCCTTTATCAGAAATGAAAGGAAGCATAAGCCAGGGAGTGCTCATAGTAGTTATACTGGGTCAGAACATGCTGCTCACATTCCATTGCTTACATATTGTCATTATTGTAATTCAGCTGATTTATTGCTACTGACACTGTTGTCATGGTTACCTTAATATTTTCATGCCAAATCAAATATTAACAAAGATAATTCCTTTAATTTGCTGTACAAAAAAAGAGGATATATATTATTAAAGTGGGGGGTTTAAATACTAAAAATAGAGAAGCAGCTAATTAAGTTTGCATAGTAATTTACATACCAATTCTTAACAATTGATTAATGAAAGTAATTTATTCATGACATTCTCATGACCAGACTCCAAAACTCTCTCCTGCAATTAAACCGTGTCAAAGCATATACTGAATGTTCCACATCCATTCCTTTTACTGTTTCTCTGTGAAAATGCACAGAATTTTATTTTTCCTGCCCTGTTTTGACAAAAGCTACAAAGCTGTCTATTTCCAAGAATAATTTACAAACTGCTGTATTGTATGAGCTCTCTATTAGCTGGAGAAAAATACCATGTGTCCAGCTATTATCTATTTATATTGAGAAAGGGCTCCAGGATATGTTGAATAGAGAACTTTGTGGCCAGCAAAATCTAAGGATAAATTCTTCAGAATTAATGTTTTTCATCATGAAAATTGTGCCTACATGGAAATACTTTGAATTTGAGATTTCACCCCCTTGTTATGAAAGTTTCGTACTTAAAATAGTTATGATGGTTTTTTTGGACAAAACCTGACAATATCTGCAGCAATTGTTGCTAAGCAGAAAATGATACGCAAGAGGCATAAAGTTAGCAACAAACATGTTCTCAGATTCCTTTTAGAGTTTATTACAGGAACCTGTTCTAAAATAAAATGTTTTGAACTTGCATTTAATGTCTTTTCCCTGACTCACTTTTCTATCTTATATGCAACCACTACTCCACTGGTGCCACCGAAGAGTCAGCTTGAACATCAACTGTCACCTCTCCAGATGACCTTCTAATTTATTTTTACTTTTCTTTAAACTACAGGTGAAAAAGAGGTCTATCTAATGATTCCATGCATTCTCAAATGTTTTCCACCATTTTACAGGGAAAATGCCATTGCAGCACACTTAAGAAATGTTCCTTTTGTTCACTGAGAACTTGTAAAACTGGTAATTAGGTGTAGGCTAACCTCTTAAACCTTGTATTTGTAAATCTTATCCTAATTAGGTGGAAGGTAGTTTCTAGTGCCACTGTCAGTTGAGATGTTGCAGTGCTTGAGGAACAGGAGTATGAACTTAAGTACATTCTAATATGAAGGTAAAGATCAGAACACCTTATTCTGCTTCTGTACTGGAGAAAACAATTAGTTGTAAGGATTTGCTTAATGATGTTACGTTTTTTAAAGCAATCTCTATTAATTTTTGTCAAGCTCAAGATTTCTTCAGAGACTAAGCCAAGCAATTCATTGTGTTGTAGGTGTTTTGATACAGCCTATTGCTTATCAGAGTAAATGACGAGTTTACAGGTATCCTTCAGGACGTATATAATCAGGTTGCAGAGGCTGATTGAATCTTCAAGACTTACTTGTGATAGGCCCCATAAAGCACATTTTTTTCCTCCTGTCAGTGTAAATACTTCTAGAAAGGGCAATTAGGCATGCAGGGCTTTTTACATGAACAATTAAAGCACCTTTTCCAATGTGTACAAGGTTAAAATTCATTAATTTTGTGATACTTAGCTGTAATATTGCACTGTGTAATTTGATTTGGTATTTGTTTCTATAAGTAACTACTTAACACTTTGCTGGTTAAAGCATTTATAGAAATTGCAGAAGGTTGGCTTTACTTTCATTGTGTAGCAGCTGGTGCTAAGTTAGATAGATAAGCTTTAGACAGGAAATTTTACCAGTAGTGAATATTCTGGTTTTTCCCCTAAATACAGTTATATCTTTCAAATAAATGATTGAAATTTGGGATTTTTTTCCTCCTTCTATGCAAAACAAAATCAGAGCTATCCTTTCCTGGGAGACTTTGAGAAAAAGTGGCAGATTCTGAATGTTTCTAGTTATGTTGTCCCTACAGTACACCTTCAGGGACAGGACTGATATAATGCTCAGTGAGGCACAGATACGCAGTGACATTTTTCAAAACATGTAGTGACTTTAAAGGGATATTCACGTTGTCTTAAATCAACACCTGAAGTTATGGGTGCTATTATTGCTCAGAAACAGCATTTCATTGGCAGTTACAGGAAGGAGTTTTCTTTATGTGCATTTTCCTATGTGTAGGTATAACACAAATACAACTGTGACTATTTCATTGTTTCTTTTTCTTTTTTGTTTTGAAAAGAAATAGGGAAAAGAGTTTCCAGAATGCATTAGGTTTCTTTCTTTCATTTTTTTTTGTTTCTGCTATTAACCTTAGTGATCATGTCTAACAGCAATTCTGATATTCAACTTTTATTTCCTCTGTACATCCCTTGTTTCATTAAGCATAAGATGTTCATCCTGGAAAGATACATCCAGCCTCTGGCAAAACTTTCATGTTGCTATTTTGACACAGAGGTCTTCTTAGCTATTTTAAGAAAATGAAATGTTCAAAAGTTGAACTTGATAATTTCCTCAACAGTATTTTTTTAATCAGTAGGAAAATTGATGGTGTATTTTGTCTTTTTTTCAACCTTCAAATACTAGCCAGAGGGTGACCTTAGGCAGGTAGATGTGTTAGAAGTCTGAGTGTCATTTTAGATGTTACAGGGTTTTTTTATACCACACATCCTGAATCTACATCTATTAGCTTATGAGTAATTTGTCATAATAACTGCAAAAACTGTGAAGTCAGTATTTGGCTCTGTATTCAGAGCTGCAGCTTTGATCTCAAAGCAATTCACCCATCACTGCATACCTGATAACTCAGTTGTACAGAGATGCTGTTATTTATGTATGAAAATGCTGTGTTGATGGCTAAAGAAGGCATTCATTAGAGACAGCTGATTTGTTTAGTGAAGTCATGTATGTTTCCATTTATTTTTATTTAGTCAGAAAATGACAGTGAAACTGCACTAATTTAGAATTCCATATGATCAGCCATACCTATACCATATACATACACAGATATGTTTGCTGGATATGGATATATAGATGTCCATATACTGAAAACTACATTAAAATATAATCTATTGCACAATATAATGTATAATAAACAATGTTGATCAAAAATAAATCTTTCTTCCAACTTTTTGCACATGTAGGCATGCGTAGGCATGTTAGGAAATATTTTGTTTTTCTTGTGTTCCTGGTTGTATCCTAATCATATTGTCACTAATCAAGATTATCACTAACATCTTAAAAGTATATACTTGGTGAGAGTAAAATGATTGCAGCCTTTGCTCATTGCTCTGCAGACTGCTTCCTCCTCTTTCAAAGACAAGTTGTAAAACAGTGGGTTGGGTATGAAAGGTTCTCCTCAATGAAACTAACTTCCAGCAAAGGTGCTGCAGAGTTGCCTCAATGTCACCACATTTTAAAACACGCTGAAGTTTGCATGAAGTTCCTTTGTTTGTCCAGACCTTGATCAATATAGATAGTTAGTCTGTACCTGAGTTTCTGCAGGCAGTGCAGTCAGTGACCTGGGGAGAATCTGGAAAGCTGAATCATCGTCTTTTACAGTGAGGGCAGTAAGGTTTCTTGATAAATTTATAATCAGTCAAACCAATTGCCATTCAAAAAATATTGTGCTGCTTTTAACTTAAAAAGGTTTTGTGTACATCTGAGACCAAGTGCGCAAGGAGGGAGCTCACTTGTTCTTCTAAGCTGCAGACAAATTTTTCTTTCAAATATTTCGAAATTGTCTTTACACACATTCCACATTATCTTTTTTGTTGTTATGACAACAGTGCAAGAATTTGCCCTTTGGCACTTTAACTGCTTATATAGTCTGTTAGTTCAGAAGAATCATTGTGCAAATATGTCTGTTGGTTGTCAAACTTACAAGTTAACTTTTCTTATATTTCTTCAGCCAGACCTATTTTCAGGAGAAAGAGCTAAATCCTGCTCTCCTGTCTCAAATTATTTAGGAAAAAAATGTTTAAATGCGGCTTCTTTGGAAGAATTAGTTTTCATAACTATAAGTTGTTGTGATGTGGAGAAGTATTTATTTCCATTAACACACGTAACAGAAGACCAAAATAGTCCTTCATGACAAAAATTAACTGGCCACATTTTTTTTTCCATGGTAAAATAAAATGGTGCAAAAAGAAAATCTTGAGTTTTCTTTTCCTTTGACTTTATAGATCTGCTCAGAAGTATAAACACTAACCTACTGTTGAATATTTCTTGCATATATTACAGTTTTTCCTATACTTTTTCAGTTTTCTTTTTCCAGGTATACTGTACAATCTCTGAAGAGGGTGAAAAATAATTGTTTCATGTAGGGCACTTCTAGAAGCTGAGAAGAAAGACTAAATTAAAAGAAGGTAAGAGTTGAAGATTAAGGAGGAAAAGGACAGGAAAGCAGTTTTCTTCATCTGGAAATGGTGGAAACACAAGTTTCCATGAACACTATTATTTCATTGTGCAAGGAATGATTCCAAGTTTGAACTTCAGGAGTTCAAAGTAGGACAAAGAATTGCACAGACTTCACAGATCTGGTCTTTTGTCAGATAGTGCCCTAATGAAAAAGTAAATACATTGTGACTGTGGGCAGTAAATAGGACAAAAAAACCCCATAGATGTAGCTTGGAAGACTTAAAAATGTGTTATTTTGCACTAATTTGAAGCTCAGGATTTGGCATTTCCCCTGATGGTTGGCTGTTCAGATTTCAGAAAGTGATAAAGAGTAATTTATTGACTAATTAAGTTGCTCTTTCTGCTCCAGTCTAAACAGTGAAATGGTAAATCACAAATTATGAACGTTATTCAGCTTTCAACCCGCAGCACAGCTCTTTGGACAGACTCCATAGTTTTTCTGTCAGGTCCCTGCTCAGAATCTTTGCTTAATGAGGTCTATGTAATACTTAGGTGTAATGATACTGGCTTTCCTGTGGTCTTGATTCAGGCAAATCTTCAAATGGAATAGATAAAAAATTATTTGAAGAAATTTATAAGACACGGTCTTAAATATTTTGTCTTGTAGGCTTGTGGGACTGATAAGTCAAAGGGTTTATCTTACTTGAGTATTGGTTTGTTTTCATTGCTTATATCTGGGAGAATAATTGGCCTGTCTGCAGCACTCACTCAGATCTGAAGGTCACAGAATACTTTTCTTTGGAATCCTGATTCGCCAACCACTATGCACTAGCATTAATGTAAGTAGATATAGTCCAAAGTATCAAAAGAGTTGCCTTATGCATTCATTTCCTTGTATATTCATGAGAAACCAAAGGGACAGGAATTAATATTTCTAAAACACAGATGCAACAAAAAATATGTACTTTTATCTAAAGCTTCATTCATATTTGACTAAAACTATTGATATATGTACTAAGTAGTCTAGGTTCTCCCATTTTCCCAGCATTTTCTCTGTATGTAAAAGTAGCTCAAACATCTTCACTACAGAAATTTGCAGTTCTACTTACTTTTTGTGTTTACCCATGTCAAGGTATTTCTTTCCTAAGCACTTGACCTAAAAAAGATCTGTGACACTGTTCTACAAGTTGAAACTGAAAAATGAGATAAATTTACATTTAAATTAAATTTTCTGCATGTGTTGAAAAACATAAGACAAAGTAGTGCCTTAAACAAAGATACTGAAGCTTCTGTTAAAAGCATATAATTGTTTGCTTTAGTTAAGGAATGTGTAGTAAGGAATGTGTGTATCAATACCACAATTAAAACTTTAATGGCCATTTCTCCCTTCCCACTTTTGATAATCAAGAATATAGTGGGAATGTCATCTGAAAAAAATTATTAAGTGTTCTAATGGGCAAATTCTGAAACCTGAATATGTCTTTCAATAAAGTCAAGTTATTAAAAATTAGTAATTATTAACATGTTTTAAATCATCATTTAGCTGTGAATAAATTAAGAAATCAGTTATTAGGAGATAGCGCTAAATCAAGTTTACCTTAAATAATTTAGAGTCATTAAGTAGAAAAAGACACTGATGAGTATCTCCAAGGAAGACATAATTAGTTGATGATAATTAGTGTGTCTATGGAAATGTAGCCTAACATCTCCCACCTACATTACATTAGTAAAGAAGCTTTGCCTGTAGCTACAGTTGTCCTTTATCTGTACGCTCTCAGGAAGAAGAATCTTTGAGCAGGCTGTCTACCTCTGGTCTTTCAGTTGTTCATTTCCTTGGTGATTAAAAGGTATAGAGATGCTGTGCAATTAACACCCCACCAATTTACAGAAACAGTGTTTCTTTATAAGTAATGTCTAATATAAATTTGATAGATTTCCAGTGTTGTTGAACTTCAGATATGCTTGCATTTTAATAGAATCACAGAATTAACTAGATTGGAAAAGAACTTTGAGACCATCAAGTCCAACCTATGACCTAACACCACCTTGTCAATGATGATGTTATGAGGAATATAGCGAAAATAATTATTATTCAAAGTGCAAATTTTATAGACTGAATGTATATGTGTCATTGTAGACAGAGTCATAAAAAGTCTTTGCCAAAGATAGGAGTGACTCTACATTTTGTGATGTTTGACTTTTGGGTAATAAAATTGAGGGGGAAAGAAACAATTTTATAAACTCAGCAGGACCTGAGATCTATATTTCCTTACACCTGGATTGTAAATAATTTTGTTGCTGGTCAGAGGTGTGACCAAGGACTGAGATTTAAAACAAAATTAATTTCATCCAAGATGCATCAATTTTGGGGTAGCTTTCTTTAGAGATACATCTTAAGTCTATAAATGAGAAGTTAGTTCCCAACATGAGAAATGTCTAAAGGCCAAGCTTCTAAAGGTATTTGAATAGTTACTAGAAGTGGTTGGATGTACTTTTAAACAACAAGATTATAAATACCTCTGGTTTAAGTGGTCACAGAAGACATTGTGTGAACATTGTCTTTTCAAGCTGTGTGACAGTTTTGAAAATCCAGTGACAAATCTTTGATTGTAGTAGATGATTTCCATAAAATTAAGTCATTTCAGAAGAAATAGGCCACCCACCTATCTTTATGTTTATAGTAAAATTGAAAAGATGGCTACATTTATGCCTAAGAAATTTTATGAGCTTCTAATATGTTGGTACTTTAATATGCTTGGGAGGAAAAAAGGCCAGAGAGGAATACAATTTTGACTAGCCAAATCTTTGGAGCTCCATATCAGTAAAAAGGTTTGCTTACCCACAAATATGCCTATGAAATATGAAGTTTTGCTTCAGCAAGCACTCTTGAACAATGCACATAAAAAGCTGAAGTGCTTAGGCATGGATATAGAGATGCATCAAGACTGAGGCATTGTGTCTCCAGGGCACAAAGGGAAATACACATCTTTTTGTTACATCTGTGCCAAGGATCCAGCATCTGCCCCCATATGACAGCAATCCCTTTGAAATAACTTTGAGCCGTCCTCACACATTAAATAGTCATTAGATGACGTTTTTAAAAAACCGTGAGATGGAATACAGTAATAACCTGTGTCAGATTTTCATTTCTTCTTTTATGCTTCTAGGGTCTAATTTAATTTTTAGCTATGAGCAACTTGAAGATTATCCCATAATTGCCCAACATCAGTTGAGTGGCTGTGTAGTCTTTTAAAGCAGCTGGGCTTCTAAAAGGTTTGACTCTGTTTTTGACTAATGTATTTGCCAGCATGAAGCCATCCAATGGACTTAATTTTACCCTGTTCATTTTCATAAAATTACACAAATTAAAATCATGTTAAAGTGAAAGAAGAAACAGGGAAAGACTTTTACATATTTCTTTAACAAATGTGCTAGCATAGAATCTTTCCTGGGAATGACCAAAATTAGCAATGTTCAGGTTCTCACATGTTGCTTGTGTAACAGCGACATGCTTCTGAGGAGAGGTGGGTTAAGCCCTCGGAGACTAAATGCTATGTATCATCCTTCAGTGGTTTGGGTGTGCCAAAGAGGCTGTGTTAAGAGACTGTCTGGATTTTGGAGGCCATATCCTCTCCTCAGGGAGAAAGATGGAGGAAGACAGACCAGTATGTCAACAGGGAGGGCTTGTGATCAGCTGGAGGGGCAGCAGGTGCAGCAGGCAGTGACCATGTTCAGTAGATCTGCCCTATCACTGAAGCTCATTCCCAGAATAACAGCCCCAGCTTCAAATAGGTAGCTGTTTTCAGATCAACACAGTTTTGCATATCTAAGACAAATGATACTAAATCAGATCCTTGTTACAAGTTTTGATGACATTAAACATAAGTATTTTTAAAATCTGTGCATAATTTCTCCAGTCTCCATTTAATGAAAAATAAAAGGAATGGCAAAGTGTTTGCACTGCTGTAAGCAATCTAAAATCATGACTTTGTCAGTAGAATTACTTTTTTTCCCTCTGTTATTGTAATTTGACTTTAAATTACATTTTGGTTGCTATTATTTTAGGTTAAACTTTTTACTTTTCTATTTAGAATTATTTAGTTTGAAGGAAAAAAATTAAATTCCTTCTTGCCCCTTCTTTAACAAAACATATGTGATTTCTTTTAAGGTTTTTTTGTGATAAAAGCTGTAGCAACCATATTGTGCGTGCCTCTGTCTGCTGGGTAGTCCAAAACCAAATCCTTTCAATAAATGTTCTGATAACTTTTGGAACATAGTACAAGCTTGGGACTAAATCATGATGTACAAATGCCACACCTAGGTTGGGGCAACCCCTGATATCAATACAGGCTGGGGGGATGAACTGATGGGGAGGAGCCTTGAGGAGAAGGACTTGGGGGGGTTGGTGGATGAGAGGCTGGACCTGACCCAGCAATGTGCACTCACAGCCCAGAAAGGCAATTGTATCCTGGGCTGCATCAGAAGAAGTGTGACCAGCAGGTCCAGGGAGATGATTCTGCCCCTCTGCTCTGCTGTGGTGAGACCCCACCTGCAGCGCTTCATCCAGCTCTGGGGTCCTCAACACAAAAACAACAAAAACCCATTGAAGCAATTCCAGAGGAGGATGACCAAGTCGATTAGAGATGGAGCACTTCTCTTATGAGGAAAGGCTGAGAGAATTGGGATTGTTCAACCTGGAGATGAGAAAGATTTGGGGTGACCAAATGGTGACCTTCTGGTATTGGGAGGGAGCCTACAGGAAAGAAGGAGACTATTTATAAGGGCATGTCTGTATATAAATGGCTTCAAACTGAAAGAGAGTAGGTTTAGATTAGATATCAAGAAGAAATTGTTTACTGTGAGGGTAATGAGGCACTGGAACAGGTTGCCCAGAGAAGTCGTGGATGCCCCATTCCTGAAAGTGTTCAAGATCAGGCTGGATGGGGCTCTGCGCAACCTGGTGTAGTAGAAGGTGTCCCTGCCCATGGCAGAAGGGTTAGAACTAGATGATCTTTAGGGTTCCTTCTGACCCAAGCCATTCTATGAAGTGTCCACACATATATACTCCTTGTCAGTTTCTGCAGTATTACGTAGGATTAGTTTAATACTTAGTTATATCTGGAATATACCAAGGGTATATATGTACATACCAAGCAGAGAAATTTGGACTTTGATTGGAAACTAGATATTGGTAGACTAAATGCCACTGTGCAGTTGCTTGAAGCATCAGTTTGAAAAAAGACGTGCTTCCAGGATGAAAGAATTACTTTGTGTTTATAGCAATTGCAAGGCTTTTTATGAGAGAGGCTCTTAGCTCCCTTGCTGGTCACTATTGGAACAGTCTGAATCATCTGACCCACTGTGGTTAAAATTTCTTAGGCCGTTACATCTAAGACTTTTCTAACACATTAGAATAAATTAAGAGACTTGTTCTCTTAACTATCTCATATCTACATGTCTGTCAACCTATACCTCCATATCTTCATGCTTTTACAGTATTTTCACCTTGGTTGTACTTTAGGCCATGCTTACTTGTGCTCCCTATGCTATGAAGAAACATATTTACTGAAAAGTAATTTAACAACAATTAGTTACTTGGATTAAATTTTTATTTTTATTTTTAGAAAGACTTGTGGCTCATAAGCAAATTTCTTATTGAGCATGTTCATGCTGTAGCGTAAATATGCTGTGACACCTGTTTGACAGTAAAACATTACTTGTTAGAATTTAATTTCAAGTGTTCAAAAGTGTAAATCCAAGGAAATAGAACATGTTTATGTTAAATGTATAGCACAGTGTATTATCATTCACTAACATTTAGTTCCTAAAATTTGTTACAGTCATAATGATTGTTGAGAAAGGGGGGCCTTTAGAGGGGCCAAAATGAGCCACCATGGCTAAACAGAAAGTACAGGATTACAGAGTTAAAGAATTAAAAGAGCTCCTCAAAAAGCTAAATTTAAGTCCAAATGAAAAAAGCAGAAAATATCATGAACCATTACAGATTAAATGCGAATATATAAAGTATGACAGAAAGAGTTTGAAGAGTCCCTTAGGAAAAGCATTAAAAACTAGTAATAAATCCCTTTTACAGATGCAGCAGAACATGGTGCTTTCAAGAAGGCCTCTAGGGACCAAAAGAAAAGTTCAGAGAAGATAAGGCTGTAACAATGATATTAGATAATTTTTTCCATCCATCTGTGGAGGATGTTGAGTTTTCTGGAGGCATGGGTGGATGCCCTCAAGCCCAGAGCACAGGTAGGACAAACAATGACAGAGCATGGGCCGTAGGAATAGGAACAAACTGGCAGGCTGAGCTGGAGCACACTAAAGAATTCTACAGGATATCGAGGATTGAACAGTCAGGCCACTCATTTTGCTAATACAGTCTTTTAATTTTTCTTTAGTATCAAAAGCTTGAAATTAAGCTGAAATGTAGCACCAATTTTTAAGCAGCATTCCAGACATCTGGAGGAACATGAAAAAATCTAGGGAAGTTCTGACTGATGAAATGACAGGCAAAAGTCATTGCAGATATGACCCAAAAAATGAATAGAAATACATGCTCGAAGGACACAGATTTTTTCTCAGTGACTTGGGAAAAGCAGTCATGCAATTTCTAAATTCAAAATGACGTACTAAATGCACTTTTAAGACTTGCTTTCCTAATGAAGGAATTTTTCAGTTTTGGAGCTAGGTTAATCATAAGAATACTTATGTGACACCCAGATATTGTACAGATGCTGGCATATGGCATATTTACAAAAAACAAAATGTATACAAGATTCTGTTTTTTAAAATAAGACCTATTGCATCACTTCTCTGCTTCCTGTTCCGTTCATATTCATCACTAAACATCTGTGTTTGATGAAGAATTGAATTATGCTTTGTCTATAACGGCATATAAAATGTATACACATGTACAGACATGCAAAGAGCCAATTATTTCTGCAGTGGTTGCACTACAACTGTTAAAATAAAACCACATTTCCTTTCCTTTGTGTGTTCCTTGGCTTCTGTTTTCATGAGACTGTGTAGCATATTTGTGGCTTACCACAAGGTTTTCTTTAAAGTAGCCTGAGGTGCCTATGGTTCTAATAATGTCCATAGTGGTATTTTAAGATTCATTGACTTTATGGCATCTGACAGGGTGGCTTATCTAGTAGCTGTAGTAGGTGAGGACAACTAAAGCATATTCCATCTTTCACAAGTTTCCACCAGAGCTGATCTTGGAATTTCTGCTAAAGGAGAGGTGAAAAAGATAAGAAAATCTCTCCATATAATTAAGAAGAAAATTTAAGAGGAGGTAACACAATTACTTTGATTTATTTCTTATCCTGGCCTTCTGCTAGGGTTAATAATTTATATTTCTCCAAAATATGGAAGCTTCAGCTAAAAAATGTACCTTGTACTAAGCAGAAGACTGAAATAAATGATATTTCTGTCCCTGAAAATTCTCCAGTATACCTATGGTAGAATTTAATCAGGCATCCTGATTTGGGTTAATGAAGATATTTGGGTGAATATCAGGTAACCTCAACTTAACATTAGAGCTCAGCATAGCTTTATGCTGCATAGTAACTCAATCCTTGAGCTTCCCTCTTTCAACCAATATTTCATAGTTCAGCGTACATAATTGTTCATTGAATAATTGGTTATAAAACAAGGTTAAAAACCAGCTGAAGTTCTGAGGTTAAGCTTGTGTATGTCAGCCTAAATGGAAATAAAATCATGTTGTCCCATGGAGAGAACTGTACTCCAGATTCATGACACATTGATAAGTCCAGATAGGCCTGTTGACCTGCAGTGAGATTGTGTTCTTGCCTAGTCTGCTGCATGACCACATTTGTGGTCATTACACGAATTATTTGGTTTGCTGCTTGTAATCACTGATCTAAATGCACCTTAGTAAAACTCTTCATCTATCTGATCTGTACATTTCTCTGACATATTAAACTCAGCTGGTTAGGCTGCAATAATGCACAGCTTGCTTTTAAATACCAGTGTGAGTGCAATATTAGAAAGTATTGACAGTGAGATATTGAGCAGAATTCACTGCCTTTAAAATATTGCTTGACAGTAGAGCAAGGACACCAAGGAGCATTCCAGGTGGCATGGTGTTTGTCCATATGGTTTACAAATTTTGTCTGGAACTACAGCCAGAAACACTATTCAGAATACTGCTGTTCTGAACAATTTGCTGAAAATACAGTCACTGACAGATAAGTGACCCCTCATACTTTGTGGAATTATGACCCATTGTGTTTGTTGTTGTTGTTAGTTTAGGAGGTTTTGTGGTTTTTTTCGTGATGTATACTTTAAATATTAAGGCTTACTGTGATGTCTGCTTTGGTCTTTACTTTTGAGCTAATGTTCTTTAAGGATAGCATAGATGTAAATATCACTGTAAAAATGTTATCTACAGACATGAACTGCAACTGTATCCCAAAAATGCTATAATTCATTGAATTTCAAAGCCAAGAGGCAAAGTAATTTTAAATAAGTGTATTAATATGAAGCAGCACATTTTAAAATTTAACTGGTCTTTTATGGGCTGTAAGAAGCACACGTGAGCTTGCAGAAAGATCAGATATTTTATATGTTGCTATGATGATATTCTATTTCAGTAGTTGTTTGATGAATACACTTCCCATTTCTCAAATATTTTCATATATTATTTAGTAGCAACTAATTTTCTCTCTAAAACCAGTCTGAATGAGAGCCAAACTCACTATCTTGCTATACAGAACAACTGAAAGGAGTACTTCAGCTCTAAAGTTGTAGGCTAAAATCCCAACTTCACAGGCACCTAGTACTTAGATTACTTATCTAAGACACAGTATTGTAAGATATTCTATTCCAAGCTACAGTATTGTGAGATATTCTTTAAGTTTTTTCTACAAAAAAAACCCTTCTGAATTTAAATTTGCAAAATTTTATTTGCTTTTCTATCTGCCTCTGTGGGTAACATTCATATAATTTAAATGTTTCCATAGTAGATGGTATCAGACTTTGAAAAAAGAAAGCACCTACTCTTCTACTTAAAATTGTGCCTGCACTGAAGTTTGAAGTTAATTTTCTTTCAATTCTATTTTTGACTGAAACAGTTGCTGAAAACTAGATTCAAAGGAGATTTTGGGAAAAGAACAAAGCCAACAAAATATTCCAATAAGATGTGATGAGGAACTGAGGGAAAAACCCAATACTTAATGTGCACTAGAATAAATATGCACTAGATGTGCACTAGAACAAAGAGTATAACGAGTTTTTGAAGTGTCTAAAGATAGTTGCTTTCTATTCTCAAAACAGCAAATGTTTAACCAATTCTGTATTGCAAATCTTCCTACGTGTTGCTGTGCATTTGAGGTTAAATCAGCTTTCTCAAGAAGTACGCTCTAAAAATGGTGTCAAAGAACACTTATAGTTTTAAAAATGGCAATTAATAGCCATTTGCAAAATAAAATTTTAGTCTATACAATTAAGGGTTTATTTCTTTTTCATCTACTGTTAACAGTCTAATAAAATAGAAGAGGCTTCATTCTATTTCCTCCTGGTAGAGATGAAGGGATTAGAATGGACCATTAATCAGAACAAAGCTATTAGAAAGAGTCTGCAATGAAGAGGACCTGTTACTTTTATAAAATGCACATTTATGACTGCAGAAAAATATTCTGGACTTCAGGGATAATAATTTTCATATATAACTTAGGAAAAGAGGTGGTGGCAAGATATACAGGCTGTGCAAAGCAGCAAGAGATGTTATAGGAGACACAACTTCATGGCTAACTAGAGAGTGTCTTGAGCAGTTGAAGAACTTGCTCAGTCAAAAATTGAGCCAAACCAAACTTTGCAGCTCCTCAACAAACTCTGCATGTCTTATTACTGAAGCTGACATTTCAATCTGCTTCAGGTAATGTGAAAAGATCGTGCAATGCAGCAGATGCCTGGAACTGCAAAGTCAGAAAAGTAGTCAAAATAGCTCTAAATATGTAAATCTGAATTTAAGTTATTCAAAAAAATTTAATACAAGTCCCTCTAAATACATCAGCTAGCACCATTTCAGCCAGTCCTAGTACAAGTACCTGTAACATTGTCTACCTGTAAAGGCAATGAAAAATTTATTTAATCTACAAAACATTTAGAAAATCTTCAGTTCTCTATTCATGCAAAAGTTGTAAAAAAAATATCAATTTTCCATGAAACCACAGTCACAAACTCAGCGATATTTAGACATCTACCTAGACTCTTGTCTTTGGAGTTATCATTCAAATATGGACATTTTCCTACAGAGTCAAGTAATTCCATGAAATCTTACGCGGTAAATGTAATGAGAAATCAAGATAGAACAGGAGCACAGAATCAGCATTGTGTTCGTAGATGTTCAGCACATATTAAAATTCCTGTCATATGGGTGAGGTCATTTCTGATCAGTCTTTTCTCAAAGTTCACTCATGTTCTTCACATTAATTTTAGTAAGGTAACTGGCTGGTAAAATTAGAGGCCAGCAAATTTTACTGGTGTGGGGGAGAGAAGGAAGCAGCTGCATTTTGCAGATGAACATGGAGAGTCAGGAAAGCCTGACAGCAGTCAAAAGAACAAATGGAGTGGGAGAAGGAAGGAGGATAGTCTAGTCAGGGCCAAAGTGGAATTGGGAAAGCCAATTTGACAGAGAAAACTTCCCAGTTACATAGGAATATGCTTATTTTCATGGAACAAGGAAATGTCATTGGGAAATATTGATTTAGATGCTCTCTGCATACCCCTTGGCGAGTCAGAGACTTAGAGGTCTGTGAAAGGTTACTTTGCCTCTGATTAAAATTTGAACAATCAGTTCAAGAGTCCATGGAGGGGTTGAACCCCAATTTTTAGTGCAGAAGTTGTTGAAAACCGTACAATGCAGAGTGTTAGAAATTCCTTCTTAGTACTAGGTTTCATACACAAAGATAATGTATACAGAGTTTAGTTTTTTTCCATCTCTGTGTATGTGTTTCAACTGAAAAAAGGACCACCAGAATGAAATAAATTCCTGGAGATGATGACTACTTGACAGGATACCAAAAATATTCTGTGAGTTCAAAATGATGAAATAGTTTAAAATTCTTTCCTTGCAACAGGTGCAATTTTGTTTGGTTAGGAAAAAATATTGCACACTCATTCAGAAAATGTCCTTTCTTTTGACAAGAATGTATTTTAAAAAAACATTCTAAACTACTCCAGAATTTTATACCTGGTAATACTCCTACCAATTCTATCCTGACAATACTTATGTCATGTTAGCTAATTAATTTGGTCCTTTGTCTTTATTTTCCTAGATCTCACATTGCATTTGAAAAAAAATATGGAATCATGGGATCATTAAGGTTGGAATAGATCTCTAAGATCCTTGAGTACAACCATTAACCTAATACTGATCCATCCACCACTAAATTATGTCCTTGAGCACCACAATTACACATTATTTTAACACTTCCAGGGGTGGGGATCCCACCACTTGCCATGCCTGCAAGTGCAAAATTCTTCTTTTCAGTGAAGAATTTTTTCCTAATATCAAATCTAAACCTCCACTGGTGCAGCCTGAGGCCATTTTCTCCTGTCTTAATGCTTGTTACTTGGGAGAAGAGACTGCCCCCCACCTTGCTAAAACATCCTTTCAGGGAGTCATAAGGACCAATAAGGTCCTCCCTCAACCTCCTATTCTCCAGGTTAAACAACCCCAGCTCCCTCAAACCCAAGAGGTGTTAAACCTTATTTTCTGGCAATATTTTATCTTCGTTTTTATATCCTTTTGGCCCAAGGGTCTCTTGTTTGATTGTCACTTTGGTAATTTAGTGTCATTTATAGAACTGTGCTACTTTAAGTAACACTTTTCTCCTAGGAAACTGCAATCCTAATCATGCTTGTCAGTTAATTTAGGGACAATTTTATCTTTTGAATTTTTTTAAGATAATATTAAAAAAAATTCCATCTATGAGTTTCATTGGAAACTTAGAAAATCATTTTGGATATATGTGGTTAATAGTTGAATTCCACTGTTTAGACTGGAACAAATTCTTCTCTTCATTGACTCCCAGGCCCGAGAGAAGGAAGATGTACTGACGCAAAATATTATGCAATCTTTGAAGTACACAAACTTATTTTCATACAAAAAGCTGCCAAAAAACCAACAGTAGTAGAATGGAGACTGGTGAAGAATTTAATTCATATTCACCAATTACCTGGTCATCTCCAAGGGACTGAATCAGGAAAACAAACTCAGGTCTAATTTCAAGCTTGGTCCTTGCTGTTGGTATGATCAAATGATGGAATGAGAGTGGAAACTTCAAGATGGTGCATGAGTTTTGTAACTGAAGAAATTAAGAGGCGCAAAATACAAGCAAGTGCACCAAGACAAAAAGACCGAAACAAAACAAGTCACCTTAAAACCCTTACAAATAAATTATTTATTGTTAAACTTAAATGCCATGTTTTTCCTTAGGTATTCTTACTTGAGAATTTTGGCTTTCTTTAAAAACAAGAAACAATCTCTGTTTCACTCATGATTACAGAGAAATATTGAAGATGTGCAATCATAAAGGCCCAAAGACCAGAGGGCAGACCGGCTAGTCTATGAAAAATGCTCTCTCTCCATATAAACTTTGTTTTATAATCTTAAATTATCACAACTAAAGCAACACTATGCCTAAACTCAACATCTTCTTTTCAACTGCCACATGATTTTGGCTTAGAAAACAGGCTTATTAATATTGAAGATGCGAACCGTGTTGCTTTGGAACTGTGATCAACTGGCAAGGTTGATGAGCAGGTTGGTTTCTGTGGAACTGTTCCCTGCCCAGCTTCTTTTGAAAATGATTCCAGTAAGTGATTTCACTAGAAGTGAAAGAGAAGAATTGAAACAAGTCTCTACTCAGAAAAGCAGTAGCACATTACGTCTTCCAAGCCATGACCCAAGTAGATGAATTTGAAAATGAAATGCTCAAGATTGCTCCACTTCCATCATTATAGATGACCTAATGTCTAAAACGAGCCTTCCTGAAGGCCTAACTTGGCACACAGAGACTTTGGCAAGTGTTAAGTGTATTGCTCCTGTTAAATATTGACTGTATCCAGTGTTTATATGGTAAGTGTTGAACATGAAGAAATGCCTCTCTCAATTTGTTTTGGAACAACCGAATCCCTGTTGTACAAACTCCAAAAAATAGTTGGTTGAAATAGCTTCCAACAAAGCTCTAAATATATTTTTAATTAAGCCCAGGGCTACTCACTAGAACACTGTGTTTTCTCTTCAAACTTTTTACCCTGCCAATGCCTTTCTCCAGTGGCTAGTTTACAAACATGTCCCTGCAAACTGAAGCCTATATTCAATGAAAAGACTCTTACAGCAAAAGTTTTCAAGTGTTAGGAGAGGAAGCTTCCTAGAAATGATGGGTAAGATGGTATGTCATGAAACTTAAAATTTATTATTTCTCTTTGCATCACATATTTGTTCAATTTGCGTACAATCAATGTTTTCATTATCTACTGTTTAGAGTATGAAATAAGAGAAGCATTCAAGAGATAAACACGATATTAAGTGTATAGAGCAGTGCCTGAAACCTAGAATAACCCTCTAATTTATTTACAAAATGTGTTAGAGCATTTGTACCTGTGTGGTTGACATTTGGTGACAATAGCTATCATTCCAGAATTAATGAACCGAATGCATTTCCAAGTATGCCTGCTTTATTAACTGAAGCACACTGATGTCCAGGACACTGAAGCCTCCTGAAACAGGTTTCAGCAAAGTGCTATGCATGGAATAGTTGATAAGTATCCATGTGACAGGACCAAGGGCTGTACAGTTTTTTGTAATTACCCAGTTGATTCTCCTTCCCTGATGGCGGAGGAAAATAGCTAATTATGGAAAAACATTTGAGAAATTCTGTCATCTAACATTTGTGAATAATTGTAGAAGTCTCTGAAATATATGTTTTGAAATGCTAAAGAGGACAGTACTGTCATACATGGCTCTTTAATGTCACGCTGCTAATGTACTTGAACAAGTGACAGGATTCCAAAAGGCATACAAGGCTTTCCCTGACCCTTAAATTCTTACGAAGACTGCTGTTATCCTTTTGTGAATCTGACTATTTTTAAACAAATGTTTCACAGTTTACTTTGGGGAATTTATCAACCAACATGCATTATAGTAAGGATCAAATACCTGAGGCTGTCCTTTATATCTTTTTTCTATTTTCTATTCTAGCTAAGGAGTTCTTTATGAAGTTAAGCTGATTAAATAAGGAAATGACTGAGGCAGCCTGTTTTTAGAAGAGAAGGGTGGTGAAGGTAGGCTGACTTGATATGATTTGAAACAGGATCTCCCACATCACAGGATGGGATTTTAACCACTGTGTTTAGAGACAGGCATTTGTTGCTGTTCAGCTTTTTGTAGAAAGCATAGAGTTTTTTATATATCCAGATAGTTGTCATCACTTGTGGCTAGGGTCACTTGCCTATATTATGAAGTCCAGATCCATCTTTTTTTTCCATTTTAGAGAAGCACAATAATATTGAGCTTTCAACATCTCATTAACATTTCTTGGCCTATGCATATGTTCCTTTCTAATCAGAAATTCAATTTGAGAAGCATTTTTATATAGAAAACATAGTTGTTACGTTGGTCTTTCTGATGGAATAGAAAGAGTTCATAGCAAAACTGCTAACAAGCTCTAATCTTTGTAACTGAAGATTTGCATATCGATACTTCTATTCTGCATTTTAATATTATTTAGTCACTTTGAAAATTATCTATTTTAATTTACTTCTTTAATGATAATTTAAGCTAATTTTCTAGTAATTTTAATGTTTGCTATTAGGTCAGCTCTAATTTTGCATCACTCATCGCTACTTCAAAATGTTAAAAGACCATTACATCTTGCCATTTTCAAAGTCAGTAATTACTTTACTTTGCTTGGAAGTAAAGTATGATAATATGTCTGGTAGTACCGCTTCATCATTCACATATGACAGCTTTTGTTTTACAGCCGAACATGGTTTACCAAATTGTCTGGTTTATGTGCCTCTTAACACTACTTGACCAAAATACATAGCAACAGTTTCATTTTGGAATTTGTCAACAAACAGTATTTTTAAACATACACAAGACGTCTTCCAAGCTAATTGTTTTGCTGGGGTTTGCCTTTATTCCTAACTTAGAGAACAAAACAAGCCATTTCAAAGCTTGGCTTTGATACAGAGAAGTGCTCAGTGCTTTTGGATGGGAGAGAACAGAACCACTTGGTCTGGCAGCAGGGGCCAAAAGAGTCTGATGCAGCTCTCTGAAGTTCATTAACCCAGTTGCTAGCGTATTAGACATGTTGAACTCACAACTTTTTTATTCACTGATTATTTTTAAAGATCAGTTAAAATAAACAATAAGAAATTATTTGTGGACTACACAGGCAGCAAATTTAATATGTTCCACATGGAGCCGTAAAGTTTTACAAGAAAATGAAGTTTTAAAACTGAAGGCCATATTGGAAGCCTGTAGAAGATGCTTGAGTAGGAGATAGAAATCGAAGATGAAATCTATACATAGTGAAAAGTGTAATGAAATAATTTAGCTGAAATAGACACACAGAATTGTTGCATGAATTGTCTCTGGGATGTGCAGTTTGTTTTCTTACCTATTAAAAACAGTAGAACATTAGAAGTTGCCTCATCAGACTTTGAAAAGAACGTACTTATATTATCCTGGGGTGCTTAAGCAGTCATTTTAAAAGATTTTAAATTGATTTCAACTTTAACAAGAAATACGCTTGTCAGAAAAGTTAAATCTTTTAAGTCTGGTTTACCTCTTTCAGTAGCTGCCTGACCATTGAACTATTACTCAACATGTTTACCAGAATTTTAAAAAAATTTTCTTATGCTACCAAAAATATCCTGTATGGTTTTTTTAAGAATGCAAACCTCTGTTATATCAAGCATAGGTTGACATCCAAGGCCACAAGAAATTTCTTTCTCATATTTTCTCAAAGAAATCTTTTCCTTTTTAGGTGCAGATGATGTATTTCAAAGAATTTAAGAAACGTTTCTGAAATACCAGTTTTGAAACTTTGGTAGCTCTAACATGTCTGAACCAAAGTAATGCTTTTTCTTCAGGATAGTCACTCTTTGCACTGTTTTTGTGATTGATCTCTTACAAGCTCTATTTATACAGTCCTATTCTCAAAGGGTTTTATTTTGGTTTTTTTTTCAGTCTTTTGTTCACTTACTTCTTGCTCAGTTATAAGACCAGTCTCTTTCAAATCAGGGTGCAGTTGCAGTCCTGGGGTGGTAGTGTATTGGTGTTGAACTCATGGTTGGAATACCCTACAGTAATGTCCCCATATTCAGCTTATATTTCCTGCTTATGGAACAAACATTTCTTTATATTAACTAGGAAATATTTGATTTCCAGGGTTCACTCGAGTTTGTTGAATGGAGTGTAAGAAGGATGAGATTTCCTGGTTCATGGGAATATTATGATCTTGTGATTTGTGTTAGATCAAGTGTCAATTTCTGGAATCAAATTATTTAAAATAAAACCAAGGATGGGTTATTACACTAAATTTGGCTGGCTGTAGCTTTTAATGTTGGTGCTCGGTCTTTGAAAAAAGCTGAAAATGACACAGCCTTTAGAATTCCTACTGCTGTGCATAGAGATGTCAAAGGCAGATCTAGGCTGCATATTTCCAAGTCGTGAGTGAGCCATCAAAGCAATCGTTTGCTAAATATTTGCTTTTGCATACCATTACTAAAATTATGCACATATTCCGCGAAATACTGTTCAGTTGACAGTATTCTATGATACCCATGAGTCTGCTCATTTTTTAGAATATGTCCTGAAAACAAACACCTCATATAAGGTTCTAATTTCATTTTAGAATGAAATGAGAGGGTGTTGTAAAGTTTTCTAAGAGCCAACACACCCAGGTCATGTTTTAGAGATTTCCACTTGGGCTGCTTTGGGCAGCCACGGCATGTGACTGCTCTTTGGTACTGTATAGTGAGACTCACTAACAGTACTTGAATTTGTACTTTTGCTTCCATTTTTTAAAATTACAACTCCTAGTACTGGTTAATTACATGATATCCACTGTCATTTAAAAATAAACAAATGATTGAATAAAGAGTCTAAACATAGAAAAGCTGAAAATGCTAAGCAAATACTACCTAAAGACTCACAGGCAGGAGGCACATGAAAATCGAAAAATATTTACAGGTCTTACAAAAAAAAAGCAGGCTGTGATTTTCTTAGCCCCCCAATTTGTACTTCATTAATAAATGAATTTGACAAGACAAATGTTGCTATTCTTACCTTGATTTCTGCTACAGAAGAAAACGTGTCTCCTTCCAGATAAACTCTAACTGATTTTCAGTGAAATATATTCATGGGAATCCTATTTTTCTACTCAGAAAGGGGTATTCAATGTTGCCTCTTTTTGATAGAATTTGAAAATATTTTTTCCCTTAAAAACTATTTATTATCTATAATTTATTTAAGTACAAACATAATGTCCCCAGTTCTTCAAATACAGAAGATACTTGTCCCAACTCATGATAATTACGTCTGATTTAATACTGGAGAGTTCTCCAGCCAGGAATGAGTCTAAGGGACTGTCCTCAACTCTTATAGTGACTCTGTAGTTCATAGGCGTATTTTCACATTAATAGATGATACAACACAATAAGCATAAATTTTCAGAAGGATAGTGTTCTGATAACCCAAAATTTTTTTTTACAGGTAGGTCTACTTCAGTCTAGCTCTTTTCCTGTGAAGTGAATGCCCCTTAGTGGGTGGAGAGCATTTGGTTTGCTTCTGGAGTGCCCCTCCAGTTTAATTTCATCTGGAAAGAATCTACTTCCTTGTAATTTGTCTGTTCTGCAATTCGAACCAAAATATTGTAAACAGCAACAACTGGGAAATTCAATTTGTATGGGGTAGTATTGTAGAGATGAGCTGAAGTGCTCATAGAGATGAGCTTGTGGCAGATTATAGGTATAGCTTGAGAGGGCCTTGAATATGAGCTGATTTTAGTGGCTCCTAGTTGCTAAAAGTTGCATTTTATGCGGAAAAAAAATCCCAATATTGCAGTTCCTGAAATTTTTTTTCTTAGTTTTTAAAAATCCCCCTGCATTCTCCCAAATTCTAAATCATATGGTTCTGTGGGCATGAAAATGAGGGCATTTTTCTGAATTAACCTAATGGCTTTTCTTTAGAATCCAAGACACATTCAAGTATTTAGAGCAATGAATTGGAAGCATTTTTTGCAGCCATTTACATGACTAAGTTGTTTACACAAAGATCCCAGCTCAATAAGAAATATCTGAGTCAGGTTTTTCAATTTTACATGGATATGGATATAATTCAGGGAATTGCACTTGTTACTTCCAGTTGTACAAATAGTCATGGCCTTTTCAGGTTCAGGTTTGAGCATGATCCTATCATTTTTGATCACAGTCCCATCCATTAAAAATGTTTGTGAGGTTACCTAGGTAGGCTTTGAACTGTTTTTAAACTGTAAGCATTTAATACTGCTTTTATTTCTGCAGCTTTCATGTGTTTTGTGACCATGTTGTAGTAAAATAAATAAATAAATAAATAAAATTTAGGTCCCATAAGAATTTTAACTTCTCTCTTCCCTCTGAAGCATAAAGAACATTTGGGCAGGGGATCAGCAGTGACTACTACTTTGCCTAATGGATAGAACTGAAATCAGCTGAAAAACTTCACACCACCTCTTTAAAACCCCATGATTAATAAACGTGTGTTTTTGAGAGGGGGTAATGCTAATTTCCTTGGGAAATGCCATCTAAGAGCTCAAATATCTGTGGAAATTTGACTAAGTTTGGAGACAATGCAAGTAAATAGACTGTTTACAGATGGACAGTAAAGCAGCCCTAAATGCATTGTTCAGTTTGGTGCTATGAACTTGTTCTGGCAGCTGTTATAGTGTTTTGTGCTGACTGCTTCCCTCCACTCTGGATCATCTATAACACACTGTCCCTACGTATTCTTGAGTTAGAATGAGTATGTAATTTCTGCAGTTTTCATGGAGGCAGAGAAGTTCAAAGCAAAGCCCACCTCACATCCCCCTCTCCCACCCACCACTGGCAGCAATCTATTCCCCAGAAAAATGCTTCAGGGTCACTGATGGACTGGTAATATGCTGGGTAGGACAATCTGTTCCTAGAGGAGCAGAAGGAAAAGAAAAGTCCCAGAGATACCTTGCATTTTCATCCTGTGCCCTGGGGTGTGATCCCCTGAAGACATGGAGGTTTCTTCTTGTTCAGTGAGATGGGGACAGCCAACAAAAAAGAATTGATTTAAAAAGAGGCACAGACTCTACTCAGTCTTGTCCAAAACCCTGATGGTGTCACTGCACTTTGTGAGATCACAATACTTTTATTTGGTATACAGATTCTGAAACACACACATCTATGCACCCTTACTTCTCCAGATAGGGACTTGATTAAAGGTTTTTTGCTGAGTGAAAAAAAGTCTTTGATATGTAAAGACAGAATGCAAGACTGTCTGTCATTTATTATACCTTTAAAAGTGCATATGATAACAGTGAAACAACTGTATTCTATTTATTCTACCATTTCTCATACTTATGCTGGACTAAATAAATTACTGTCAACTTCAAGCATACAAAAATCGTGACTCAGGTCTTTATAAATGCCATGAACTTCAAAAGGGTGTATTTTCTTTGCCTTATGTTCTTGAGCCATCAGAGATTACATTTTTAAACTTTTCTCCATGTACTTATGAAAGAATAAGAATTATATATTTCTTGTTTTGTTTCTAAATGGTTGAACTCAACCCTTCCCACCACCAAATAATGTGACATTTGATGAAATCTTGAGGGTTTGCAGTACTTTAAGGAGCTGTAGTTTTTCAGTACCTCAGACTTGTAACCACTATAGTATTCTATGCTGAATAAAACTGGGGGACTGTTGCAAAACACAGCTTTTATTTTATCTGCCTTCCCTTTTGCTGCCTTGCAGCAGGGAAAGTATGTTGGTGCATCATTCAGAGTGAAAACTGTAAATCCAGTTTTCAGGCACCTGGGGGGGACTGTTATGTGTTCTGACCCAAACCAAAGAATTGTTTGGAAATTAGCCTCAAGCTGTCATGTCAGATCTCCCAGAGCTTTGTCAGGAGCCTAATTCTGGCTGCCACTTTCTCCTTATATCCTGAGTTCTGGGAGGCAAGTGAGTGGTAAGGATCCTTCTCTTTATTCACAGGGAGAAAACAAGAATAAAGGCCCCAGTCTGAGAAACATAAATGAGGTATATGGCCAAGAAACACAATATATAATGCAACTGTCAGAAATCTTATTAAAATTTTTGTATTATTATTACTCATTAAAATGTTTAAGAATCCCAAACTTTTGGCATGTTTTGTCAACTTCTGTTTTGAAGAGTAGAGAACACTAGCATTGTTTACAGCTTGCTTTACTCAAATCCGAGTGGATAGAGTACTGTGTTTGTCTCCAGTTTTCAAGCCATTAAAAATCACTGGAATGTTATCCTATTTTCTTATAGTAGCTCTTTTTTGTCTCACAGGTTGAAGCCCCACCTCAGTTTTAATTTTGCATATGACACAAAGTGAAGCCAGCATTTCTTAATTGTTTCTGAAAAAGATCTTGTGAAATTGCCTCAGCCTTCTGAAAAGGTAAGTGTTGCACTGTTAGAAAAATGGAGTTTCTGTCACCAAAACGAACTTTTCAGTAACCCTTTCTTTAATGAATTTCATAAAGAGCATTCATTCCTATTTAAATTTTTAAATTTTATTTCACAAAGATTTGTGACAAGAGGTTTTTTGGCTTCAGACCACAAAAGAGCACACTGCAAATTTTGACTTTGGGGCTGTTTTTTCAATGTCTCTTCCTCATTGAAATAAATCAACAGTGACTGACACTATTTTGGATTTCAGTTTGGATTTCTCATTTGAGTTACTGCAGACTTGTGGGTCTGGATTAAAAACCTGATACCAGCAATCATTTATTGTTTTGAGGATTATTTGTGCTGGGTTGTTTCATGGTGAGTGAAAAGCCCTACTTTGGTCCTGCATCGGTAGCATTTTTAGGCAAAAGAAGAGTGCATATGCACATTACTATGGAGATTTCACTATTTAAACTAGGAATTACTTTATGTGTTAATTCTGCAATTTGCCGCTTTCAACCTTTTCTTTCACTCAACAAAAAGCTCCGATCCTGACAGTGGTACAATGGTCTCTTTTCTTTCTGGTGTAAATTAGGTCAACATTTCTTGGTCCAAGATAGTTTTCTTCCAATCTGATAGCATAAAACTTCATAGCAGTCTCATTTAACTGTAATATATTGAAAGAATTCTTTATGATATCATCATCATGAGACTTTTATGTATAAAAATCTAATATAATTTACATTTTTTTAATATTTTTATACTGGTATTTTTAATGGCAGTATTTTTTTATACCAGAAACTGTTAAGTAATTTTGTACATAAAACACAGAAGTCGTTCTACTCAAGTTAATTGCAGCCTTCCAGTCCTGATGAATTATCTGTTTGTCAAGCTCTCAGAGTATTTTGATAAAAGGAGATATTGTCACACTGCTGGAATCAGGGGATAAGTTAAAGGGAGGGAAGAAATTATGAAGGGGGAAACTGATTTCTTTAGCTGACCTGTTATACTTCAGCGTTCAGCAATTGATGTGATAAGATCTGATACTATTTCTCAGGAGTTTTCACAGTTAGAAAGAGAAATTAATATAATATTGTAATATTTTAATCTTTTTACAGTTACTCATAGCTCACTCTCAGAATAGCACTGTCTAACATTTAAGCTGTCTTAATGGGTAAATACCCAGTTTAGTTGATTTTTTTTAATGTAGATATTTGTTCTCCTGACAGCCAGATGTGTTGACACTGTTTTAATCATAAAAGAAGTTTTAAGAGGCCAAAGCTAAAAGCCAGCATTTTAATTAATTTTGGGGGACCAACTGTTCAAAGAAAAATGAGAATAAAATCACTTCAGTAGTTTTAGAATATTTAGAACACTTCTGAGCACAGACTTTGAAAAAAAGACTGAATCTTTAGAAAACTATATCTTCTACAGTATATAGTGACTAGTTGTATTGCCCATCATCATATAGGTCAGCTACTTTGTCATTGTGTATCTATGAGCTTGCAGAAAATGTGTATTCCGTAAGGATATAAATATTTGACTCTTGTGTAGGCTACACAGATTGTGAAAAACTGCACTGCAGAATGAATTGGGCTTTAAACACGTGAATAGGTCTGCTCGAAATATCAACTGTTAGACTTGGTTTGCCAAAGTTTAATGTTACAATAGATCAGTTTGCTGACAGATCAGCTCAGTTATGGATATTACCAGTCTTAAAGAGCATCCTACCACAAGAAACTTCTTAAGGAAGAACGAGCTTTTAAAATTGTATCACTCTTAAGTCTTCATATGTTGATGTGAGTCTCATGCACCTGTCTCTCTGTCTACATTTGTGCATTTTCAGCAGTCAAGATACAGCAAGAGTCATTCCATGCATAGGATAGACCATGGTGTTATAATTCTACTGGAAAGAATATTATCTAGTAATGGTCCTTTAAGACTCTTTACAATCTACCAACAGATATGGGAAACAGGTAAACAGGAAATTCTGTAATGCTCTGGTATATTTTAAAGTTATTCAGATTTGCAGTTTGAGTATCTTCTATTTTACCATCCATTATAAACATGTTTTTTTTACTTCAGCAGTACTGAGACTCCCAGCAAGATGCTTTCACTCTATTTTGGGATACATAATCAAAACATCATCTCTGCCATAAACAGAAACATATTTGTGGTCCTTAATTATTCTGTTAATGAGGAAACATATAATTTCTTTCAAATGAAGTATGCCCAATATAGATCCAAGAAGAAAATGAAAGCATGCAGAAAATGAAAGCATGCTAAAAATAAATGTTACTACTAATGGTTTGCTGAATCACCTAAAATGCTATGTATTAATTCACAGTGTAATGTGTAGATATTAATATTTTTATCTGTCAGTCAGCAGTCACATTCTGCTCTGAATTTTATGCGTGATCTGTGACTGAATACAAGTACTGACAGCCTGATAGATGTCTGAACTATAGATAATAGCAACAGTTTATCTAATCAGAATTGATATTTTAAATATCTGCTTCATAAAATTGCTGTGGTTGTTCAGCTACTACTTTCAGATACTGTTTCACTGGGATCAAAAGTTGAGGGACAAATGAAGGAAACAAGTATCTACTTTGAAGGAATTAATTTAGGAATTGCTTAATGTATTTGCAACTCTGTGCCAACAACAATTTTAAGCTATTATGAGTGGCTAGAGAGGTATTCCATCCACTTGCAGTCTCATAAACAGCTTTTGAAAATTTTTTCCACCTTAAGAAATTGAAGAAAGATGGCATTATCAGTTACTTAGCCTATCTTACATAATAAAAATATTTAAAAACCCATGGCTTATAAATATGAAATAATGTGGTACTCAAGGCTGCTGTTGACCAGAATTCACTTGTGATTAGGAAATCACCTGAGTTTTCCAAACAGGTTTAGCTACCCCTGTTGCTGTATAACTCTTTGTGTTCTGAGTAAACTCCTCACATTTGGCACACTGAGGGCTGCTTTGTACATACTGTTTGCAGGGACTAAGTTCTTCTGAGTTTCCAGAGTGGCCTTTGAAACAGATCTGTGTATTGGACTGTTGTGGTTTGAGCCCAGTTGGAAATCAAGCACCATGCACCCCTCACTCCACCCCCTTTCTCCACCCCCACCCTGGTTGAATGGAGAGGAGAATCAAAGTAAAATTTATATGTTGAGATACATAATAAATGAAAATAAAGTGAAATACAGTAGTAATGGTAAATTATAATATTAATGAAAATGAAAAGGGAAAACGAAGTGATGCACCATGCAATTCTCACCCCCATTGACTGATGCCAGACCCCCTTCCTGAACCCAGATCAATTTCCCTTCTGGGTAACTCCCCCCAATTTATATACTGCACAGAATGTTCTGTGGTGTGTAATATCCTTTTGGCCATTTCAGGTCACCTGTCCCAGCTATGCTCCCTCCCAGTTTCTTTTGTGTACCTCTTCACTGGCAGAGCATGAGACTTAGGGTAAATATGACAGAGAAAAAACCAAAATATCAGAGTGTTATCAACACCCTTCTCATTCTAAGCGAAAACTCCATTCTCATTCCGATTCCAAAACATAGCACTGTAACAGCTACTGAGAGGAAACTAATTCTACCCTAGCTGAAACCAGGATAGAACTGACAGCTGTATAACTTATAAGGGATGTTAAGTAGCTAAAACCAGTTATAAACCTACCAGCAACTCAGAATTTTTAAGTGCATATGTAATATATTTTTGTCAGTAGCTTTGATAAGAAAAAACAAGGAGAGAGGCAACTTCAGGCTAGGAGAGAGGTAATTTACTGTTATGGGAGACCTCAGAACACAGCTTATGTATAAGGGAAAAAAAACCCATAAAAACAACTAAAAACTCATTGCTTTAATTTCAGACTTTTTTAACAGTTTAGACTATAGTGTGATGAAAAGTTGGAGCTACACAGAAGCTAACAAAATAAGATGGGGTTCAATGAAAAAAAAAATGGGATTACTGAGGCTAACTTGTATCAAACAAATAATTGATTTTCCTAAAAATGAAATAACATTTTTGATTCATTACCGAGGGAAACTGATAATAAGTATGGAACAGGTTCATTCAAGAAACAATAAAGTTAGAAAGATGAGAGAATGGGCAAAGTTGAAGCAACAGTGGGTTATAGTTCTGAACTAAATTACTAAATGAATTTTGGGAATTGTTATCTGATCTGTTTGCAGTAACAGGGTATTAATGCTGTTGTAGGCAGGATGATGAAAATGTTATGAAATTCTCTGGATAATACTGTTCTGCTGACTTGAAGAAAGGCAAACTCAGAACAGGTTCTCACCTGAAGACATTTTAAGGTAATCAGGTTACAGAGGGAGTATTACATACAAATGGAAACTACAAGAGCTTGACTTCCTTAGTTCAACAAAATCAAGCTGGAAGAGATTCTCTAAGTACTCACTGTGTACATGCAAAGGAGAAGGGAGAGGTATTTAACCAGAAAAAAAACCCCAATCATGACAGTGTGGAAGCACACTGGTATGGGCTGGCTATGATTAACAGAATGACTGAAAAATTATATAAAGGAAGATTTGGAGCAGCTTTCCAACAGAATATTCTTGTCAAACATCAGGGTTATTTGAGCACTGTTTGAGGTATGATATGGTATGAAGGCTGGCTAGAGGTTTCCCCAAATGGCTTCTCACTTAGCCTGAGCCTAATATGTTGACTGCAGGAATTTTTTTACCTTCTAAGGCTATTCCTTCCAGTCTTGTTCAATAGATTTATGAAGTTTATGTAGACTGAAGTTTACAACTAATAGTAGTATGTGACACTCAACGGTTCAGTACAGTGATGAAGGTAGTTGGCTCTCATAGTATATCATACTTTTTATTAGCTGTTTCAGCTAATCTCATGAAAGATATCACATCTCTATACAAACTTTTCCTCTCCTACCCAAACTCAAGGACTGCAAAACCTACTTATATAAATATATGTTTATTCTGCAGTTGTGAGTCTTTTGCAGCATGAGAAAACCTACATAGCTAATGGTCATGCCATGATTTGTTTTGTCAGTAAATAAAAATTCATTCTATAGTGCTCTCAATCTGGTGAAAGGCATGAACACTAAGCACATTGCAAATTTTTCAAAAATATAGCTAGCTGTGGTGCGCTACTTACTGTAATTAATGCTCTTCTGCCAGTGTGGAAATCCCCAAGTTCCTGCAAGATAACACTAAATGTTTCTAATTCTGTCTGGCAGCGCAATAATATTTTTTGAGCCTAAGATCTAATTAAAATATGTGTGCTCTTTGATATGAAGCAGATCAAAGTTAAATTTGGTATTCTTGGCATCCAGCTTTTTTTCTCTCTCCGAATGCATTCTTCTACTGTCTGAAACTCCTTTGCAGAAGTTCAGCAGACTGTTACCTTCTCTGTTTGAAGATATTTTTTCTGTATCATTTGAAGTCTCTGACACTTTGATAGGCTCAGTGGAATAGATAATATGTGTGCACTGGGATTTATGCATAGATAGAGTAAGAAACAGGATGAAGCATATCCTCATCTAATTTAAATCAGCAGTGAAACATTGGAGTTTGAGTGATTAATAACTGCTGAGACTACTGCCTAATGGTTTTTACATAGGAAAACTCCTGCACACTGATAAGCAATCTTTTCCATTTAGAAGGACTGAATAAAGGACAATATAGGTGAAAGTGTTCTTATATAACCTGAGATACTCAATCTTTACTACTAGCAGCTGGAAGAACTATTCAGAGATAAATTTTCAAAGCATCCAACTGCCGTCCTTTGTCTGAAATCCTATTTCAGCTTTCAGTATCGTTGGAAATATTGATGCTTCAATGAATCAAGATCTCTTTTTTCTTATCATGGCTACTAGATGTGATCTGTATTAGACTTTGCTCAGGCATTGTGAAAGCTGTTCTCTGCCTAGTTTAAAATACAGTAGAACAGGCAGATAGGGATATTGTTGTATTTTACTGTTCATTTCAATGAGGGGTTTTTCCAAAGTGCATGCCAAAGTTGGGCACCTGACTAAAAGAAAAAGTTAATTAATTAATTAAAATGTTTATATATTGGACATAAGATATGAAGAGAAGATAAAGATGGTATTCTTACTAAATTCTTTTGTTCTCAGTTTTCCTGTTGCTAAGTTAGATATCTACCATGAAGTGATATTCCCTAGCATATGGGGGTCATGGTACTTTGAACAGTTTCTGTTTCAAGAGCAGTAGAATCCCAGATGTGTGTTTCTTGTTTGCAGAAATAAAACAAAAGCACGTGACAAGATCCCATGCCCCAGATTATTCTCAAGTGGTAGGGCTAGTGATCAAACTTTTTGCTCTTGTCAGAGAAAAAATAGTTTCTACATGAAACTAATTTTTTAGTTTTGCTCTTGTCAGAGCAAATTGTAGTTTCTACATGAAAAGGTGTAGCTGTTGCTACATCTTTTCATGTAGAAACTACAATTAGTTCCAATGTCTTCATAAGTTTCAGCATCTCCATATATAGATGAATCTGCCTCCTTTCTCCTTACCCTTTTCTCTACTATCTCACCATGGAGAAAAAGCCTTCCCAGGAGTCAAACTCAACATCATGCGCCAGCCTTTACAGACTTACTGACTGTTGGACAGGGCCAGATTTGCCAGACTGCCTGAGGCCAGCTCCACGTGCTGTACATGAAAACATTGGATTTGTAGCAGTTTTGCATGCTTGGTCTGATTTTTTGTAATTCTATATTGGCTGAAAACCAAGCAGGGGTTGGTCTTTCTATTGCTACAATACTCCAGCAAGGAAAATCAGCTTTTTGGAGCAGTTGAAAGCTATGACTCCTTCTAAAAGGTTCTTCCTGAGCAAGTTAGATACAACCTGAATGCTGCAGTATTTGGTGCTGCAGTACCTCTCTTGTAGATGCTCTGCTGCTTAATTTAGTCCATACTCATGAGTAGAATGACAAGGCAGAGCACAGAATCTGAGACAGGGATCTGCAAAATCATGTTGTGTGCCATAAAAAAAGTTTAACATTTCCTTGGCAAATGCTGAGTGGCGAGATGTTTGTTAAGACTCTTCTCTTAATTGTTTTGGCTCTATTGTGGGTCCCCACACTTCAGTCAAAATTTATAACTCTGATTCTGTGCTGAAAATGGAGCTCTCAATGTGCAGAAGAAAATCAGTCCTTGTGACACCTAATAACACTAAAATGCCCTAAAATATGGGTGGGTTGTTTTTGTTTATTTATTTGGGTTTCCTTTCTTACCTATCATGTGGGAATTTAGGGCTTCAAGATCTAAGAAGCTTTGGCATTTCACATTTCCTGATTGCTCTTTTCCGTTGGTTAGACATAGGAGATGCAGAGAGCTTGCAGCAGCCCATGAGATTGAGGAGACTCTTCTTTAACCACGATGGAAACATTTCTTCTGTTCTTCAGACAGAGCTCAGGCTGATCAGACACCATCAGATTGTACTCTTGATTGGTAACAGAATAATGTACTTGTTTTAAGTACACTGATGAAGAGGAAGAATGAGCTCAACAGTCCCCCAGTGTCCTTAATGGATAGTTTAATCCTCAGCAAGTTTAACTGCTTGCACACATTTCACTCATTCAGTCATTACCTGGCAAAACTAAGTACCCTGGCAATGGCATGGGCACAGACAAGTGGTGTCCCTGAGGGGTCCATACTGGGTCCAGCGCTATTTAATATCTTCATTAACAACGTAGGTGAAGGGATCAAGTGCACCCTCAGCAAGCTTGCTGATGATACCAAGCTGAGTGGTGCGGTTTACACACCTGAAGGATGGGATGCCATCCAGAGGGACCTGGACAAGCTCAAGAATTTGGCCCATGGGAATTTCATGAGGTTTAATAAGACCAGGTGCTAGGTGGTGCATGTGGATCAGGGCAACTCCCAGTATCAACATCGGCTGGGGATGAACAGATTGAGACCAGACCTGCTGAGAAGGACTTGGGGATGTTGCTGGATGAGAAGCTGGATATGAGCTGACAATGTGCACTCACAGCCCAGAAAGCAAATTGTGTCCTGGGCTGCATCCAAAGCAGCTTGGCCAGCAGGATGTGGGAGGGGATTCTGCCCCTCTGCTCTTCTCTGGTGAGACCCCACCTGGAATGCTGCATCCAGCTCTGGGGTCCCCAGCATAGGAAGGACATCAACGTATTGCATCAAGTCCAGAGGAGAGACACCAAGATGATTAGAGGGATGAAGCACATCTCCTACAAGGAAAGGCTGAGAGAACTGGGATTGTTCAGCCTGGAGAAGAGAAGGCTTTGTCAGCCTTCCAGTACCTGGAAGCCTTCAGCCTCCCTTCCCTGAAGGAAGCGTATAAGAAAGACAGAGACAGACTTTTTAAAAGTGCATGCAATGACGGAATAAGGGGGAATGGCTTCAAACTGAAAGAGAGTAGGTTTAGATCAGATATTAGGAAAGAAATCTGTACTGTGAGGGAGGTGAGGCACTGGAACAGGTTTCCCAGAGAAGCTGTGGATGCCCCACCCCTGGGAGTGTTCAAGAGCAGGCTGGCTGGGGCTCTGAACAATGTGGTAGTGGAAGATGTCCTGCCCATAGCAGCAGGGCTGAAACTAAATGAACTTTAAAGTGTCTTCCAACTCAAACCATTCTATGATTCTATGAAAAGCTGTAAGTAGCAACACTGATCAGGATCCAGAAAGGCTGGAAACCAGCTGAAAGATGAGCTCATGGAGATGTATTCTTAACTTCATTTTCGACTTCAGATGTACAAGTTCTTTGTCCCTCTCACTCTAAGGCCTACGGAAAATGACTTCTTTCGGTCTTGTGGATTCAATTACAAATGATGCAAAGCCAGAGACTAAACCATTTTGAAGAGATAGTTAATTATAAGGTGGTAATTACCTGGTAGCAGAACCTGAGCTTCGATGATGTATTGCTGCCAAAGTAATTAACTTGGTGGAAGTGAGAACCATTACAGCTACACTGCACGAACTTGGTGCCAAGTTCTCCATGGCTCTTACGGGAAACAAAACCAGCATTCAAAGAAACCCAGTGTCTTCTTTCCACGCAGTGTAGTTTGTGTCAAAATGTTCAGAACAGAGACTAAAGGCTCAGAGAGATGCTTTTTAACACTGTTCTCTCATTCAGGAATTGCACTATTTTTATTTTTTTTTTCCCCTCAGCAGCAGTGTATGAATTCAGAGAAATGGAAAGAGAAGTATGGCTTGTGGTAAAGCATTAATTAACTGGGGGTGCAGATGGGAGAATAAGTAGAACGAATTAGAGTTGTAGTAAAACAATTTCTTTTTGACCATCTGAGGCTCATAGGTGCTCGGTAAGATGCCACTCATAATTTATTTTGGCAAGAAATAATTTTCTAGCTTCAACGTTACGTCTTGTGTCTAAAAGGCATGAGAATTTAGACTGAGGTGATTATGTCTGAGTGAATACCAAATCCACCCATAAACCCTGACAGCTGTAAACATGTTAAGTCTATATGACTGTACAGACTATTCAGGATTATTTGTTGTCTTGCTTTACATTGGTTTTAAAGGCTCAGACACAAATTTGTAACATGTTGAGTCAGTGCCTATTTCATCACATAATAAACCAATGACAAATCAGTGGAATTCTGAGAAAAAATGTGGACTGTAGGGGGTTGGTTTTGTTTTGTTTTGGGGTTTTTTGTTTAGCTGGGGCGGATTTGTGTGTGGGCTTTTTTTCTCCCTAAGAAACATGTCACATAGAGATGGAATACAAAATTAGTTCATTCCATTAGTTCCTTGTCACAACTTGACAGTGGCAGAATAAACTTCTCCTTTTCTTTCTCTGTTTGTTCTAGATGGATGAAATTACCTTTCAGAACACAAAGCAAGTTCATGTCTTTCTCATCCTCCTTTCTCTCCAGCTGCTAATGTAGTGTCAATGATGTGTGTTTGTTACATGAGTTTTGGTTTATTGAGAGCAATTATACTTAGCAAATAATAGTAATAAGGTTACCAGTGTTTTCCAAGTACAACTTCTCTCTCTCCCCCCTACATTTTATTTGACAGTATTTGAGTGCAGCATGACAAGACTCCTTACTTTCTTCATTTCTACTGAACACTACTGTCCACTCCACATCAACTCCAAAATTGTATTTGCACCATTTTTGTGGAACATACAGAGTGGTTACCCACATAAAAAAGTTCAGCTTTCTTAACAAGAAACCCAAATACCCTACAATCTAGCTTGTAGTTAAGCTGCAGGTTTAGTCTCTCTGGGCTTTCAAGCACTCAAAAATATGAAAGAAGGCCCATTTTACCAGGTTGCTGTACACAACCAGCCCCTCAGTGACACAGACATTAACCTCTTCAGATGATAATTGATGTGTGTTCACATTAATGTATCTGTAAAGCCAGAAATTTTACTATTCTTAGATATCTCATGTTACTAAACAAACATTATGCATTCGGAAGACTAAGTAATGCTGCCAAACTCTAACCTGAATATATGGTATGTAGGCATACCATAAAACCCCAACTGTTTTTAATCCTACTTAGACTTTTTACAGTTTTGTTCTCAAATATCTTAAAGTTATTACTAAAGCAAAGCTTAAGCAGGGTGTTAAAGAAGGGCTGAAACAAAAGCCCTCTTTTTCACTCGAAATGTAAGCTAATAATTAAAGATGAGTATGTGAGGACAGAGAACAAAAGCTGGCCTGTATCACCACAGAGGTGTCATGCTGTAATTCACTTGTTCATATTATATTTTCTGTGGGCTCGTTCTAACCACATTGAAATTACCACAGCTCAGTTTCTTCATGGCTGTTTCTCAGTTGTACAAATATGGGGATAGAGAACCAAAGTAATTTATACGGGCTTCAGAAGAACTTGATCAAATATATTTTCTTGAATTTTGCTTGTGGTGCTGTCATCTTGGCCTCCCTTTGCTTTGCAGGTTGAATCACTTTATCTGTAGTCTTAATTTTTAATTCATAATGTGGTGAAAACTTTGATCACCACCCCCACATAAATACTGTTTTACATAATTTATTTTTAATGTATGTTTTACATAAATAATTTAACAATATTTTTCTGAATGAAAATAAGAATATAATGAATGATTTTTTTAAAAAATGATGATACTGACAGTATTCAGTTGTGATATGGGGTCATTCTGTGTCTTCTACAGAAATATTTTTCTTCTATAGAAAGATTTAAGGATTCTATGATAAAAAAATCTATAAAGAGTTTCTCTCAAAAATAATGAGATAAATTTCCCTCATTTTTTTTCCCTATCAATAATGGATTATTTTTATTGTGAATACGCACTTACTTCAAGATAATTCAAATTTGGAAGAAAAAAGTGCTGGAGGATAAGCTTGTATCTTGCAGAACACAAGTTTAGTAAGGGAGAGGTGTTTGCCTTCTGATTGTTCAGTATAATTAAGTTTAGAGAGGTGATCTTTCAGAATAGTGTTCCTTGCAAATAAAATAGTATTCAGTTGGTTGTGGAAAGTTACACAAATTATTATGTGAAACAAAAAGTACAGATTAGCATAGATGGTCAGCACCCACAATTAATGACTCTCTATCTGTGATAGGAAAAGTGTATCGATATGACATTGTGTAGAGGAAGGATAGGAGATCGTAACAAATTGCTATCTCCTTTCTCTTGAAAGCTACCTATTTTAATTTATGTTATAACCAAATATGGTTCAATAATTACTTCAAGCTTGGATGGTCTATAGCTGCTGGCATTCCAAATGCTGCAACAGATCTTATAGCACTCATTAATTAGAGATTACTGAGTTTTAGCCAAAGTTTGAGCTTCTAATATCCTACTAATTTTTTAATGATCTTCCTTGGGACCTCAGTTTAGAAAATCATCCAGTTCCTAAACACTGTTTATCAGCTGCTCCTTTATTTTTTCCTCTTTATCTATAGTTCACAAACATAGGCCTTCTAGTCATTATCCCATAGAAATCCAGAAAATCACCTGAAACAGTCGTTATTTCTCAGATATCTAAAGAATGTGAAATTGAAGGTGTATCTTTTTCTTACATTTTTAGGCTCAAATTTGCTAAATAGATACATGTATCAAGGTTTTGTTGCCTCTCTTTATGAAGAGAAGTTGATGAATAGCTGTACAACCATATTAGTGAGTGAAGGGGAAAAAGAGGCCGATAGGCCTGACTGTATCAGCTTACTTGAGACTAGAATTGAATCTGGCAAAACACCTACTCTGTGACACATGTTTGATATCAGGGTTTGGAAAAGTAGCACAGTTCCCACGTCTGAATTCCTGACACAAGGCCACCTTTAGCTTTGGTCACCATATCTCTCACCCATAAACTGGAGTAAAAGTCTCAAATAACTTGAGATTTGCTATCAATCCAGAGGTACCTACATGCACTGCTGTGGGAGCACTGCTGCTTTTCCCTGCAATACTCATGCCAGGGACTCATTGAGAATTTGTATGGATCTATTTTAGGTACATGAAAACCCCCACCATATTTCTACAACATTTCAAGACACAGAAAATATTTTTGCAGCTCCTTGGAGCCCTGAAAGCCAGGGATTGCAGTTGCAAGCAGGGCTGCCACAATGGTTATTTGCAGACAGTGTGTGGGAGAGCGACTTCATGCAGCAATTGTCTTATTTCTATTAATAAAAAATATACCTACTGAGCAATGAAACGCATTTTCAGTGAAAAACAGTATTTCTAAGTCCATGGCAAGTTTGTGGTGCAGAGAGCTGATTCCTTTCTACTTCCAGATAACAGGTATAACATGTACCCAAATCTGCTGCAAGAAATATGTTTCGGAAGGGAAGAAAACTACTTAGAAAACTATGTCCCTACGTTAAATACAGGAAATACAGCTGGTTTAATCAAAATGTGTGAGTATTTCATGCCCAGCATACACTGCTGAAAACATCTGAGTGGATCAAGCCCTTTTCAAGGGGACCCTGAGCTGGCCAGAGCATGGAGGCAAAACTGCTCCAGGTCCCATGAGGTGAGGCAAGTCTCCAAGACAGCAAACTGCTCTGTTCAGAAAGTAGCCTTTTGAGAGAACACAAAAGACTAAGCTGGACAAAATAACTTTTACAAGCAAAGGAAAAAATTTCTTAGAATTAGATGTATCATACTTAGTCAATTGCATCCAAAGAGTAATAACTCCAAACAACTTCATAACTGAAATATTTATAACAAAATTATCATAAACTCATAAGCATGAGGTCCAAATGAATACTAATTCTGGTATAGAGACACTTCTGAAGATTCAGGTCGTTTTAGTTTGTGTTCTCAGGTCCAAGGCATATCTTTCCTGTTGATGCCTTCTGTGCTTAGCATGAAAACCAACAATGGATGGGGAACATATTGGCCACCTAGAAAATTAAAACCCACTTCATTTGATCACTTTCCTTGAAACGACAATATTTTGAATTTTTTTCATTATATTAATACAGATACAATTTTTTTCTCAAATATCAAAACCCCAATGTTGTTAAAATGTTATTTTTTTCCTTACTCTACAGGGCTTTGTGCAAGACTTCATCTTCCACTAAGTCATTTATGTATGTGATTCTAAGACCTCCACTTGGAGTGCCTCCAGCTCTGTGGTCCCCAGCACAGGAAGGACCTGTTGGACTGAGTCCAGAGGAGGACCACCAAGATGATTAGAGGGATGGAGCTCCTCTCCTGTGAGGAAAGGTTAAGAGCAGCCTGCCTCCATTTTTCAGCCTGGAGAAGAGAAGAAAGTTTTGGTGAGACCTAATTGTGGCCTTCTAGTACCTGGAGGGAGTCTACAAGAAAGCTGGAGAGGGACTTTTTAAAAGAGTACGTGAGACAGGATAAGGGGGAATTTGGGGGGCTTCAAACTGAAAGAGTGTATATTTTGATTAGATATTGGGAAAAATACGTTTACTTTGAGGTGGAGTGGAAGATGTCCCTGCTCTTGACAGAGAGGGTTGAAACTAGATAATCTTTAAGGATCTCCAACCCAGGACATTCACCTGGCATTCACCACCTTCTACTTTCTGTCTTTAGTTTTGACTGCTGGTAAGCCTGCTGCAGAGTCAGTTAGCTCAGCTATTTCTTAACTTTCAGTCCAGTGTTATCTCATGAGTAATGAGATGGACTAGCAAACAGGAAGATTTGTGGCATAAATTTTCGAGGAAAACGTGAGGATATTGCTCTGTGGAGTTAATCTCAATGGGGATGAGCAAAGCATTCCTTCTAGTCTGTGTCTGTATTACAGCTCCTGGTAGCCAGAGTTTCTGTTAGTGCCTCTGTTGCTATGACACTCCTGTACTTTCACTTCTGCTTTCACTACATCCTTTCGTTGCTTCCTCCAGCCCACCAAGCACTAGCAGGTCTGTTGCTTTTTGAGCTACAATTGGTAATTCTCTATATAATTTTCACCTCCAGTCTGTAAGAAACAAAGCTCTGCAATCACTTGAGTCTTTACCTGTAAAGACACAGGACACTAGGTCTAACGGTTAAGTGTCTAAATAAAAGGGCAGTCCACAGCCAAAGTGGTCATCTGTAACTTTTGGGTTTTATAATTAAACAAAGCAGTGAACTTTGCATTTCCTAGAGCAGACCTCAGCATATCAGTGGTGTTTTTCACAAGTACAGAGCTTTCTTCATCACAGTTTACCACCACATGCACAGCTCTTTTAAAATACTATATTCTATTGATTCTCGTTGGGTTTGCTGTACACTCCCATAGGAAAAAAGAAGTGTCGCAGTAATTGATGGCAGATGATTACATCTAGAAAAATTACATGCTCAAGGTGGCTATGGCAACCATGTATTTTGGGCAGTTGCACAGTGAAATTTTATCCATCAAATGACCTGGAACACATAAGGACAAATCTTCTATAAATCCACTGCATATATCATCTATGTCTGTGTATTTATTCCATGGCTTTTTAAGTACTACCTGACTGGCTAGGTCATGTAAACTAAAGAGTAGCATTCAGGAAAGTCAAGAGCTCTGCATGTTGAGCTGAGCAAAGAATTACAAATCTCCACATATTTAATGTGTAGCAATGTAAGCTATTTGGTATTACATTCTAGGTAGTAAATAAGCAAAAAGTAGTTCCCACATAATGACATAATTTTGTACCCAGTGGCATAATTCAGTGTTCTGAAAATAAGGGATGCAAATTAGTGTCTGACATTCCAGCCTGAGAAAAAAGAAAAATTTTTGGTAGAAATAGAAGTCTAGAATGTAACTGTATAAGATTTCACTGATTAAAAATGTGAAAAAACCTCCAAAAATAATGTGACTTGCAGGTCAAAAAACTGAAGACAAAGCAAACCTTCAAAATTATATTGAAATAATAATAATAATAATTAAAGGTAATTTTAGGCATAGAGAATAACAAAGTATGGGAGAAAAGAAAGAAAAAAGAAAGAAAGAAAAAGAAAGAAAGAAAGAAAGAGAAAGAAAAAGGAAGGAGAAAAGGAAAAAATGTGGGTTTTGCATTTTGTGCTATTTTCTGTATTGAAAGCAGAATCACTCTTGCAGAAAATATCTGCCAAGAAAAATGCATTGGACCATGAGAATATTTTTTTTTTCTTTCCAAACTCAGTATCTAAATATTTTATTTACTTGATGCATGTTTTAATTTGTTCTCAAGGTACTTTCTCTTTTTTAAGCACATTGTTACCTAGCCTTGGGAAGTTGTTTCTTAACTAGTCTCTGCCTGTGTTCCCTCCAAAAAGTTACATACAAAAATTATTGTGTAATTTGTTATGTTTTCCAGCTGAATAGTTGAACAAAAAATGGCTGAATTTTAATCCTGAGAACTTTTATTGTGTCTAGTTCATTTCTCTTATTGTAAAAATAAAAGAGGTAGCTAGATACATCCTGTTGCAGCTGAAATCAGCTTTTCTCATTCAGAAATGCTACTGAAAAAGTAAACCTTTACACAGCATTTACAGAAATAGTGTTATTCACTTGTCTTTATGAAATGAGAAACGTGCAGTTTCACTGGTGTGTCTTCAAAGTCCTTGTAGCTGCAGGGTGACAAACCAGTACTATTGCTTTTGAACTCACCCGTTTTCCTTAGGTATCCTCTCTAGTTGTTACTTTTGATCTCTTACGGATAGCCAAAGGTTTTTTGTTTGGTATTGGGGTGTACATTTTGGTGCTGCAGAGTTTCATGTCATTTGAGGGATGTAGGGCCATGTACACTCTCCTCTCCTTGACAGAATGGTCTAAAAATCATTGAGTTTTCAGCTCTCAAATGCTAAAATTTATTTTCCAGAAATATCTAGGAAAGGCTGGATTTGCATACAAAAGCATATGTAAAATGCATGAGGAATTTAAATGCTTTAATGCATCTTTCATAATGAAAGTTAATACCATTCCCAAGGTTGAGGTGATGCAAAAACTTAATTTAGTTTATGGCAAATCAAAATCAGAGTAGGATAATAAGAAATAAGAATTAATCTAAACCCCACTGCTTCCCACCCCTCTCTTCTTCCTGCGCTCAACTTTTCACAACTCACAATTTCTCTACCTCCTCCCCTGACCCAGTGGCACAGAGGGATGGGGAATGGGAAGCCTGGTCATTTCATAATGCTGTGTCTCTGCCATTCCTTCCTCCTCATGATCTTCTCCTGCTCCAGTGTGGGATTCCACCCGCAAGACACCATCTTTCATTGACTTCTCCAGAGAGAATCCTTCCCATAGCCCACATTTCTACATGAACTTTCTTCATGGGTCCTTTTCATGGCATATAGTCTTTAAGGAACTAACTGCTCCAGTGGATATCTGATCCATCATGGAATTTGGCTGCAGTGGCACAGCCTGCCTCACCATGGTCTTCATCTCAGGCTGCAGAGGAATCTCAGCTCCAGCACATGGAGCACCTCCTCCACCCCACTTCTGCACTGACCTTGATGTCTACAGAGCTGTTGCTCTCACACGTTCTCACTCCTTTCTCGCGGCTGCTTCTACTCAGTGGTTTTTACCTCTTGTTAAATATGTTATTGCAGAGGCACTACCATTGCTGCTGATGGACTTGCCTTGGCCAGAGGCAGGTCCATCCTGTAGCTGGCTAGAACTCTCTGTGTTCTACATTGGGGCAACTCTGGCATCTTATCCCGTAATACATCCTTGCAGCACTCCACTACCAAAACTGTGTCGCACAAACACAATGCAAGTTGTTAGGATGTTTTCACAATGCACATCAAAACATTCTCTATGATTATTTTCATAAAGTCCCCCAGAGTTAGAGTGCCCAAGGTAATTTTGTATCCTGAGGCATGGAATTAGAAAAGTATTTTTCATTCTTTACATTTTTCAAGGAAGATGATGGAGGGTAAGACAAAGGGCTCAGCACAGTGGTATGACGTTTCTCGAAACCCTCTTCCCACGTGATTTCTTAGATACCACTTCTTACAGTGATCATGGGAAATGAGGAAATATATACAAGGAAATACAAGGAAAGATCATAGACTGAGCTTCCAATTACTGCTCTCCTGAGGGATAATTTTGCATAAGGCTACCCTTGGAAATAGCCTACTCAAATGTGAAGTTGAATTTCTGTCTTTCTGCTGCAATAAATTCTAATGCTAGTCTTGTATTTATGGTGTGCATGTGTACTGAGTGATCAATACAGTAGATATTGCAGAGATAATGGGAAAGATAAGAGGAAACCAACAAAATGTTTAAATATGTCTCCACATTTTGACAAGTTAGATTAATGTAGAGGGAAACAGTCAGAGTGATCATATTAAAACTGTCTGTGCATTGTTTTTCTTTCCCTAAGGAAAATTAAAGGCAGCAGCCTTCATCTTGAATATGATTTATGATTGCTGCAATGCAAAAGAATAAGTGGAAAGTTGTTACTACCTCCCTGTCCCCAAGTCTTCTTGAGGAAGATTGTAACTGACAGCATTTGGAGCCAGAAGGATATTGAGTGGATGACAGCGAAAAGAGACAGATATAAGAAAATTAAGTTAAAGAATTAGCTTCACTATTAATGAGATATTAGCTAGACAATTTAGACTATTCAGTTGTTAAACAATAAATTGGACCAACAATGGATTCGTAACTCCATATGTGAGCTATCTTTCCTTTCACCCATACTTTGGCAGTCTTTATCCAGCCCTTTTCCAGTCGAAATTCTGGATTTTTTTTTTTGTCCCAATCTTAATTTTAGGCAGTCACATGGACAAGCCATCCCTTCCATTGGTTAAAATAAAATAATCCTCCAGAGAGAAATTACAACTGCCCTTTGTTTCTTTTGCCTAGTAGTTCTCTTCAGACCCACTCATACCATAGGTCAGGATTTTATTCTTCTTTAAAACTTAACCCTGTGTCTAGGCTGAGCCAAAGGACAAAGGACAGAAAAATGCCAGAAGAAAAACTAAATGCTCTTCATTCCCATGCACCAGAATTCCCAAAATCTGTTTGGAAGATAAGTGTTTTCTGTATATGCACTAAGAGCGATACTCCAACTTTCACCTGAAGAATGCTCAACCTCTGAACAGAGAAGGGTCCCTACATCTGGTATTATATTAACCTTAAGTGAAATATTAATTTGAAAGATTCAAGACTGTTGAGATTTACAGTAATTTCTTCCATACATTTTTTGCACTTGCCACTATATTCTGGTGAATTTCTGCTTTCTCCTGAAAAAAAATGGCACTAGAACTTCCTTTACACTTTATGTTTCCCAGTTACAGAAAGAGTTACCACAGCAAGAATTCTTGATACACATGCACACTGCAGCCACTCCTCTTCCTTATAATTTAAAAAAAAAAAAAAAAAGTTTGAAAAATGTTATTTAGGTATTACTTGGAAGATATTCTACAGAATTGGCTGCAAACTCTTATGCAGGGATAGAACAAACTGACGAGAGAAATAACTGTGGAACAGGTGCAAGCATTTAACTTTCTGAAATCTTTTCTGAAACTAAACTGTTTAAAAAAGAGGGCTTGATGGTCTAAATCCTTCATAAAAAAGAGAGAAAGAAAAATGCAAGCAGGGGACGGGATCTCTAATTTTCATGTGATTGCAGTTGCTGGAAGCCTTACAGCCCAGGAGATAGAGCATTAAAAAAAAATAACCTGTCAGTTGGATCTGTATGTGCAGGGGAAGAGAAACATCACTGGGGAAGGCAGATGGGTCAAATTGTTGCTCAAATTGCTGAATGCTTATTCTCTTCAAGGGCTTACTCTGATTCTTAACAGGTAGGTCCTTCCTCCTGAGGCAGAGTCGATGCCACTTTCAGATAAGATGTTCATTAGGAATCAATTTGAACAAACGATAAAAAATTTCACTATTCAATTTTTATTTCTGTTTTGAGGCAGTTGTTCTGCAACCTTTTTTTAAAGTAAAGTGGCAGAGAAATTGAAACAAAGAAGAGTAATTGAAAAGAAGACATTACTTCTTCAAAAGGGTAATTTAGCAAAAACATGCTAGGGTCATCTGTCACCAGTACAGGGCGTCTTTCCCTGTCCTTCTGTCACACTGACCTCCCATCACACCTGGCTTTCATTCTTCACTTAATTTTCTTCAGAAACATAAGATTTCCCTCATCAGCTGCACTGATTTGTGCATTACATCACAGAAAAGAGCAAGAGTGTGGTTGGTACAAGGTTTCTGCTGGTGTAGTTTCCTGCTGTCTTGCTTTGAGGGCAAGACCCTGCTAAGAAGCAGTTGAGCCTCTGTAACTGTCATGCTGCACAGAAGCTTCTCTGGTTTATTTAATTTTTATAAGCCAACTGAAATAACAGGAGACAAGCCACCAGTTTATTCTGCAAAGGTCTGAGAACACTTGGTGATGTAGCATGAGGACAGGAGATGGACAAAGGTAATAATTTCATGACATTATCAGAAATTTGACAAATGTGATCGTGGGTTTGTGTAAGAGAGGAGAGGTCTCTAGGGCAGCATAGGAGAAGTTATGCTCCAAAATGACCAAAAAGACATGATGAATGCAGCCTGAGCATGGCTGATGCAGAGAGTTGATTTGGAACTTACACCCGAACTGTTTTCTGCATCTTGGAATGCAAGTGGAATTCAGGGAGATTTCACAAATCTCAGGCAAAAAACAAAGAATGCCACATAGCAGACTGGAAGCTTCCTTGTTTGAAGATTCTGGAATACTTTAATAACTCTGTTGTTACTTCAAAGGAGAGAATTTGGTTGGTGTTTCAAGCAGATGAAGAAGGGCACAGTTTTTTGCAAGGTTAATTGCTTTCCTGGCTCACATAGGAAGTGAGATGTGATTCTTGCTCTAACAGATATTTCAAAAATAATTGACTAAGTTAAAGCCAAAACTTCCGTATGCAGTGAGGAAGTTTCCTCTTTGCACTCCGTAGAAGCAAAAAGAAACAGTGACTTCATTTTGCACTATTGCAGGAAAATACTTTTAAAAACTCTTTTGTTACAACTGAACTAAAATCGCAATGTTATGATTTTTGTTATATAAGCAACAGAAAGGAATTAGATTACAGATATTTTAATTAATCTGGCTTGGTATTTTTAAAGCCTGGCAGCAGTATGTTTGTATTTACTGCACCCAATTACAATTACAGAAAGTAAAGGGTAATGATAGCGCTTGAAGTCATGCACCAAACCTCCAGGAGGGGGGATGGACTCAGGGCCCTGACATCAATTTAAGGAAAAGATGCAGAATTAAGCCCATTGAGATGTAAATAAAAGGGAATAAAAGTGTTTAAGACAAACAAAATTATTTTTGTTAATACTGGGCGTCTCCTTTTACCATGGGTCCAACAGTGACAGTCTTGACTGCTGGACAGTCTTTGTAGTAGAAAAATAGTGGAAAATAGTTAATAGGCAATTCTGATGTCTATATCATGGCCCACTGGATCATAGAAATATCCAAAATTTGGCTTACAGTGTTGGGAGAAAGCCGTAAATCTAGTAGAAATTGTTGCAGGAGTAAAATACGCAAGAAATAATTTAAAAATTCTTGCTGAATAGTTTCCTTGGATTTGGACCTGCAGTTTAAGAATTATTTCTGTTAAATCTTGTATTGAAAAGGCTATGTCAGCATTAATCAGGGTCACTAAAGCATTGATGAAATATATATACTTATTTTATTACTCTTTTCCATTAATTGGTAGCTAATTAGCAAGTCATCTTCATCTGAAAGAAGAATAAAAAAAAGCTATCTGAAATATTCATCTGGATAAAACTGGCAACTTTGTCTTTCAAAATCTGTGACTTGTTAGTACCTCATAATTTTTACCACCACTTCATAGTTTATTGGGATCTTTTTTCTGTGAAAAATTCTTGGTCCTTTTATTATTTGCAAGCAGCTGATTAGAAGTATTCATTACTGGAAGTGAATTTCAGTTGAGGGTTTTGGAGCATAGAAATCGACATCTGCTTTTGTTGGGATCAGCATCATTCTTCAAAGTAATTCCCTTCAGCAAATAGTGATATTTAGACATTTAAGTTGAACATTTGACAGCCACAAAAAATCTTTTAGTAAATTAACGGCCTAAAAGGAAATACAGATTTTCTTCAGTGTATATATGGATAGTCAAACTTATTTTATGCATCTTTTGTGCTACAGTGGTTAAAGCAGTGGTCCACATCAGTATTTAAATTACAGCTTTTAACAGTGAAAGGCTGGTGAAGTCAGATTATTTCTGCTAATGTGGTACAGTATTTCTTAAAGAAAGTATATTCCTTCAGCTTCACGGATAAGGCCATTGAGATTAAACCGTAGATGATGGGCATAAAAGAAGCAAAATTATCAAGGCGGTGGTTTACAAACCAACTTGAACCCAAACCTTTTAGCTGTTACAGAGGATAACAGAAATAATTGCTCCACAATGAAATAATGTATCATACAAGATATATAAACCCCTGAAAATAATTTAATTTTCCTGCTTGTTGAGGTATTTACTTTTTGTAGAACATAGAAGACAGACAGCTGAAATATTAATTTAAGAGATAAAAATTATTCTTCTGTTATTTTCAGATTTGAACTAATATTTCCTCAGACATAAAGAAAAAAGTGCTTTTTAGCAGCACACTGAATTGCTGAATGGATAGAATAATTATAAATAGAACTATAGAAATTATTCTTCTCTCCCATTTTAATTGCAAAAAATTATCTACTGATCTTTTCTATGATGCCCCACAGGTGAAAAATGAATAAAAAAACCCCCTACTTTACCACTTAGGTTCAACATACCATATCCATACCTGATCAACAGGTATTTAATTGTTGTCTGATCAATCACTTAGATTGATAGTAAAATAAAACATAACTGGGAAAACAGTATGCAGACCTTGAGTAGTCCAAGAATCAGTTTTAAGAAACACACAAATCATTTTACTATGTATTTGAGTATGCATTGATAATTTCTGGATAACAATTTTACTCATAGTACAAAATTTTTCCCTTCTTTTGATGCTGAAATGTGGATTTTGTTGGGGATTTTGGTAGGTTTTGTTGGGTTTTGGGTTTCTTTGTTTTTTCTTGTGGCTTTTTTTTTTTTTTTTTTTTTTTTTTTTTTTGTTGTGGTGGTTGTTGCATCAGAGAGCTCTAGTAGTCAGTAGTCAGGTTAAACTGAAATTTATTTCCACTATGCCAAGGCACTTATTTTTGCGAGGTATTGTCTGTATCTGTCTACAGCTGCTTTTATATTGTTAAACACATAGTGAAACCTAGTAATTTTTGCTGTCACCTTATATACAGGGAGAGATACAGAACCAATCTTCTCTTCACAACTTGTTAAGTAGCCATAGACATGGTGGGCATACTCAGGAATCCCGAGAAACACTCAGGGAACTAAAAGACTGGGCTCAAAACATAGACAGAGTCAACTCCTCTCAAAGCGAAATGAGCCACTACTTTGCTGTTTCTTCAGGCATCTATAGGTGAATTCAGTTCTACTTGTTACCTTGCTAAATTTTCTCCTGCCTAGATAGGCTAGAGTTATTTCTGAAAGAAAAAAAAGTGTGTGACTGTGCTGTAGTTATCAGATTGCTGAGAGTAAAGCAGTTATTTAATATAGCCTTGCAGAAGAGTAGTATTCACAAGCATAACGTGAAAGCTTCCAGGCAACAATTTCTTAATCATATTATGATGTCATATTTACAAAACATATCAAATAGATAAAGATAGCTTAATATATTAACCAGAGTAAGAAGTTTATTAATTCCATGACATATTTTAGACAAAAATATATTAATCCTTTTGTTACGATTTTATGGCATAAAATGTGTGACATAGATAATTCTATTAGGAAATTGTAACTTAATATTTCTCTGATTAGCAAGCATCTCAGACATAGCAATGTAACAGCATAGCAGGCAAAGTAATTTTTTTACTTTTCTTGTTAACTAAAAAAAAGGTCACTTTAACATTCTTGATAATAGGATAACAATAGACCACCGTACAACTAACTTGCCCGGACTCAGAAAATGCAAGTATGAAATTGCATGAACTTGGCTGGTGGAGGTGAATGGGAATTTTTGGGCATCAGAATAGATAAGCGGGGTCTTTAGGCTGTGAGAAAACAACTCTACTTGTTATAACAAACTTGTGTGTGTGTAGTGCTAAGTACTGGACTGGGAGACACTCAGGAGTAGTGAGAGAACAAACATTCTGTTTTGCCATTATTGTGTGTTGCATTCATATTTGAAGCAAGATCCTGTTATATTCAAAAGTGGAAGGAAAAAAGATCCATGAAGAAAATTGCGAGAAAATAATCTTATTAAAATACTGTCTTAAATGCTTTCAATATATGTTATCAGAATATTGGTATCTACAAAGTGCTGGCACCATTCTTTCTTTATGTTTTCAATGAAAGAAAAGCAAGCATTACTTGTACACTGATTTCCAGAAGATGTAAATGTCAGAAATTTTTTAAAAAGGAAATTTTGCAATCCTGTGGCCAAAAGGTTTCTATAGAACACATATGATTTTCCAAGAGTTCATCCATCATATTCGGGGGCAAAATTGAGTCAATTAAAGCTTAACAGAACATCTAGTTTTTGCTGAGCATGAATCTCAGTACTGTTGAGAAGAAAAATTGTGGCAATTATAGAACTCTAAAAATCGACAATTAACATTGAATTCCTTCTTCTCATTTTCCTCTTTTCTGTAAATACCAGAAGTGCTTATTTTTCTTAATTTTATGAACACTTTGATATAAAAGTTTAAAATGTTATACTGTGTGAATTGTATAACACTGATGCAGTTTTCAAGTAAATAAATTATGTTTAACATGTCTCAGTAATTGCAGCTTTAATAAGCCCCAGTAGCTGCATCTGCAAAGAAAGGATAGAAAAATAGAAACTTGAGGTGATATATCAAATGAACACAGACATAATGGAATGCTGAGCCAAATAATCAAGGACACTTGGCAAAATAACCAAGGTAAAGCCAGAATATGAGGAACAAACGAGGCCAGCTCATCAGTCTAGGTAAAGGGTAATTCCAGCAGTGGATTACCCAAACCGCAGGCCCAAGAAACCCACCAACTCAAAAGAAGAAGAAACTGAGCATGTGGACTAATTAGCATAAGAAGTGAGAGAATCATTTAAGCAATAGAAGATAGAATACTAATTAATGAGAGAACTATGTAAGTTACAGACAATGAATGTTAATGTCTTTGCTAAAATACATAGTGAAGTTCAGATAATCGCTGTGCTAGCTTTGTGGATTTGCCAACTAGAAATATTTTCTGCCCAGGACTCTAAATAAACCAAATACCTTGACTCTCTGTGTGGATTGTTCTCTTGTACGCTGGGTGAAAGAAGCCGTTTCAGGGCAAAAAGCCTGCGGCAGTTTGGTGTGTTCTCAGGCAAGAGGTTTTGAAGTAAGGGCAACAAAGTATTTCAGTGTCAAAATGACTTTATATACAGAGCAATTAATATTTTAGGACTGGGAAATCTTCGCACATGAACTCAGAACAAGAAACTTTTAACAGATGAAGTGCAAAATGAAGACTGGCCAAAGAAAATTCTTAATTTGAAGCTCAGTAAGTAATACTGTAATTGCTTGCAACATAGTTATTTGCTAAATTATTTTTGTCTTCCATGCTGATATCTTTGCAATACACGGAAACAAAATGAGAGCAACTGGGAAACTGCTGATTGACTAGAATCACTTTGGATTTTGTTCTGTAAGGGCGCTTTGTATCTTCAGCTGCCGTGGAGCTTCAAGGGAAAAGAGGATGCTTAGTACTACACTAATTATTTCTTTTTCCTGCTGTTAATAGAATCTAAAAAACCTGGTGTGAAGTGAAAGGGATGACTGGGAGGAAAATGGTGCACTAGTTATCAAGTAAATATTTTATACTGCAGTATTAGATAATGCGTGCACATTTCTGGAATACACAGTAATTTTCTCAGCAGGAAAAGAGGTTGCTCAAGTAAAAACATGAACAGTCACTGCAGGAAACCAAAGCTTCTGACTTTGTATTGTTTTGCATTAGTTTTCTACTTTGTTACTGTGTTTTCTCTTTTCAGTGACTTACCTGGAATTAGACTTACTCTTGTTGCTCTCCTAACCTGCACCAAACTTAAACACCTCACAGTTCTGTCCTAAGAAAATCAGTTCTGGTTTTTGATAACTTTTGAATATGGAGTTGAACACACTTCCTGTGACTCAGTCACCACCACCAGTATGCCAAAGTCCATTGAGTCATGAGAATGACTTTGCTGAAGTTTGTCTCCTGATAAAGCCCAATTGCCTTTTGCTTTGGAGAAGAAGTGGAGGGAGGCAGGAAGTGAGGGAGAAAGGAAAGAAGAGAAAGAGGAGTCAAAGTGACTGAGAATAACGCCTTAAAGAGAAAAGAAGAAAAAACTTACTTCTGCTCCTAGGTACCTCTCCTTACAAACCTTTCTTTCATTTTCTTGTCTCTTCTGTTATTTTTTCAAGTATTATAGTATCCTTTCCTCCCAACCCACTTCCTACTTCAGAAAGAGTGCAGTTCCCACAGGTTCTGTGTGAGAGCATGTCGGTTTTCACTCTTCTCTTTCCCCAGTACGACCACCACAATACTTTACACAAATAAAAGGACAATTCTTTTGTGAAAACACAGAAAGCTAGCTGCAATTTGTTTTTTTCCAAATCTTGTTATATGGAGCCAGAAAATATGTTAGCATCACAAAATCTGTGCATGAAAACAAGGTACATGACTAACAAAGATAAAAGACAAAAAGATACATTAAACTCATCATGACATATGTATAGGCTAAAGTGTGCTTAAGTTTGGGGATTTTAACATGAGAGCTATTTGAAACGTTGAAATTAATGAGAGGTTTTTTTAATGTAAATCCTAATATTTATCAACATGAAGGCTTATCCTTCACTGAAAAAAAAATTAAAACCCAAACAACTCCCAAAAGAAGAAGAGACCTACAAATTTGAAAATTGAAATTTGAAAACTTTTGTGCATACACAGGTGAGCTTTGGTAGGGCTGCTTGTAAAAAAAAAAAGTATAAAATCTGCTTCTTATTCTAACCAGCTTACATCAACTCTATCATTTCTGGGTATGCTCAGAGTGTCTAAAAGAAATGGTCATTTGCCAACAGCAAACTCAGTAAAAGCATCACAGTAACCTCTCTAATAGTTAGAGGTACTGCAGTGTGTCAAGGCAGTGTAGCTAATAACATCTGAATAATGAAAGTCTTCCCAAAGTCAGTGATGGAAAACTCTTATTTACATTTTTTTTTAATAAAGCATCAGTTTTCTACTGTTTTATAGCCTAGTAACTGAGGAATGTCTGCCAGCACCTTAACCTACAGGCACATTACATTGCTAACAAGTCCAGTAATAACTGTCAGGTTCTGAAAATTATCTTCTCTTTCCTACCTAACGTTGTCAGAATTTATAAGCTCCTTGGCAGATTATTCTTGTGAATAGTTATTGTTACTTTCTTCTTCAAGGAATAGACAGTTTGGGATTTCTTTTTTTCTTCATGAATTGTTGGTTAAATTATATTTAAAACTTGAAATTCCTTCATCACAGCTTCTAGCACTTTAGTTTTAGATGAGAACCTGTTGCTCTCTTTCAAGTAAACTATTCACTGGATAATTTTTCCTCTATAAATGCAGAAGAGTGAGGCTATTTGCACGGGATTGTCTAAAAAAACCATATAACTATGTATAAATTTGAAAAATTGGTTCTTTCCTATCTGAATTTGTGTAATTAAACAGACTTTAAAAACTACAATACTTTTTCAGTATATTTACAACTTGAAATACAAGGTTACTGATTATCAATGAAAATAGTTTAATATAACTTTGTTTCCTAATTTTCATTCTAAGAGTGAGCAGGATGAGAGTCTGAACAGAAGACAAGACTAATTCTCAGCAAATCTCGGTGGGTCTTTATTTAATGTCTTTTGGCATCAACTGAAAAATTGATTTATTTATTAAAAATAAAATAATAAATAAAATTACTTTGAATGTGAAAGACAATGGACTGCGACATCAGTTCAGGTTATGCTGGTTTTCAGTTCAGCAGTGAAATATAAGAAACTCCAAAGAGTATGACTCCATAAATGTTTAATGATAATGATTTAGATGAATATTTTTACATTTAACAGCATTGTATTTGGGCAGATTTTGACTGAGAAACCACAAGCTGTCAGAGTAGCAGTGGACTACTTGCTGTAGAATCATCAAAATTCAGCCTTTTGTATTAATATTTAAGCATGAATGCTAATATTAAGTATAGATATTTATATGGGAATCAGAAGAAGCTACTGTGATTTTTTTTAAATGTTGCTTCTAAATTTGAAGCAATCCAGAGGTAAATAATAAGTTGTTGTTTGGGACTTCTTGTTGGGGTTTTTACTGTTTATGTCTAGAGAATAGTGTATCACAGTTAAATATCATGTGACAGGTTGATTATAGGTAATATGTTACAGAGAGTTAGAGTGCCTTGGATGTAGAAAAAAAAATTCCTGGAAAATGTATTTGAAGTGTTACAGTAATTTAATGAAGTTATTGACAGCACCTGCAATTTACATGTCTGAATGGTTCTCATTCAGCATAACACAAACCAAATCCTGCAAGAGTTGCTGAAGCATACGTCCCTCATGGCATCCTGCGTCACTTTATATTTAGGAGATAGATGATCCTGTTCTTATATGTTCCTCCCCAAAAATATAAAGTTGTAGAACTGCAACCTTAAATGAAATGTGCTATCCTGCAGACGAAACCCTAAATTTAGTCTTTTACCTGAGACAAACTAAGATGGTAGGATAAGAAAAGATTCATGCAGCTTTTGTATCTCCTAAAGATAATAATTCCTTGTCCTTGAGGATAAACCCTTCTTCTGTGATAATACAGCAGGCATGGAGGTTGTTGAAGCTCCAGACAAAAAGAAGCACAGAGCATCCTGGCAGCTGCTGCATTACTTAGGAGGAGAGGAGAGTGGAGAGTCAATAAAATCCCTTCTCCCATGTGAGAGCGGGCACAAGGATCAGGGCTTCTGCTGCGTCATCTCAGTTCCTCCTAAACGGTCCTCCAAATTTGTCTCAAACCAGCACAGGTACTGATATAATAGCCTAGATGTGATATAGCTAATATCAGACATAAAAGATTAAAGTTGAGCAGACTCAAATTGTAAATGAAGATTTGTAAGAAAATAAGCATTGAGATTACTAAACACCAGTAGCAGTGATCAAAATCCTGAACTTAAAAAAAGAATTGAATGGAATAATGTATGTCTTAGTATTCAGAGTGTATGAAATACAACAAAACATTGCATTTTTAACCCTGGAAACAGCTGTTATTGATATTAGAGGAAAAAGTTATTAAATTATAGAGGATAATACAACAAAGATGCTAAATGTGAATAACAGTAAAGGCATGTTAGAATGTTAGAAGTCATCATTAAGATATATCAGGAAGAGCTATTACAAGGAGAAGGTAACTATTTTTTGAGCTAGAACTTCACTAATACAGATTTTAATTTAAGTGTATGTACTGGAATGACTATGCAATAGATCAGTGCAGAAATAAATGTTTAGCTAAGTCCAAGTATCTTTTCATGTTGCTATCCTATGCAGCTGGCAGTCTAAGACTAGTTAAAATGCCGAGAACTGTACCATAAATAAGGTGAAGAGTTTCAAAGCCCAGGATCTGATTCACTTTCTTGTGCTTAATCAAGCAGGTAGTGTGCATTTGAGTTGACTTGGAGGGAACAGGTAAAAAGGATATTTTGTGAGGGGGTTGTTCTAAAATGGGGGAAACACTGCAAGGAATGTAATTATCACAGAAGCTGGAGGGAAATCCAGTCGTTTCACTTGAGGCAGTAGGTTAGATATTTTTGAAGTTGCCATAGATATAAATTACATCTTTCAGTTACCAGACTGGATGGTGCTAACTTCCCCAGATACACTGGCCTGGAAACTCATCCCACAGGAACTGTTAGGGAAAAGTGCTGAGTCTTCACATCACCTTGCTTTTCAGGTGGTGCACAAACTCTGCACAAATTTCCCAGAGTAAGTAAAGTTAAAGCTGTCTTATGTTCTACCAGAGATTTAGTTCCGGTTAAGATTTATTGTTACATTCTAGGTATGACCTAAGTCATCAAATGTAGTCACAAGTCTCAATTAACCCTGTCTCCACACAGTTCCTATTTAAATATTAAAAAAAGAGCCTTAATATCTTCACCCAAAAATGAGAAATAGAATATGTATTGGAGGCGGATACAACACTCATGCTAATCCTGTTCCTTGCTTTTGTCAAGGACACTTGCATGAGTTGAAAAATGTGTCGGTGGATAAACTGGGAAAATTGCTAAGCAAGGTTTTTAGTTCATGACTCATTCAAAAGGATGAGGTTAAATGACTGCACAGTATTTTTATTTCTAAAAGTTAACACAGTGCCCCTTGGGATATGGCTCACCATGATTTGGCTTTTGATATGGGAATTTTTATATTGTCTTATACAGGTTTCCAAGAGAAGCTGTGGATGACCCATAATTGGAACTATTCAATCTGATGTTAGACAGATTTTTAAGCAACCTGATCTAGTGCAAGATGCCCCTGACCATGGCAGGGGGGCTGGGCTAGATGGTCTTTGAAAGTCTCTTCAATGAATGGATGGATGACCTTACAACATCATACATTGTAAATATCCTGATGCCATGTGCAGTATTTAAGTGAACTGTTAGGTTAGCCGGTTCCAGTACGTTTTCCTGTGCAATTATAGCTCATAAAATTATTGACATTTTTATAGACATCTCTGGTTAGCAGTGTTTTCTAGAACAAGAAATAAGTCACTATGTCTTAGAATGTTTTTACAAGGGTTAGTACTATGGTTTTCATTAGTAAGTAGAACACCTGCCATGAAATTTAGTTTGTTACCTTAAAATAAACAAAATATTTTCTTTTAAGCCAGTGTAAAGTTACTAGACAGTATCAGTTCAAGAGTTATGAACTGAAATTTGGATATTGTTTAAGAAATGGGTTTTCATTCAGAATAAATGAAACAAGTGGACTCTGTCTATGGAACAGATGTGTGAGTTCATGATGAATAATCCAAGAAAACTAGTCAAATTCGTATGATACATCCTAATTGCAACGTTTTGTGCAGAAAGAGAAAAAACATCATGAAAACCTAAGAATATCTCAGAGGAAATAAAATTTTGTTCGCTTCCTTGAAGTCTGTGTTAGTCTAAAGAAGGCATGATTCTTCCAAGATAATATGTGGATGCTGCTTTTGACTTTCACTCCAGCATCTGGGGCTTTTTTTATCGATGTTATAAAAATAAGGTTTCAGCATCTTGAGAAATTTGCACATTAGGTTTCTTTATATCCAAGTGCTGAGAAATAGTAGAGTAACCCTGAAAACATATTGAAAGTTCGTATCTGTGTTTCTATATATATATATAAGCACAGAAAAATAGCCCTTTGTAAAAAATCTTTTTTCTGTGCCTCAGTTGTGCACTATTGTATTTGTAAACACTGTTCAGTGTTTGATGCTGTAATCTTTGGGATTTTCCTCTGTTTAATGCTAGTAAAACAGAAATCTTTGTCTCATATAAAGTATGATTTCCTATTGAGCAGTTTTATTCTAAAAAAAAGCAGATCTAGCAACATTAAAACAATAAGAGTAAGAAATTAATTCTTTTTATTAAAGAATTGCTTTTATTCACATAGTTTACATGGAATAATAGAGTTGATATTTCACTTTTGGTGAAAGTGTTGCTTTTCTGCAAAACTACTTGGGAACTTTCAGGCTTGCATAGTGAATTCAAGGTATAGACTATATTTGATCAAAATTGCAATAGAATTGCCAAGATAACACACTCAGAATTATCTTGTAAAATTCTTTCTGTTATTTTGGTACAACTAGAGATAAAACTACTCTGCAAAATAAAATTTTATTTGGTTAAATGTCAANTCACAAGTCTCAATTAACCCTGTCTCCACACAGTTCCTATTTAAATATTAAAAAAAGAGCCTTAATATCTTCACCCAAAAATGAGAAATAGAATATGTATTGGAGGCGGATACAACACTCATGCTAATCCTGTTCCTTGCTTTTGTCAAGGACACTTGCATGAGTTGAAAAATGTGTCGGTGGATAAACTGGGAAAATTGCTAAGCAAGGTTTTAGTTCATGACTCATTCAAAAGGATGAGGTTAAATGACTGCACAGTATTTTTATTTCTAAAAGTTAACACAGTGCCCCTTGGGATATGGCTCACCATGATTTGGCTTTTGATATGGGAATTTTTATATTGTCTTATACAGGTTTCCAAGAGAAGCTGTGGATGACCCATAATTGGAACTATTCAATCTGATGTTAGACAGATTTTTAAGCAACCTGATCTAGTGCAAGATGCCCCTGACCATGGCAGGGGGGCTGGGCTAGATGGTCTTTGAAAGTCTCTTCAATGAATGGATGGATGACCTTACAACATCATACATTGTAAATATCCTGATGCCATGTGCAGTATTTAAGTGAACTGTTAGGTTAGCCGGTTCCAGTACGTTTTCCTGTGCAATTATAGCTCATAAAATTATTGACATTTTTATAGACATCTCTGGTTAGCAGTGTTTTCTAGAACAAGAAATAAGTCACTATGTCTTAGAATGTTTTTACAAGGGTTAGTACTATGGTTTTCATTAGTAAGTAGAAAACCTGCCATGAAATTTAGTTTGTTACATTAAAATAAACAAAATATTTTCTTTTAAGCCAGTGTAAAGTTACTAGACAGTATCAGTTCAAGAGTTATGAACTGAAATTTGGATATTGTTTAAGAAATGGGTTTTCATTCAGAATAAATGAAACAAGTGGACTCTGTCTATGGAACAGATGTGTGAGTTCATGATGAATAATCCAAGAAAACTAGTCAAATTCGTATGATACATCCTAAATGCAACGTTTTGTGCAGAAAGAGAAAAAACATCATGAAAACCTAAGAATATCTCAGAGGAAATAAAATTTTGTTCGCTTCCTTGAAGTCTGTGTTAGTCTAAAGAAGGCATGATTCTTCCAAGATAATATGTGGATGCTGCTTTTGACTTTCACTCCAGCATCTGGGGCTTTTTTTATCGATGTAATAAAAATAAGGTTTCAGCATCTTGAGAAATTTGCACATTAGGTTTCTTTATATCCAAGTGCTGAGAAATAGTAGAGTAACCCTGAAAACATATTGAAAGTTCGTATCTGTGTTTCTATATATATATATAAGCACAGAAAAATAGCCCTTTGTAAAAAATCTTTTTTCTGTGCCTCAGTTGTGCACTATTGTATTTGTAAACACTGTTCAGTGTTTGATGCTGTAATCTTTGGGATTTTCCTCTGTTTAATGCTAGTAAAACAGAAATCTTTGTCTCATATAAAGTATGATTTCCTATTGAGCAGTTTTATTCTAAAAAAAAGCAGATCTAGCAACATTAAAACAATAAGAGTAAGAAATTAATTCTTTTTATTAAAGAATTGCTTTTATTCACATAGTTTACATGGAATAATAGAGTTGATATTTCACTTTTGGTGAAAGTGTTGCTTTTCTGCAAAACTACTTGGGAACTTTCAGGCTTGCATAGTGAATTCAAGGTATAGACTATATTTGATCAAAATTGCAATAGAATTGCCAAGATAACACACTCAGAATTATCTTGTAAAATTCTTTCTGTTATTTTGGTACAACTAGAGATAAAACTACTCTGCAAAATAAAATTTTATTTGGTTAAATGTCAAGAAGGATTGCATTCCTTATTGAATAAACACAACATAGTCTATTCTTGATCAATTAACCATTCAGCAAATGCTTAAACTGTAAATAGAGGAGTAACACTGTTTTAAATGTAGAAGGATATTGATATATGGGGGAGTTTTTCTCCTGTGCAGAAGATGAAAAAAAAAAACAGAGATGGAAAAAATCAGCAAGGTCTCTGTAGCACAGGGTCTTCACCAAAACAGAAGTAACATATTTTAATGCTGAGGAAATTTGTTCAGTTTAACTATATTTCACCTTAAATTACAGCAAATGTATTTTCAAGTTGTGAAAGGGAGGGAATCTTATCAGGAAGAGATAAATTTCATAATTTCCAGGTGAAAAAGTACTGCTGCTAATATACATCTCTGTGGAACAAAAAGAAATTAAGAGGCAGTGGAGAGGAAAAGAAAAGAAGATGGAGACTATAGTGTATCATCAAATCAGCTTGGAACAGTAGAGGTTTAGAGAGTCACAAGAAGAATTTTAGAACAAACTTTTAAAATAAATAATCTAGTCTATTTATTTTGTTTTTTAAATGTTCAAAATTGATTTGAACACTGTCAAGGAAAAAAATCTATTCTTTCACAATAAAAAGCCCTAAAACAAACTGAAAAATCTATTATTGTTCAGTGCTAATACCTATTAAACAAGTTAACAAGGTATATACAAGCTTAGTACTGTTTCTGAAGTATTCTGTCACCATCTGCTTTCATTTTATTCACTCTGCAATAGTCTTTGGCTGCTGGACTACTGCTGTTCCTTGTAGCCTATTTTTCTGGATGTAGTACACCCTAGAAGTAATTGCTGTTCTGTGTGGAGCATTGGCTCGTAATATTCCCAAGAACAGTTTTCAATAATGTGTTCCAGAAAATCTTAAGTTTATTTTGAGTCAAAAAAGTTCTTTGTATGAACACTGAAAAAGGAAAATTAGATATTTTTTGTAAGCAATAAAACCCCAAAGATTCTCTGAGGAAGCAAACAAACAAACAGAACTTGTTTCTGCACACATGATACATCATGAATATACGGAGATAGAAAGATCTTCACAGGTAAAAAAAAAGCCAGGGTCTGAATGGCATTTAAAGAAAAAATAGGGCTAGTCAACACAGAGAAAGTGGGCAGACCCCAGATCTTCTACTTGAGCTTCACTTCAGCTTTCTTGCAGAAAAAAGTTATATTAGTTGTATACAGGGGATGTTGAGGCAGAGCCATTACAATGTTCCAAATTTCAAATATCTATTTAGTGCAATTTAACCCCAGAAGTCATCTGTAATAATGATGCATATTTGTTATCTAACTGAAAGGAGTCAATCCAGTCTTGCTCCAAACTCTCTGAATTGGAATTAAAGTTTATTTATTTGACTGCTAGTAACTTACTTAAGTAAAGTAGGACACCTTAACTTCTTACATTTTTGTAGGTTTCGATATTACTTTGCAAACAGGCTAGTGCTTACTGTTTGGGGACAAAATAAAGCAGAGCATTCTAAAATATTTCTGAAGTACCTGAATATTTTCCTACTGATTTCCTACTGATGGAAAGTCCATATTTCTTTAGAAATGTTTTGTGATAAATTTTATTCTTTCAATCAAGGACTGAGACGTACTTTGCATTGGCATTATATTGTTGACTTATGAGAAATAAATCTTGATTTGAACCTGAAATTCAAGCTTTGGAAAGAACAAAACATTTTTAATGTCCTCTCTTTTTCCCTTTCAGCTTTAATAAATTAGAGTGCATATGAATCAAAATAGTGGAAGTAATCTTAAATGTTTGGGGTTTATGACATGTCAGAGGTTTGCTCAATACGAATCAGAACAGGAACTGATGTTTATATGCTTTCTACTCCATGTGCTTCAGATTCATTACTTCATTAGATTAAACAGAAAAGTAAACATAATACACTGGAAGTACTATGAAAGTAGAAGTTTGGAGAATCACAGAATCTCATAATATTCTGAGTTACAAGGGTCCCACAAGGATCATTGAGTCCAACTCTTAAGTGAATGGCCCATAGAGGGTGTATGCCCACACCCTTGGCGTTATTAGCACCCTGCTCTAACCAACTGAGCTGTGAGATATTATAAATAGTTACTCCTAATGTCCTCTTGGGTCAGTGCTTAAAGCATCTGTTCTGAGGTATTTGCAAGGGCTGCAGCAAGCTACACTCACCCTGGAGTTAAGGATGAGATCACTGCTATAATTCCTGTGATTCACTGCAAGGCTTATTTATCCTCGTTACACCGGCAAGGGGGAAAACTTGTGGGGGCCATCATTCTGGGATTAAAGTGAGCCATTTCTGAATGGTGTACATCAGTATTCAGGCAAACACTAGAACTTAGGGAAAGGGAAAAACCCTTCCCAAAACACTGTCCTTCCACACCACAGCCCTCCCCTCTTCAAAAAGGAAAAGCAGTATAGGCCTCATTTGAATAACAGATTACTTAAAATATCTAAAGCTATAGTGGCAAAAAGAATTACCCATCATCTTTTTTGTTTTCCAGCTATTGCTAATAAGCAGAGGTTGACTGAGCAGCAAAAATCTTAGAATAAACTCAGAAATCTTCTACACGTTTTCAAGGAAGGAGTTTAGCTTGTGGTCAAATACCAAACCAGTATCTTCCCTCTCAAAAGATGGGTTTGTAGTTACATCTTTCTGTATCGAGAATATTGAAATCTGCTAAAAACGCTACAGGATGTGATGTAGTGATCCAGGTCATTACTATCACACTTTTGTGTCCTTACAACTCTCAAAATATGATCATTCTCTGTTTGAAATTAATTACTCAATAATTGGAAAAGTAAACTACAAAGGAATTATACAGGACATATTTCTTGTTACCTGTGGTACCATGTCTGAAAATTTACAATTGTAAAAGAAATAATGCGAAGAGGTTTCTCTGAGAGCAGCCCTACTATTTTGGCCCAGGGACCAGAAGATCAGACATCACATGTTTTATACAGACTACGTGGGCAAAGGCACTCCATCAGAAGACCTTCACTGGAATAGAGCACATCTGATGCCAGTTATTGTTCCTTCTTTGGATATTTCTCTTCCATAACAATTTTCCTTTACCAACTAATCTCATGGTTCACATGTTTTTTTCCTCTGGCTCCATCTCACTGAACTTGATGTATACTTTTTCATTAAGAATGGCTTAGTGTCTAAAATCTTCTCCAAGAACCAGCAAGCAGGGGAGATTATTAAGAAATTGACATTCACCTGCAACAAGATTTAAAGATATGTGGGCTTTCCTAGATCAATCATATAAATATTATTCCTGACCATGTACCAGCTCCTTAAAATTTTTGTCTATGATGAAATTTTTGCTGCTCTTGCATTTTAGCTTCCTCTTGTTTCTTTATCTCTGATTTCCTGCTATGTTATTGACAGTAAGCATAGTAAGTGATATTTTTCTGTTGATGGTTAGTTGGGGTTTTTTGTCCCTGCTGAACAACTTATATTTCATTCTTGTAATTGTACCTGGAGTAGAACATATTCTACCAGAGACTTTCATTTCTACAAAATGATTGAAGACCGTAGCCATTTCCAAGTAAAAAGCAACCAGCCTTTGAGAGATTTATAGAAAAGAATGCACACAACTTACTGCAGAAATGAAAAAAGTAGCACACATATACCTAGCAGATCAATGTCTGCTATCCCGTCATAACATATTGGACTTCACTATTCCTTACCACATCTGTTCTGAAAGTCAGTAAAAGGTCTTACAAGAAAGTAAGAGACAACATAAGGGCTCCTCTCCTGCTCCTTATTTTTCTTGTGCCACATGTTAGCAACATCTGCACCGGAATATATCGTATTATTATGCCCTTCCCCGTAGGCAGAAGAATGAGAACCAATTACTTCCCCAAATGTAAAGGTAAAATCTGTATTAATATACACCAAGAAGCAGTTTTAGCATCCAAAAGACCATGGTAGAATATATGTTTCCTACAAAGGTGGAGTTTTGCCTCTGAGTAAAAATATTGACATTGTTCATAATAGAATATGCCTTTAAAAAATTGCATTCAATCTTTAATTGTAGCTATAACCCATGAGGATGTGACAATTATTTTAAAATATGCCTGAAAAACAATTTGCAGCTCTTTCCAAATGGCTGATTTCTGCATTATTCAGTAAAATGGGGAGATCGTTAATCCTTACTCTGAGGAGACTATCAATCTTTATATACATAGAGTTGTAAAAGATATATACACAGCAGCTGAAGAACAAACATGAGATTCATTTTAATATCACCTGAATAACTGTAGAGCTCAAGGATAAGTTTAGGCTTTGCTACAAACAGAAATGTCATCATCAACTGGTATCTCTAGAGTAAATTAAAAATTATGCCAAAACAAGAAAATTATCTTCAAAAATAAATTCAAAGAAAGGTCAGCCCAGTAAATCAGAATTGAGTTTAATGACTGCTATACTTAGAAAAGCATCTGTTCTCCAATAGCACATATGGTGGAATGAAGGAGAGAAAATTTTTGCTTTTGCTTAGTGTTTTTAGTTATATAGGTGTGGTATATTTAATCTCTTCTTCCAGTCTAGATGTGTAAAGAATGTCAACTATTTTTGTTTCCAAGTTGAAATGTATAATAGGTTATGCTGGGAGATGAAGGTTACCTTACCTTTGTTTTCCAGGTGAAATAAGTTAGCCACCACACTCTAGAGGCATTAATACCTGCTTTGCAACAGATACCAGATTTGTATTACCAGATCACCGAAAAACATCACTTCATTGTAAGAAGCATCACAGTTCAGAAGCAAACTTCTCAGAGAGCTTTCATGCCAAACAACATGAGATGGACCTTGAAGCTGTGTGTCTTTGATACCTGCTTTTACAGAATGTGTATTCCTTTAAAAACAGCATGAAATTGTCACTAGATGTGTACATTTCTTGATGAAAAAATGCATTCTTATTTCTAAATTCTAAACCATCAAAGGTTGAATTTGGTGAGTCTAAATCCAATCTTTAGCCTTTGTTTTAATTTGCACAGAAAACACAGGAACAAACAAGCAAATAAACTGCAAAATATTTTGAGATAAAACTAAACAAAATTGTGAATAAAACAAAACTGTGGATAAAATAAACTGGAAACAGGCACAATTGGTACTTTTTCCCATATCACATGGTCATCATGGTCACACACACTCAAGACATCATATGCCTTCTCAAACAGCTACATAATCCCAAAGTATCACAGAATCATAGTCTCTGATAATGGGGTTGCCTCTTCTTCCACGGGAGCTGCAATTACCCAGCAATAAATGCTGACATTGTGTACTAACAACTGTAATGGGTACAAGAAAAGGCTGTTGACACTCAGCACAGTGAGAGTCTCTTCTACATGACCTAAATTTCTGCTCTGGAACAGCCTCAACAGAGTGAGGAACCAGAGCAGTTCTTTGACACCCTATACAATTCTTCCCGGTCTGTCTAAACAGACAGAAGTAGGCTGCAAGAAAAAAAAGGCCTTGAGCGTTGCCTTGAGTAAATATATTGACTGTTTGACTTGATACCAGTGTAGGTCCCATGGTTAGGAATGGAATTTGTTCTCATTCTAGTTTAAAATATTCAAATCTGAAAAGTATAGTATATGCAAATAATATATGTAAAGATCTGTTTCCTTCAGACTTTTCTGATGAAAGTTCTCAGTCACAGTAGGCATTTTAGAAATGAAGGACTTTCTGTGAGAAGCAAGATCTTTCTTTTCTCTAAAGGACCTTCAGAATTTTCCATAATTCATTGATGATTTCACAGTACATGTGTCTTGCAGGGCCTGTTCTAAAGCCTATTGCAGTTATTGAGATATATTTGTGTTAATATTTCAATGAGATACATTTTCTCTGTTTAAGGTGTTTAAATTAACAGAAATTTCCAAGGTCTTTCTGAACAGAATTTATACACTTGCCTCACATAATCATAGTAGTATTGCCAACTCCAGTTCTCTGAAAAAAAACATGATGATGTCGTGGTGGTTATTTTCACAAGAACATTTGTGACTTCTTTACATTTTTTATACCACTTCATTTCACTTCTTCAGAACACTGATCAAATATGTACTGATTCCTCGTATTTGTAAGTATAGTTCTGACATCTTATTGGATTCTAAATTGCAGGATCACCAGAATGTCATTCTTCCTTAAGTATTCCATATTTGGGCTTCTTCTTGTATAGAATTTTCCTTGAATTCAATAAACAAGAAAGCCCTCTGCCCAAATCAGGGAGGTAGGAAGGAAAGTCATCTGCATTTTTGTACAGGCTTTTAAGACAGTTCAAGAGCTTTGATGTTCCTTTTCATAAGTCATTCATGTTCATTCTTTTCCTCCAATACGCTTCCTCTTCATGGTTTGAACTTATTCTATGAAGTTGATGATTGTAGGTAAAGGGAGAGTTGCAAAACACATAAAAAGTGCAATATATGAGCTACGCAACTTGAGGCATTTTAATGAAGAAATAGTCACATTAAATAAAAATTTTATTTTCTACATCTTTTCAAGGGTATTTAATGCGCTTGTTGTTTGCCAGTATTTTTTCAGACTTTTATAGAGGTTTGTGTCTACTCCTTGTAACTCCTCAGCTCAGTCAGGACCTTCCTTCTTGAAGAAGGTGGGAGTCTAGAAACCAGTAATCTATCCAGAGAAACAGCAGTTTAAGGGGCTACGGAGACCAGTCCTTTGCTGCTGTATTTAATCCACTCATGAGTTGACATGCAGAGAAAACACCTTCATAGGAAACATCTTCAATACCCCTCAGTAATCATGTAAGTATATACTGTTGGAACAGGACCTACATCTTCTCAGCCAGTAACTCACTTTCAGAGTATCTTTTGTCCACATATCTTAGTCTGTCGTAGTCTAAAGATAAATTATACACCCACAAGGATTTCCACAGGCACAAACCCTCAGACTTTTTATAACCCCTCATGCATTCAGCCATATCTCCTCAGCTATTGTAGCTCCCACATCTCCTGGGGTAGACTTTTACCAGCTCAAGGTGCAAGTTCTTCTATGTACCAATGGTGCACCTCGTAACTTCTTCTTTCCTTTTATAACTTGCTAGGGAATCAACAAAGCAAGCTGTTTCATTCATCATTCGGTACAATATTTACCTGGTTCTGAGAACACCCTAATTTTGCCTGGTCATTGTTTTTTTACGTGTACTCACATTGCAATTTTCTGATTCAGAGCTAGAGTGCTGCTAGTGAAAGCTGATTATTCTCCCTCTTTCCTTTATGTCCACCTCTTGTAGCCAGAAGTAAATGTGAAAAATCAGAAAGTCCATCACTTCGGTAGCTAAAGTGTATTTGCATTTTAACATTTGGGAATAAAATACATCAAGCTAGGTACATTTAGAAGGAGGAAAACAAATTAATAATTTTTTTTAAAAAGTTGACTGGGAAATGTGATCATTTCTTGATAATATTTGGAAGAATTAATTTTTTGTGTGTTCAACATTAAAATTCAGATGAAAATAAAACAATTTTCTTGCATTGTAAAGTAACAATATCTCACCACTAATTGTAGACTGGATATTATTTGTCAGTTCTTCTTTCATTTGAAGAAAAGATATTATTTTTAATCACCAGGTGTTTCTAATTCCAGTCTAAATTACTTGTTAATTCTATGTCTCTAAAGCTATTATCCTCAGAAAATGTGTCATCATCCTATCCATTCTTTTTCCTGTGTTGCTGAGAAAAGCGAAGACTCATACACAGATTTTGAACAGTGAAAATGGTGTTACTGATACTCAACATGAAATAAGGCAGACATGTTAATACTTTTGGAAAAGACTGCACTTGAGCAGTTTAAGTTGTTTCTCAGTTTAGTCTTCTACCCAAATCCAGGCTTCCACGAATGCATTATTAACATTTGCCAAATTAATTTCTACATGTCTAGTACTGGTATTTCTATTACACAAATTGAAGTTATTGCTTTCAGAAGCATAATCTGTCTTCCTCAGAGGCTGTTTTCTTTATCATTGTCTTTGGGCAGTATTAGAAAAGGTTCCCCATCTTTATGAAATCTCTTTGGAGGACATGGATGACAATGAAGGGAAGTCTGGTGCAGGAGTTTCTACTTTTCAAGAGTTTCAAGAGAAGAGAAGAGAAATCAAGAAGATTTCAAGAGTTTCCAGAGAACCATTTTTCATGAGTCGGCCTTTTGTACCTTGTTCCAAACTGAAAGTAATCCTTCATCTTTCTTTACACCCTAATGCTTCTCACATATATGTATAAAATATTTCTTACAGAGAAATATTGTATTATATTTGGAAACAAAATTTTGCTTTCAGGAAACACTGGATTTTGTCAGGCTTAGGTGATGACTTTTTCCTTGTTAATCCCAATACTTTTGCAGCTTTTGAAGATGAGATAGCAAAAAAATTAGATTATATTACACCTCTGGAGAAGGATAAATAGAAATATTTTTAAGGCTTATCTTCATAGTGTAGCCTTGAGATATAAAAGACATACTCCTTTAAACAAATCACTAATTTTTACTTCAGTAGCCATATAGGAGGTTCCTGTAAACAATTCCATGTTTTTCCCATTAATGCAACAAAACCCTTCTGGTCTAAAACTGATTTCTAAAATTATTTCAACAGAAGAAAATTTGATAATGTAAACTCATCATAATGGAAATTTCATGGGGTTTTTTTAATATTATGAAAATTACTTCGAATAGGAACACAATTTATTCTTTGATTAAATGGAATTTCTTTGTATTTTTATTCAATATGGGCAACAAAGGAAATCAAATGCCAAAATGAAGGAATCCATCTGCTATTTAGAAAATAAACAGTGCTAAATGAAAAATACCTAAGAGGACTTGAAATTGCTATACTTTATAATTTAAACTGCATAGTAGATATTTATTCTACACTGAATTTGTTTGACACAGAGAGGAATTCAAATGTAATAAAAATCAGGCTTCTCTGTAAAATAGCCATCAGTGCTCACTGTATGGAACCAGCTCTGTGGAACTAAGTTACAGCTAGTTCAGGACACAAGCTTTAAGCACTAATTTTTCTGAGCATGTGCAAATCATGACTGAAAGTGATTTAGAACTAGGCACTTGGCAATGTGTTTTCTTAACAAAAATCAAGTGGTGTGCTGTGAAGTTCGAAACTGGTGTGATTTATCAGTCTTTTAACACAACCTACAGACCTATAAATATTTGTTTGCAGTGCTATATAAGTATTAATAAACATATAAGTACGGATATACAGATATAAAAACAACTTGGCTTCTGAAGTCCCCTGTCAGGGCATAGTGCAGATGGCTCCTCCCTGCCAAATAGGCATCCTCAGGCAGCAGAAAGGCCTCACTAGCCATGGCCCATTCCACCTCACCCTCAATAAACCACAAGCTGCCACACCATTTGCTAAGATTATTTAACAAAAAAATAGAGAACAATATGATAGAGAAATTGACACTGAAAAATAGGACATGTGACAGGAAACCGGAGCATGGGGATAAGGATATAATGTTTAAGGCAAATTTGTGTCAGGGAATCTGCATGATGGAGTACCTGGATCATGTCAAATATGACCTGTCCTGCGAAGGGACGGAAAAAAGTACATTAAATGATCACTCTGGAAAAGATATTTTTCCCAACTGGAAACCTGGTAGAAGGCTTATTCAGTGTGTAAAGACATTCAAACAGATCTAGTGTTTTATAACTCTCCCCTTGTACTAAGAAACTTGAATTTGAGAACAGGAAATTGGAATATATTCAACTTGTTTTTGGTTTTGCTTAAGGGTTTTAGAAATCAGTAAAAGTTACTATGGTGACTGATAGTATAAGAGTGTGAACAACCAGACCTTATAAGCTCACAGCGAAACAGGTGCTGACATGGCCTTGGATATTAGCATATATTTAAGGAAAAATAGCATTTTCCTTAAGGCACTGGAATTATTCCAGTACTTAAGAAAATGTTTTGAGAGTTCTCATCAAATTCTCAATTTCTAACCTCTCTCATTTATGAGTCTGTGACTCTGTTGAAAATATTATAATTTAGTTTCTAAGGCAATTGTATGCTTAAGTAAAATAAAATGGATATGATATTTTTTCAAAACTATGCTCTGCAAAAATTTTTCTTAATATATGTATATGATAGAATTTTTATCTTAAGAGAGTGTTTGCTTTGGTCAAGCAACAACTGAAACAATTTCCCCCTATGTGTGTAGAACTAAAGCCAATGAATACCCTAGATTATCAGTGTAAATCAAATAAAGTCAATTACAATGAAGTAATTTTTCACTTAAGCTATATAAAATCCCATGATTATGGCTCAGATTATTTGGAAAGGTTGGGGGGTTGGGTTGGGTGGGTATTTTCTGTGATTCATTTGGTTTTCACCAGCACTGTCCACACATATATGTTCTCGATGAAAGTGGCTCTTAAATTTTAAACTTTTACTGCGAACACAGATTCGTTTAATCGAGAGGCTATAAAGACTTATCAAAATCCTTACTTTGGCGTTGCCTTTCCAGGAGAAAGCTTCCTGAATCCTACTAACAGTAAGCAAATGAAGCATTTTGTCGTAGCTCTTAACAAATCCACAATTTTCAACAAATTCTTTCAAAAATTGTTCATTTCCTGATTTTTGTATCTCACATACATTTCATTAAAAGAACAACCCAGACTACTGTAAAAGCACGAATTACACTACTATATATTTTTGAAACAAAAAATTGATTTACACTAAGAAGATAGTTGATAAGTATGATTTGGGTTTTCCTTTTGAAAGCAATGTGGCCGGCAGGTCAAGGGAGGTGATTCTGCCTCTCTACTCCACTCTTGTGAGACTCCACCTGGAGTGCTGTGTCCAGCTCTGGGGTCCCTGGAACAGAAAGGGCATTGGCCTGTTAGAGTCTAAACGAAGGCCATGAAGATGATCAGGTGGCACCTCTCCTACGATGACCGGCTGAGAGAGCTGGAGTTGCTCAGCCTGGAGAAGAGAAGGCTCCACTGAGGCATTTTAGCACCTTCCAGTACCTAAAGGGGGCCTGCAAGAGAGCTGCAGAGGGACTTTTTGCAAGAGCATGTAGTGATGGGACAAGGAGAAATGGCTTCAACCTGAAAGAGGTCCGGTTTAGATTGGATATTAAGAAGTAATTTTTCACTGTGAGGGTGGTGAGGCACTGGAACGTGTTTCCCAGAGAAGTTGTGTATGTCGGGTTCCTGAAACTGAGCAACCTGGTCTGGTGGAAGATGTCCCTGCTTGTGGCAAAGGGGTCGGAACTAAATGGTTTTTAAGGTCTTTTCTAACCCAAACCATTCCGTGATTCTGGATTTCAAGAAGCTATTTTTGTATTTCTATAGTTTTATATTTTTATATTTTTATAGTTTTATAGTTTTATAGTTTTATAGTTTTATAGTTTTATAGTTTTATAGTTTTATATATTTATATATCTCTGTATTTGAGTCCATAGGACTTCCTGAATTTTATGTTCCAAAAACCCAATGATTTTGAATTAAAAAATATTAAGATTGGAGATGAGGTTCTCAGAAGTTAGAAAACACTTAGTGATATAGCAGTTTAACAGTATAAGTGCAAATTACTTCCCAAGGATTCCTGTTTTATTGAGTGCCTGGAATAAATTAATCTAATTATTTTTTCTCTTTCTATCTGCATGTTTTCTCCTTTTCATTCTTGCTATCATCCTGGGGTACACTCTGCATGCTATCCAAACTATGGGTTGGATGCCAAATTATTAATTTCCTCATAGGTATTTTGATATCATCAAAGTTGTGACTCAGTTTCTTACAGATTTCAATAGTTGATTTTCTTAGTACTTCCACACAACTTATGCATAATTTTCATAATTCTCTGGTGGACCATTGGCATGCTACAGATCAGTGGTAAATTTAGAAAATTGTCAAATTATCTGGAATGTTAATAAAACAAGAAAATTGTGTTTTTCAAGGTGTACGATTTCTTACATCTTTGCACAGTCAAAGGTGTCTTCACTAATCTAATTTGCAGTGGCGAATATTTCTTTTTTTTTTTAAAGTATGGATCTCAAGCTCTTTCTAAGATCAGGAATGTCTCCATACTTTTGCAGGGAGTTCTGTTTTCGCCTTGTCTCACAAGCCTTCCTTCTTGTCTGATATTTGCCCAGGTGTCTGTGGAAAATGCTTTGGAATTTTTGGCCAGCTGAAGGACCAGGATCTGAGGGAATACTGCTGCTACAACCCCTAGAAGCTGATACTTTTCTCAGGCAATTGCAGAGATAATTTTCCTTTTATGAACTGGGTCTGACTTGTGGCACGTCCCCTGGGAACAACTGAGTGTGAGCATGATTATAAAATGAATAACCAGAGCTCCAACTTCCTCTGTTTCAAGCACAACTGAAAGAAATCTAAACTGATTCTCACTTTGATAAATACTAGTAGATGTAAGATTTCTGACAGATTATACAAATTCTCATTTTTAGAAAATAATAAAAAATTAGATATTTACTGGACAAGTTATTATTTTACAATGATTTGTGTCATCTGATATTTACTGCAGCATATACGAAGTAGCTGTTATTTATTTGGAAGCTAGTATTGGAGGTAATACCGACTTCTTGGAATTCTTGTAGGAAAGATAAAAGCAAGGCATGAAAGCTCTTTTTTTTCATGTAACATGCAAAGCTATGCCTGCCCTTGCTGATAGGCATATGTCAAAAAAGTAAAGTTTCATCAACTGGAAGGCTTTCCACTTTATTACATAGCCATATAAAGTAAATATATATATATATATATAACCAAACCACTTGCCTAAAGGCAACAAAGACATCAGAGACTAGTAGGTACATTGAAGATACAGTAGTTATGAGATTTGGACATTCTACGTGGACACCAGTCAAGACTCAAACTTGAAAACAAGTTTTATAAGTTTTTACACCAAAGTCCGACTCACTTTTTGCAGAGAAAACTCACAGCAGTTAACCCCAAATCTATTATTTATACAGACCAATGAACTACAGGAAATTTTTCTAATCCCATTTTGGCTAACTCCTTGACATTTTGTAGACCAAACTCAACAATAACCTTTTCAAAATTTTTTTAAACCTAATTATTGTTTGATGAAAAGGTAGTCACTAGACTTACGTGTAAAAATGCATAATAATATTGAGCATGTTTGAATTCTAAATTCACATGCCCCCAACACATGTACATGTGCATTCTTCATCTGAGAAAATTTCATCCAAAATGATAGCAGCTTTTCAGGCAGATTACAGCAGTGTCACTAGAGCAGCTGCAGTCTATTTAAGGTTAAGAATGGGTGAACAGCAGCGACAGAGCAAAAACTTTGAAGGTCAGAGATATAATTTAAAGGCCACTATAAGGCTGGAGAAAAAGGAAAGACAACTTTGGCACAGTTATGAACAAGTATACTGGGAGAAAGGTTTGAAAAATAGCTGTCACATGACTTGTCTCATTCATTACACAGTTTACAAATTCTGACACAGACTAACTGTGACTCCTACAAGGCAAGTTTTCTTAGTAATACTGCTTCCACAGAAGGCTCATTCATTTTTGTGAACTGAAGTAACGCAGTTAGGAAACATAAATTCTATGCTCATGTCTGTTTCACAGGCAGCAAACCTGCTGTGTACTGCAACAGCATATCAACTGTCTACTATGTTCTGTAGCTTGGTCTTCTCTGGGGAGATGGGATCTGGCTAAGATAATTCATTGTGTTAGTGACAAAGCAGAAGGCAATGCTCTTTGTCTTGATTACAAGAAGGTAATAGTGCAGGTTGTTCAAAGGCGTACAGTTTATATGCATTAGTTTACATTCATGTATGTATCGGAAGAATAATTTTATTTAATAATTTATTTCCTGTGTTGTGCAACAGTAGTCAAAAAATTTTGATGCTTGGGAAAAACTGAAAATTCTTCTGTACAAATATTTTGTTAAGCTAACCTCACTCTTGAAAATCACTCTGAATAAAGCATCACCATTATCTAGCCTTCCTTGAATCTGTGATATTTCAGTCGCTCAAAGGAATGTCAAAATCACTAACAGTATGAAGGCAGCAGTTGTTCTGACAGCTGAAGCATGAACTGAATCTGTCTAGCGAAATTAGCCTAATATGGTCAAACTGCTTTTGCTTTTTAACTGTATATGGGCAACAGCAAAGACACTGTGTGTGGGTGCCACATCAATTATGAAATGTATACTGGAATTACATAACAAATTGGTATCGCCATTACTAAACAAAAGGAAAAAAATGCCCCTCAAATCAAAGCTGTTTTTTATTTTAATCAAAGCCTTCACTGAAAGCCTTCACAGTTTTCATTTTTCCTCCCACCAAGAGTAATTAAATTCTGCATGGAATTTTATTCCTCAGTGATGTATAGGTTAAAAAATGCTATTAAGCTTTGTTTTTGCTTATTGAACTATGGTAATCTCAGGATTTAGCTTTGTTAGAAACCCCTCTAGTTAAGGAAATGAGTAATTTTTCTTTATTTAGCAAGTAGCATGACGTGGATCCATCTTGTATATGAATGGAACAAGTAAATAGCCAAAACATTTAGAAACTTGAACTTAATTCTTTCAGCTAGATTTAGACTCTTTTGAAAAAATCATGGACCTGTAAGAATTGGTTTATTTTTAATATCTATATTGTTCTCAATATCCTCAAATGTATTTCGCACAACAGGATTCTCTCAGTAATTTCCTATTTTTTTTCTGCTCTGTGTGTTCTGTGGGTTTTTTTGACTATTTTTTCTGAGAAAATCAGGGTCTTCATACATAACTTTCAACATAAGAGAAAGGGAAAAGAATAAGTGACAACACAGCTAAATTCATAAATTTTAACTGAGGTAGTTGCATTAGGAATTGTAAACTTCTTTTTCATCATCTCAACATCCACAGCAGGATTTTCAACTACATTTCTGATTGTGGAGTCATAGAATAGAGCCATAGAATGGCTTGTGTTCAAATGAACCTTAAAAGATCTGGTTCCAATCTCTCTGCCATGGGCAGGGTCATATCCCACTAGACCAGGTTTCTCAGAGTCTCATCCAGCCTAATCTTAAGCACTTCCAGGGACGGGGCATACACAATCTCTCTGGACAACTTGTTCCATAGTCTCACCGCCCTTATAGCAAAGAATTTTATCCTAATATCTAATCTAAACCTACCCTCCTTCAGCCTAAGGCCAACTGGATTCTAAAACAAGGGATAAAATACAGTAGCCAAGACCAAATGGTCATAACGTAGCTGTATTAATTCTAGACCTACTGAATTCTGTTAGATTTTGTAGGTAGCTGCCATTACCTCCTGAGAACCTGAGTAAATACTCAGGCTGTTAGATTTTATTAATATTCATGATGTCATAATTACAGTGGTGTCAACATATGAGCTGACCCATTTAGTGCCAGTACATTTACACTGTATTCACTTGGTGTAGACTCACTCAAAGGACAGACAAACACCAGGCTGACAACAGAACACTCTGTCAACAGCAACCATCATCAAATCTCTAAGTATATTTTCTGGCCATAATGTTCAGTCAGAGATTAGAAGTCTCTGTCTTTTTGCAAACATTAACTTCTGTGAACTAAGTCATGGGAATAGATAATGGATTATAATTAAACATGACAAGCCTGAAAGTTCAGCAATTTTTTCTCCTTCTTTCTTTTTGAGCACTATCTCCAGGTTTATTGCATATCAGGAGAACAGCAGACATGTTCTACTTTTTCCAGATTTGATTAGGTTTCACATAGATCAATAGGTAATTAATTTTCCTTCTAAAAGTGAAGAATTATCAGAGCAAAGAAGAATATTGAGTGGAGTAATCCCATGTCACCTCTGTTGACATCCTAGACTTCTCCTTACAATTTGCAAGGCAGTGAGTATTCTCTTTAGCTACTCCAGATACTCTTGTATCTGAGAGCCATGATAGCACAAAAAAAAGTTTTCCAGAAGCATAATTCTTCAGAAAGAAAACTTAAATGAGAAAAATGTATAGTCATGAACACCACAGAGAGGAAACAAAGCCTCAGCGAGAGTGCCTGTGGGCTATGGGCTCAGCAACCTTAGAATAGAAAACTGTCACTGTTTCCTTCAATTTCAAGTGCTTATTATCCTCAAATTGTACTTTTCCATAGCAGATAAATATAATGAAGATTGCTGTTTATGAAGATGACACTGTAATGATAATGTCACTTAAGCTGTGTTTATTAGACATCAAGAACTGGCAGCAGCAAATGCAAATGTTAGATGTGCATTACTGTGAACTGCCAAGATGCTGTGAAAATTGGCAGATCAGTTGTTAAAATCTGCATCTTTGGAGATTTGCTGAATTAGAAATACTTTACTACAAAACTAGCCTTCTGTTTTCTACACCTGAATAAAGACTTGTAACTCTTACCTGTTTTCATTTATATTGTACCTTGAGTTTTCTATCACTCAGAGGGTGAGAAGTGGTCCAAGAAGGAAGTTGTCACTCCTTTAAGAACAAATCCTCCTCACTCAAAAAAATTTTGGTATAATTGTATAAAGAAGGTTTATATTTCTATATGTATTAATATTTCTCTCTACTTAGAGTCTTTGCTCCCACTGCCTTGTCTGCTACAGCAATAATTTGCCAGGAGTACATCTACTGATGGGACTAAAAGATGTGTGTAACAGCACATAAAGTCAATATTGAGCAAGCTATCCTAGACTGTCTAAACCCTAAGAGTTTTGCAGCTTTTCAGAGAAATGAAGCCATATTTTCTACCTCCTCCCTTCTTGACCAATGAAAGCAAGAATCTTGACTATGTAAAATAAATATATGGGCCTGAGGAAGAGCTATTTAGGACAGTTGAGACACATTTTATTATATCTCTTCTGGGCATCTATTGAATGAAAATAAAGTTGTTATCTTTTCCTATGCTTTTTATCAAGATGAAATTATCACATACTAGACAAAACTTGTTTTATGGGATTTATTTTGAAATTTCTTACATTGGAATAAATGTTGAGGTGGCAAAACATAACTGCAGAAAGTACTGAAAAATGTAGTAACATAGCCTAATATGACATCATATTTGCTCAATTGACATTAATTTCAAAAGTTGTGCTAAAAAATAAGTTATAAGGCTATAAGGGAGAAGTTTTGTAATCCCTAGCAATAACTGCACTTCTCACATTTTCCGTGAGCTACGCTTTCACTGACTTACATTATTTCAGTTATCACATAGTGAAAGGCAAAACCCGAGTCTGTGGATGAGATCAGAATGTACAAAAACCTTTGTTGAAGCAGCTCTATTTATATGCTTCACATAAATCTTAGCAGTTTTAGATATAGTAACAATATGCCTCATTTTACATAATTTTCTTGTCACGTTAATTTTGCACTTATGTTTCCAGAAAAAGATGATTATAGCATCAGTAGCATCAGTATCTCCCACTAGTCAAACCACTTACATAGGTTAGGTGTGATTTAAAGGTTAAGAAGACCTTCGTTGTGTTTCCCTCTTTTACTTCTTTCCGTTCTTCTAACTGACACAAATAATGGCTTCTGAAAGGAGAAGGAAAATAGGTTAACAATAACCTTCCAGGCAGGAATTCTAATGAGATTCAAACTTGTTCCAGTCTCATCTTCATTTCCTTTCCTGGCAGATCTGATTGCTTATATGTTTGATGTCTTTCATGAAATGTTTCTTCAGAAATTATTTTTTATAGGGCATGACGCACACAAAAGAAAAGAGAGAGGGAAACCTTGATTAAAAATTCTGGAGTTGTGTTCGATTTGTGTTTTATGCATCTCAAGACTGATTTCTTGATGTGAATATCCTGGATATTTTTCATATTTGGGTGTCGTTTCAAGGCTATTAGTTTTTAAATCTGAAAATCCTCATTTTGGAATAATTTAATTCCTTTCTTATTGTCTCGGATTCGTTTTATATATTTGTTAGTGATCAAGTGTTCTGCATTACATCAATTACCTTGCATAGATTTTTTCCTTCCTACTTTCATTGCACTGAGTATAAAATATCCTGTTACCCATTCATACTGCACAGACAGAAGCCTGACAACCAACTTCACATTTGTAATCAGCTCTTGTAGCTGAAAAATCAGAAGTTCTGAAGAAAATGATACTAAGAATAAAGCATTTCTCTCTCTAGAGCAGCTTTTTAATTTATTGCTGTCACTTTTTTTTTTTCAGTGAAGGTATTATCACAAGTAATTTTAATGGTTAGTGGAATTCTTTGTGCACTTGCTTGTTCTGGCAAGCATGGTCTAGGGCAGTGACAATATTATGCCTCAGTCAAATGTAAGTCAGATGATATGATAGGTGGTCTTTAAAAACGTCACTATTATATAATCCAAAGTGTGCACTCATAATCTTTTGCTGCTATTCTTCCCTGCTTGTACTCCACATCATAGCATGAGACATTTGCTACCAAAGAACAAAACTCTCTCACAACAATATGAGACTGGTGACAAAACCAACAAGCCTCAGTTGTGAGACCTTTAAATTTTGTCCAAAAACTGTGTGATCTCACTGGCAATGACAATAGCATACTTGGTGGTTAATGGGGCTACAACTTCAGCCAAGAGAGATTGTGGACTTTCCATCCCTGGAGGTGATCAAGGCCAGGCTGGATGGGTCTCTGAGCAATCTGGTCTAGTAGAAGGTGCCCCCACCCACAGCAGAGGGGGCAGAACTAGATGATCTTTAAGGTCCCTTCCAACCCAAACCATTCTAGGATTCCAGGATTAGAAGCCACCTTCATTGCTCCACTGTATTAGCACTTGATACATTCTGTGCATTTCATAAACATGGAATACATTCTGTATTTCTCCTGCACATCAACAAATATCTTAATATCTCCTTGCCTCCGGCCTTCCATTAGATTGGTTTGATTAATGGGCAGTCAAAATGCTTAAGGAACCATATAAAACTCATATATGTTTTTTAGGTTTTTCTCAACACAGCTGAACTTTTTGCTTACAATTAACTCAAAGTAATAAATTTTCTCATATTTCTCATCTGATACAAAATAGAACTTATATAACATCATTGATTAGATGATGATCTGGGACATATAATATCCTGCAAATTTATACTGAATGAATCTGGGGAGTATCATTAGCTAGTCCTTGCACCTCCCTTCTTAGTTTTTTTTGTATTCTTAAGGGGAAAAATGAATTTTTTCTCTGAAAGGAGAACTATTTCCTCCAGGTGTTAGGAAACACGTACTACAAGAAGACGTACCTTGCATTCCTCTTATTTTCTTATAGTAACATATCTCCAGGCCCTATTAAGGAAGCAACCCCAGAGCTCTCAAACCAAAATCTCAAAACAACATTATAATTGCTGTAGGCCTAGCCTGTTTACAAGCCTTCTTCAAATATGGTAAGTTTGAAGTGGGAAAACTTAGAAGCTCAATAGTTTTTCTAAATAAATGCAGAGCTTTTCTAAAGCTCAGCCATTTTCTTCCAGACCATGAACAAGAGAAGGAAGAGTTCATTGAATATGGATGTCTCGGTTCAGACAGGAAGGATTGGCGGCAATGACCATTCTAAAAAGGCAATGTGCCTGAAAATTGTGGATCAAGCTAGTGTACCAGTGTGTAATAGTGAAGTGAGTTTCTCCAGGGAAACAAATAACAGAAGTAGTATTCCTGCTCATTCAAAAGTTTTTCCTGTATCTTTACTAGCAAGTAGTTTTGTACCGGAGGAGATGCTTCACTTCTTACACAAAGTTCAAGTAGTGATTCTAAGTTATTTTGCCAGTCTGAGGAATCTCAAAATGTTTTTAACTTACAGGAAAAGCCTTTAGTGTCATATGACATATAAGGTATCAGATAGACATGAATATCTGGAAATTACTAAGGGTAGAGTCACACACGTGTAATTTATGTTTCACACCACAGGTAACACAGACACTTGGCATGAGATTGAAAAGCTCTGTTAACAGCTGGAGAAAAAAAGATGTTAACAGGCGTGTCTCAGCATACACACCCCTTCTCCTCTCTTCCTACTGCCTATTTTCCCTATGGGTACCACATAGTGTGGGTCTGAAGCCAGTGACTCACTTGGGAAGTCTTGTTACTCAGTCACTCAAGAGTGTCATTAGGGAGATTATTTAATTTGGAAAGAAAGACTTGATCAATAAAGCATTGATTTTATTTGTAAGTCTGTGAAGAACTCTTATAACAAATTGATTTTAGGATACAGGATGAACAGCAGTCAACAGTAGTGACTTTTCATCACTGAAATTGAAACTTTTTTTATTTAAAAGTTACGAGGAGTCTTTCTGTATACTAGGTATCATCTTTTTCCAATATATGTGTCTCACAAAATTAAGCATGCTTGAATTGAAATTGTAGCTCTGAAGTGAGCCACATATGTGTCATACAGAGTGTTTAGCTCAAGAGCAGAGGGAAACCCTCATGATATAGGACTATTTGAGTATCCTGATGCAGAATTGTGCGTGATAGGGCCAGATCCCTGGGTCAGAGCCTATGACTAGCAGGTTCCTGTTGTGGGGTGATGTAGCTGAGAAGTCCCCACTCCCTTCAGTCATTTCTTGGAGTGATTAGAATTCTCACAACCCCACACTCTAAATTCATGCCATGATCAACTTTTCAAACAGCCCAGATGCTTTTGTAGAAAGTACAGCTTTCTAGTATTATGCCTTGATTGTGGAAAGATTCCATCCACAGTTTTGCTAACATCTGTGTGATTTGACTGAGAGATCTGATGAAAACACAGACATTTTTTCTTCCTTCTTCCTTGACAGCTACTTGCACAGATGAGCACAGATCTATCATAAAAACATGAGCATTGCACTTCTCTCCAATGGTATTATAGCCATGCCAAGCAAAGGAAGATTCTCCCAGCTTCTTGGAAGAAAGCACTGATAACTAATTCCATTCATAGCCTTTGTCTCCATGCTTCTTCTCCACTTGAACTTTACTAACTTCAATTTTTAGTCTTTTCTATTAAAAATCACCTAAAATCAGGATCAGTTCATCCTAATAAAAATATTTTTACTGCACTGCTGTCACTACTGTATTTTGGGGATACAATGAAGACCTCCTCTTAACTGTGACAGGACAACTAATGACTCATTCAGAAACTGACTGTCTCTCAACTCAGTAACATTCTTCCTCACAAATACTTATCAGCTGAAAATTTTGAAAAGTGCTTTTCTAAAAAACATCATTGGAGTGATATATATTGCCAAATGCAATCTTTTCAGAAATATTTTATGCTAATTCATGAAGCTGTTTGCTTCCTATAAACAATTAGAAATCTTTCACATTTACAGCAAATGAATGAGAAAAGTGATACTTATCTGACTGTACTAGAACCCCTTTTTCTTTGGGAGACATACACAGAATTCTGGGAGAAAGACAAAAACCTTTCAAGTGAAAATTGCAACAATTTTTTTCTTCATCATCACTTGCTAAAAACTAGTAGTTGTATTAACACAGGAGAGTGAGTCTAACTTATGCTGCAGCTTATAGTTGGGTGCTATCCATATGTGAGACAGCATATATCCCAACTCTGTAGCAGAATAAGAACCCGTACCTTGTCATCTTCTCATATGCTTGGCTCTTCCTTGGAAGCATTTCAAAGCACATGGGAGGAGCAGAAGCCCTAAAACACTCCAATAGGCTGATCAAGGAATTGGGGTGGTAAGAATTGAGGACTCTTTAAGTAGACACAGATCAGATCATCCACATTTGCAGATCATCTGCTAGATGCCTGAACAGAACTGTACTTGGGTTGGGGGCTTTTTGTGGGTTTTGTTTGGTTTGTTTTTTTGGTGGTTTTGTTTGTTTGTTTGTTTGTTTGTTGGCTTGGGGTTTTTGTTTGGGGTTCTGGTTGGTTGATCTGTTTAGTCCATTTGGGTTGCTGGTTTGTTTGTTTTTAAATAATATATATTATTTATACTTTTCTACTGTGAATCTTGGATCAGAAATGTTGTTAGGCTTTCACCTTGACAAATTTACAGATATTTTGTGAAGTTTCCAGAATCTGATGTATTCTTAGAATTTCCTTTTGTATAGTTGTTATAGGAAATTTTGACTTTCAGTAATCAAAAACCACTCAGATGTATTTTTCTTGATTGCTGTTAATTTGCCATGATTGATTTTATATTATAATTTTGAGTAAGTTTTTTTGAATTTGATAGCTCATGGTAATGCTGAAGATTGTATTTGAAGAAGTTTATGGCAGCTTCAAATGCACATAACACTTTGTTGGATTTTTACTTCCAGGACAAACTTCTATCTTAATGTTGCCTTCCTCTTTTGACAGAGTTTGTACGCAGATTGCACTGCTTCCCTTGAGTTAGAGACAATATAATTGAAAAATTATTGGTTTTTTTCTTCCTTTTGTCAATAGTGAGAAAGCTTGAACACAGGCTCCAGTCCAGTCATTCCCCACCCCCTCTTTAGATTTAGAAGAGGTAGAATTTCAGATGTACAAGGCACTGAAAAACTGTGTTTTGAATAATGGCCAAACATAACCCAAGGAAGGGGATGATACTCTCTGTGGTATGGAGAGCTCATGTCAGAGTCCAGAGATTACAAAAAATATGGAACAAGTCTTAGCCAAACAACTTCTGAATAGGTCTGGGAACGGAGACAGAAGTTCACAAATGCCACAGAGAGCACTATATTGCTATCCCTGCTGGATTTCCAATGGACAATTCTCAAATTCAAGAAGATTAGGTGCATGATGTGAAAAGCTCTGATCCCAGGCGAGATCATGGGTTTCAGTTTAACACAGCAATGAAGTGTTTAATGGAAGTTCTTTGCTTTGTGAGGGGTAGCACAAGGAAACAGGCTGTGATGAAACACAGGTGACGCACTGATTGCAATGTTACACATTTAGTATGCAGTAAGCAATTATATCTTATCTAACTGTCTTGTAAATGCTGAGAAGTTTTTCTTCAGTTTTTAATTTCACTATCCATGAGTGACAAATGAACCTGTGAAGAACAGCCATGGCTGCAAAATGTTCACATGAGCTTTTGAAAACTAGAAAAATGCTATTGATTTCCTTTCTGTTTTATATTCTTTTCTGTCCTCAAATCTGACTGAACGAATCATCCCAAGGGCAGCAGCAGTAGTAGCCTTGTAAGACTTTTGGTTTCAGGAGCTTTTTCATCTGAGGCTTTTCCCAGCAATATCAATACTGAAGCACCAGCTTTTAAGTTTAATGTCTTCATATGATTTACAAGGGGTTTTGCTACAAGCAGGCTGATTGTAAGACTTGGATAGGCATCCTCAAGTCTTCTAAATACAGACCAAACCCAGCATAAGGATGACCTTACAAAGCCTTGTTGAAAGTTTTGGTCCTGAAGAGGCATCAATCGGTCTCACTTAAGTCATAGCTCTCAGTAAGGTCTGAAATGAAGATATGTTGGAAGCAAGTTTGGAGTGTGGCAGACCTCCTCTGAAGTAGGAAGCACAAGTGTCTCTCTTGTTTCCAGTTTTGTAGCCACCTTCTTACTATACTCAGAAAGAAAACTTTGTTATATATAAATGCTAATTATAATTTTATTCTTAATGGAATTATTTATTAATTTAGTTATCAGACAGATGTATTTATATGATCTCTAATGTGCCACTGGGACATTGTTAACCACTTAATAAAATATCAAGTTTGGGTTTTTTTAGAAATCATCACGTTATTTTCCCTTTTGTGTTCCCTTTATTTTAGTATATTTGCATATATTTATTTTATTTGTAGTTGCAAGCCCATCTCCCAGCTATATAATTTTGCATCTTGCCACTTCTGTTCTGAAATTTTTCTTCTCCTACTCATCTGCTAGTAATAAAACATCTCTTGTTCTTTTGCCTACAAAAAAAAAGAGACAAAATTGTCAAAGGAAGAAGCAAGCTGCTCTAGTCCAGCAAAATGTGAGTTGAGTATGTGATCATACTATTTACTTGTAACTACAGAACAAAACCAAAACCAAACCAAATCAAACCAACCAACCAACCGAAAAAAAAAAAGAGAAGAAAATCCACACAAATTTCTCTCGGCAATCTCATTTTACTGAGACACGAGAGGGCAGTGTTTCATAAACGCTAACCTGTCCTCTGCTCACCGTTGCAACAAAGCTGGGACTGGCATTCATCTAGCATTAGACAAACACCCAAAAGGTTGGTGTTTAGTGCAAATAGCTCACTGGCAAAGAATCCTAGTTACAGCAATTAGAAAGGCTTCAAGACAGTACATTAATCTATTCCAAACTTGTGGAAATTTCTTGAAGACTGGTGACATTACAAAGAAATAACAACAGTGAAAAATTAAATGAAAAATTATCTTCACAGAGAAAAGTAATTATTGTTAACTTTCTTTTGGGAAGAGAATAAGAAAGGCTACACTAGGAAAGATTCAAACAAAGGAAAAGACCCATATGAGCTTTATACCAGACATTCTAAAAAAAGGCTGTAAGTGTGTGAATGTGTGTGTGTTCTTATGCATATGTGCTTATGTGTGCACATGCTCAGGAAGAAACAGTGATATACATATAAGAACTGAAGAACACACAAGTATAGGAAAGTTAATGGCAGAAGAAAATTAGTAGCTATTCATGGTCCCTTACTTTAGGAATCTAATATAAATCTTTTGGTTTTTTGGTCTCTCAGCTAGTTTATACAATTCCTCGGTCAACTGTTTTTTGAAGATTCCTTTCATAAGTGTCAGATGTTCTCTCTGCATCTTACTGGAGTCTATGTATCTGATTTAAGGCAGTCACATCCACAAGAGGAAGGTTCAGATGTATTTCAGATGGACATCCTGCTTACACAACTAAGTCCCCTGCTCAGCACTCATTCTGATAAATGGTTTACTGAGACATATCTTGACCTTGGAATCAGCAGCACCTGTCTCAGTTTGTCCTAAAGGAACCTCCTTGGCTTGAAACCATGCATTTGTTCTACACAAAAATAGATATTGGTCAATCTCTTTCACTAGTCTATTTAACGCCATGAAAGCAGCTTGTGTACTGCCCTTGAAGTATTAATTTTTTTTAATGGATGTGTACATGTCTTTTTAAATAATCCATTAGTGTCTTTGTTTTGGCATAGATAAATTCATGACTTAGGATGCAATATATTTCCTAGACCAAGAAAAAGCATATTCAGCTATGTCTTAATAATCAACTATCTTGAAATAAAATGAATTCAGTATTACAAATTATAGCTGAAAAAAGGAATAGTTTTCATGGTACAATAAAGTTAGCAACAGATTCTTCTTGTGCTGCCCAGTTCTCTTTGCTCTAGCATAGCTAAAGGCTAAAGGAATATTTATCTATAAATGATGTGAGTTGTTCCCCAGCAAACCATAGGCCATGGTATGCAACAAGTTCCTAGGTTTTCCCATGCAAAAACATAGTCTTGAGGCTATTTATGACACTTGATAGAGAAAGGTCAGATATGTGTTCAATTTCTAAGTACCTGTAAAAGCTGCAAAGTTCATCCAAATGCTTCTATCTCTGCAATCTTCTACCACAACTGTCAGTCTGTACTTCTTTCCATTGTCCACATGCAAACTAAGAGAACTCTGGAAAAGCAAGAAAACTTCCTGGCTAATGTCTTTATTTGCTATAAACACTGTGTTATCTTTCATTCTCCAAGACAATGAGGCAGGCATTCTTTTCTATTCTGAATTACTGAAATTGTAGAAATCCTGTGAGTGTTCCCCCTCTGCATACAGACTGCCTCTGCAAAGCAGTGTGCTTCCGGGCTGGACAAAACTACTTGGAGAAAGGAAAAGTACACAGTCCTAAGTAAAGTAAGCCAAGTAATTTCCCTCTAACGGTGTCAAGCCTAAGCCAGGGAAGCATCCATATTTCCATACATGGCAGTAATTCTACATCTGATTTTTGTCCAAACAGAAACATGGATGGTTGACTGAAGCTGTCCACACATGACATTATGCATTCTCAGTTTCAAATCACTGAGTTATAATGGAAACTCCTGTAACTACTTTACGTTTTGTGGACAGGCTGAAGAGGGTCCAAAGAAGAGCCACAAAGATGATAAAAGAATTGGGAAACCTGCTGTCCAAGGGAAGGCCGAGAGCTAGGCTTGTTTGCCCTGTAGAAGAGAAGTCTTAGGGAAGACCTTTTCACCAGGTTGCTGTATATAAAGGGTGGCTACAGAGAAGATGGGAGATTTATGAGTAATCACATGGGGAAGAGGAGGGGTAATGTGTACTAGTTCCTCCTGGGGAAATTCTCGTTGGACATGCGGAAAAATTTCACAATGAGAACAATCAGCTACTAAAATAATCTCCGAAGGGAAGTGGTGGGTTCCCCAGCATTGGATTCTTTAAAGATCGACCTGTACAGAGTGCTGGGCCACCTTGTGTAGACCATGCTTTTGCCAAGAAGAGTTGGACCAGATAATCCTTGAAGTCCCCTCCAACCTTGTATTCTATGATTATCTATGTACTTGCATAGTTCTCATATCTCAGGGATAATTTTAGTAAATTGTTCTACTGATACACTATATGTATTGAATTTTTTATTTTACCTTTTCTTTGAAAAGAAATGTTCATTTTGAAATCCACAGGTGGCTAAAGTATTGCAAGACATGCAGTAACAATATTGCCTTTCCTATACTTCAGTATTTCTCATTTCATGGTTTCATACCTATGCCCGAGAGGAGAATGATCTACATTAGCTTTTTTTCTGCCTAGTTTAACATTTGGTGTTATGAATCTATGAATACCAAAAATGTATAATTCAACAGAAGGACATCTGAGATCTCAAAATGAAAAGCTGACACAACTTTTGTTTCAAGGTGTTTCAGTCACCCTCCTGATTCACAGAATCTTTTGGGCCAACTAATTTTTTAGCACTGGACACTAAATAACTTAAGAACATTTTTAATCAGATTAACTGCATCAGACCATTCAACTGTTCCTGTATCACTCACTTTAAAAATATGTCTGGACAGGTAATTGGCAACTCCTCCCACATTGTCAAGCACCTGCTCTGCCTGTAAACTATATGCTATCATACATGGAAACATGATCCTCTTTGGTGGAAGAGAATCAGGTCAGAAAATATTTTTTAAAAAAGGCCATGTATATTCATGGGGTTGATGGGATGCACCCACAAGTGCTGAGAGAACTGGCAGGTGTCAGTGCAAGCTACTCTTGATTATCTTGAAAAAATCATGGCAATTGGAGATGGTGACTGAGGACTGGAGAAAAGAAAATGTCAGTCCTACTGTCTAAAAGGACAAGAAGGAGGATCCACTGCAGACTGGTCCATGTCACCTTGATTCCTGGAAGCTGAGGGAGCACCTCATCCTGGGAACCATTTCCAGACACATGAAGGAAAAGGAAACCATTGTGAGACGTCAGCAGCAAGTCATGAAGAGGAACAACTGGGAGAGCTGGGGCTGTTTGGCCTAGAGAAGAGAACATCAGGGGAGATCTCTATAATATATGTAAATAGCTGGAGAAAGGGTGTAAAAACTTTGGAGCCAGGCCCTTTTCGGTGGTGCTCATTGAAAGGACCAGAGGCAATGAGCACAAACAGAAACACAGGTGTTTCTGTCTAAATGAAGGAAAAACTCATCTGCTGTGAGGGTGGCAAGTTGCTGCGTCTAGAGGCTGTGGACTTCCCATCCTTGGAGATAATCAAAAGCCATCTAGACAGGGTCCTGGGCAACTGGCTGTAGGTGACCCTGCTTGGGCAGGGGAATTGGACCAGATAATCTCCAGAAGTGCCTGCCAACCTCAACCATTCTGTGATTCTGTGATTTTGTAAGACTATAGCTGCATTTTATAAACCACAAATTTAAAGCAGATAAAAATTACGCCTTTTTTTTACATACCATTGTACAACTTTACCCTGACACTAATACTAATGAAAGACTATAATTATTTGTTTATGCACTGAAGTAGTGGTTTGCTAGTTTCTGCTATTCATCTTTCAGGCTGGTGCCACACAGAATGATTGGCATAGTAGTATCATGACTCATAGAAGTAGCTGAATGCTTGTCTCATGCTGTGCTATTCTTTTATATGAGTTTACTTATTGGCTATAAAATTAGGGTGCCTCCTCTGATAGAATAATTTCAAATATCAGTAATTATCTAAATGTTATCTCAAAGAAATTGTGGTTCTCAGTAATTTAATCTGGTCTGCTACACAGGAAAAATTCTAACTTTTACAGAAAAAATTGTATGCAATCCCATATACTATCTTTAAATTACTATTCTTCTTTCTTATTGCAAAGAATTTGACTTTTAAAACTGGTTCACATCTTTTAAAAGTTTGTTTTAAAAATAGCTGTGTACTCTACAAGATGAAGAGAGAAAAAGTTTATTGGATTTACTGGTTCTAAAATCCTTTTCATCCTGTGACTGTGTTCCAAGACTACCTCCTGCTCTGTAGTTAATATATTGTGATCACTAGTGGCACAGAACTACTGAATCTATTTTTAATTAGTTCAAATAACTGAGGTGATTAATGAATGGAATTAATTTTACCCAGTGCAACAATCTGAAAGTTCAAATTTGGTTCAAGTTCAATCCTAGACAATGAGGACAGATAAAGATATTTCCAGAGGACAAACCATGTTATTATTCTACAAGCAGAACATAAAAAGATGTATCACTCATCCCTTCCTTTTCTTCCCTATACCTAATTTTCAGACAGCTTATAAGTAGAAATTAATCTATCTCAAAATTTATTGCAATATTTTAAAGACAGCTTATAAGTAGAAATAAATCTATCTCAAAATTTATTGCAATATTTTAAAGGGCTGATCGGTGACTTTGTGTAAGGTGCAATCTCATGAGCTAATTCCCACAAACAGATTAAGATAAAACCCATCTTAAAACAGCAAAAATATCAATAAGAACTGATTACCAGCTCAATAATTTAGTAGTAATTTTTTGCAACCTGCTCTGGGTTCTCTGGTTAAAATGGCTGCAGGCTGTAAAGGTAAGAGCAATTCGCCCAGTGCTCTGGGTCTAGCAGCAGGACTATCTGTCATATTCAGCATGTGCCCCAAATCTCTTCTACTGGCCAGTTCTGAAGTACTTTATTTTTCCATTGCTTCTGTTATTGTCCAGTTTCTTTGACATATTTGCCATGAATACACAATAAAACCTTTCTTATCATTAGTTGCTTTGTTGTTGTAAAATGAGAATAAATCAGTATTCCACATATGTTTGTGGGGAGATACATATTGCTTTGGGAAGAGATTCTTACTAGAGACTGAAGATACAGTAGCTCAACTAAAAACTAAGCACTTATTGGCACACACTCAAGTGCAAAGCTTTTCATATATATAGATGATTAGTATGAATAGTGCCCATTTCAAAAGTACACACTGTCCTTCAAGGTAAGGTGACTCCTTTGTATCAGCAGTTTTTACCTATAGAAAGATGAGGCACTTCTGACCTGAATTCTCATTAGGCTGCTTGTTTTGATGAGTGCAGTATGTCTTGACCAAAGCTATGCTTGCTTTTTCTGTATGCAATGTACACATTTTTCACAAGACTTAAGAAACAGAAGAAATCACACAGATGAATTCTATTTGGAGGACAGAAATATCTTAAATATACTTTTGAGGCAATCTATATTGCTTTCTGATATGTGCGGATATAGAATCACAGAATCATAGAATATGCTGATTTGGAAGGGAGCCCTCAGGACCATAGAGTCCAATTCCTGGCCCTGCACAGGACATCCCAAGAATCACATCATGTGCCTGACAGCATTGTCCAAACACCTCTTGAACTCTGTCAGGCTTGGTGCTGTGACCACTTCCCTGGGGAGCCTGTTCCAGTGCTCAACCACTTTCCGGGTGAAAAGTCTTTTCCTGATATTCAACCTAAACCTCCCTCAACTCAGCATCATGCCATTTCCTTGGGTCCTGTCACTCATCACAAGACTGAATAGATCAGTTCCTGCCCCTCCACTTCCCCTCCTGAGGATGCTGAAGACCACAATGAGGTCTCCGCTCAGTCTTCTCCAGGCTGAACAGACCAAGTGACCTCAGCTGCTCCTCATACAGCTCCCCCTCAAGGCCCTTCACCATCCTTGTGGCCCTTCTTTGGACACTCTCTAAAAGCTTTATATCCTTCTTATATTGTGTTGCCCAAAACTGCCCCCAGCCCTTGAGGCGAGGCCGTCCCAGTGCAGAGCAGAGCAGGACAATCCCCTCCCTTGCCTGGCTGGTGATGCTGTGCCTGATGTCCCCCAGGACACAGGTGGCCCTCCTGGCTGCCAGGGCACTGCTGACTCATGTTCAACTTGCCATTTACCAGGACCCCAGGCCCCTTTCTGCAGCTCTGCTCTCCCAGGCACTCATTCCCCAGTATATACACACAACCTCCATCTCAGGTGCAGAAACCAGGATTTGCCTTTGCTGAACTTCATATGGTTGGTGATTGCCCAGTACTCTAATTTGTTGAGGTTTCTCTGCAGGGCCTCCCTACCCTTGAGGAAGTCGAAGCTCCCAATGAGCTTCCTTGAGGAAGCTCCTCCCAATTTAGTGTTGTTGACAAATTTGCTTGGTATTCCTTTGAGTCCTGTGTCCAAGGTATTAATGAAAATGCTGAAGAGAACTGGGCTGAGGATGGAGTCCTGCAGAACCCCACTAGTGACAGCTGCCAGCCTGATGTCACCCCATTCACTACAACTATTTGTGCCCAACCTGTGAGCCAGTTGCTCACCCATCATGTAAGGTGATTATCCAGCTGTGTGCTAGGTATTTTGTTCCAGAAGGACTCTGTGCGAGAGTATCAAAGGCTTTGCTGATGTTTAAAAAGATTATATCTACATGCTTTCCAAAATCAAGTAGGTGGGTTACCCTATAATAGAAGTAAAACAGGCTCAACAAGCAGGACTTTCCCCTCATGAAGCTGTGCTGACTGTGACCAATGACTGTGTTGTCCTCCAGGTGTGTTTCAATACCTCCCAGAATGATCTTTTCCATGATTTTAGCAGGCACTGAAGTGAAACTGACAGGCTTGTAGCTTCCAGGGTCCTCCTTGCCCTTCTTGAAAATTGGGACAATGTTAGCCAAGTCAGGGCTGTTGTGTCCAGACACTTAACTGAGCAATGGATGAGTTTTTAATGCATACAAAGAAGAAAGAGAGAGGGAGTAATGGAAAGAAAGAAAAAACCCAAAACAAAAGAGGAGAATAAAAGAGAAGAGAAGGAAAGGGAGGAGTAACAGGCAGGGCTTTAGTGACAGAAAGAGCATTAAACCAGTGAGGACTAACTCACTGCAGAGCATTCCTTGCTAAGGAATTATCCATGGAAATATCAAGATTTCAATATGAACTTTATATTGGCCTTAACTCAGTAAGTGCTGTTCATTCCAGCAGTCATGAAAAGTAACTGAACAGTATGTGAGAGGTATATTCATGGTTGTTGTGAGCAGAGTGCCTTTCAGCCACCCTGTCTTCCAGTAATCCTGCGGTGAACTATGAAGGCAGTGCTAAGTACTAAATTCCACACCAAAAGTTCTGAAATTATAATGAAATGGTAACGAATGGATCTACTGGATGCTGCTGGCAGACACGACTAAGGGCTTATGGGATAATCATGCTTTTCTGAGGGCCAGCTGTAGGCTTAGGATATCTCAAATGCCACTACATACCATATGTGTTTTGGAACTGTACTAAGCGCTTAATGCCACTGTTAAACAACAAGCACATATAAAATCTTTAATAGCTATAGCTATAAAAATGGAAATGAGGCTACAGTTAGTTTCTTTGAATTTCAGCACCTCAGGAGCTAAGTATTAATTTTCATTGTAACAATAAATCTTATTTTAACACCTTTTTTTCAGTGTTACAATGAAACTGTTTGTTTTCCAGCTGGTCTGGCACATAATATTACGTCCTAGATGACTTTGAACGGTAAACTATGCTGATTTTGCATGTCCTTTTAATCTGTCTGTTGGGAATTAGACACATCATACCCCCAGCTGAGGGCCTCTTTACTGTTTGTATTTCTCTTCCAGTGCAGAGCAAAATTTTCAAACTAGACAATGGGTACCACTAGAAACAAAAATAAGTTGCCTGTTTGTTTTCCTTTTTTTTAAAACCTACTGCCTAAAGGAAATTAGGCGACCACCTCTGAAAAACTGATGACAATATTGAACAAAAGCTGAAGACTGCTAATTCAAGTCCTATGCTTTAAAAAGGTGGTGAGAAATAACTGGGAAGTTATGAATCATTTAGTATGAGCTCAAAGCTGAATATCTAATGGGGCGTTTAATTTCAGATTCAAAATGTAAGATTAATTTGTGCTAGTCATTAGAGTTTTTTGGAATTTCATCTCCTTAAACAAACTCCACGGTGTTTTTAGAGACTAGTTAGAAGTGATGATAGTTATGATTAAAGACACAGGGATTTCTTCAGAGCTTTTGATAAGCATTTTGATTAAAAGACATACATAGGTGGAACTCACAAGATGACTGGACTAGAAACAGGATCATTGGTAAATTTTGAATGTGACAGATATAAATATATAAATAAATTAAAGTAGGACTTTTAGACACCAATTCTTTATTTGGCCTTAGTTTCTTCTTCAGCTGTTGGGATGAGGATATAAAAATATCCTGGAAAAGTTTGCTGATGGCATACGGACTAGGAATTATGTTATATAGTCATATAAATATATATGATATGTATATTATGTACACTATATTGTAGAGTCATGGAATGATTCAAATTTCTTGATTAAAAGATCACCAATCTGTTTCTATACTACCAAGAGACAAGGAAACAAAGGTAACAGGCTAAAGCTATTGAAATTCAAGTACAGATAATTGTTTTAGTTCTCAGAGTATTGTAGGCCAAATGCTACTATATCCATAAAAAGAAGAATATCACAGAGCAGAAGAAAATTGAGGTTTGCATTTGCATGTTACATTGGTGAATCAACTGCTAAAGATTGTTATGTCTGCTCCCGGGATCCCTGTGTGGAAAAGAATATTGAAACAATGAAGACTCAAAGTAGTACTCAAAAAATTATGTGTCACTGAAAATAGTTCGTTTGATCATGGAGTCGTGTGAAGTGTTTCTGAATCCCTATGGAAATCTTCCTATACACAGGAAAAAAAATCAGATAAGGGAATGCTTTTCAATTTTGCTGATCAAAGTGTAACAAGATGCAATAATTGGAAGTTGATGTTAGACAAAATCATCCTTGAAATTAGAAGCAATTTCCTGGCTATAAGAGCAGTTGAACAGTTTCCAGGGAAAATGGTAGACTAACCATTTCTTAGTGTGTTTTGGATGAGACCAGTTTTTTTCCCCTAAATATTATAGTTTGATATAAATTCTGGGAGAAATTCCAAGAACATAGGAGTATTTGCATTAGTTCACTGGGATTATTCTTTTAAAGCCAAAAGTTGCAAATTTGCATGTTGTTTATTCATTTCCTTCTTTTTTGAACTGTAAGAAAATAATATTGCCCTGCGGCTTCATCTGCTCACCCACAGGGATTAGGAAGAACTGTATCCCTAGAGGCACAACTCATCAGATGTGGTTTTGGTTACAGCTGGTTTTTTCCTTCTTTCTCTGAAACACAACTGAGTACTATAGCAGTGGCTAACAGTAAAAATAAGAAGGCTCTTTTCCAAAAAAAAGTGGGGGTAAAGGGGAAGAGAGAGAAGGAGGAAAAGGTGACTTGCTTTCAAACTTGGATGCAAACTTGACAATTTCATCTCCTTGTGTCATATGTATGCATGCTTGTGGCATCTGGTGAGTCCCCTGCCTTTGTAGAGGCATTTTGATCTCTGTCCTTCCCTCTCTCTATGGAATGTGGTTCAGTGCTGCACTGTAACCAGAAGTCTGCGTAGGTAACATAGACATATTCGGAATGCATGCACGGCTGCATATGGCTGCATTATACCAGAGGTCTGAGCAGATGTTGTAATGAGCCTTTTGGCATGAATTAATTTTATCTTGTTTGGTTTTCACCTCATAATTTGTCAGTTTACCAGTACACTGAGAACACAGTCATGGTAATCATCTCATCCGTGCCAGTCTTTGAACCCAATGACTCACCATTGGTTTATACTGGCTTTACTCATGCAATTTTGCATTAACACTGAAACTGTGTCAAGAGTTGACTTTTGTGTCATTTTTGAAGAAATTAACTCACTGTTTTGCCTAAAAGTCTGGGCATAGTATTGTTGAAGTTCACTTATCAATGAAGGCCTAAGAAGTCAGAAAAAAAGTGTGAGAAGCAGATCACCAAGAGATAAACCAAGTGTCATACATCGTCTGAGATTTCTGCTGTGAGCATTCTGCTCCTCAAGGCCATTATCAAAATTAAAAGCTTCTCATTTTATGACCTCACAGCCATTCTACTTCACTGGAATAATTTATGACAACAGTGGGGTTTTTTTTGCTTTAGAAATACTAATCTTTGTTTGAAGTCAGCTTTTTCAATTTTAAGCTGGAGAAATATTCAGTATGATCAGATTACAGTTTAAAACAATGTTAAAACAGCAGACTTCAGCAATCTGTGGAAAATATAGTAAAGGCATTTACACAAATTATTGGCTTTAAATAAATTTTACAAGTATAAAAGTAGACCAGTGGAGTACAAATTATGTTAGGAATACCTTGTAATTTTTGACTGTCCATGAAGGACAATAGTAAGAGTCAAAAACTATATCAGAAACTATCGAAGGATTCAGATGACTGCAAAGAAATTACTAAGAGCCTGTAAGCTATAAGCATTTATATCTATATCTATATCTATATCTATATCTATATCTATATCTGTATCTCTTAGCAAAGAAAAAGGGATCTCCTAGACTGGGAGTTTAATTTTCTGCCACTTCAGCCCTTTGTGTTCCTTTGTAGCTTTCTGATTTCATGTTTTCAAACACAGCCAGTACCATCCCCCACAGCATCTTATTGGCCTTTTTTCCCCAAGTTTTTTTTTCATCTTTGAGATAAGGCTGAAGGGAGCTAGCTAACTCTTGAAGTGGAAAAACAAAAATCTCTGTGAGAGAGGAACTAATCGTTAAACAAATGTAATGGACTGAAACTGAGATGGTGTACCAGTAAAGAGACAATTTGGGCAAACCGTTTCACAAATGATTGTCAGCATGCACCAAAGCATACATCTGAACTACTGCACTAGACAATACCTTCAGGAATAACACAGGGCATTTTTCAGGATTAATATATCATAAAGTGACTACATTTGCAAAACCTAATTAAAGCAGGAAAAGTAGAATCTTCCTTCCTTCCTTCCTTCCTTCCTTCCTTCCTTCCTTCCTTCCTTCCTTCCTTCCTTCCTTCNCCTTCCTTCCATCCTTCCTTCCTTCCTTCTCTAATGCTATTAGAGTGAAAGTTTTGGAACAAAATTAAGGTGATTATTAGAGAATTAGGACTTTTTTCAAAATGTCTTTACTTTCTCCTTTCTGCCATTCTCACTCATTTGTCTGTTGTGTGAAGTTTATATGAAGCTCCTCCATTTGGCACAGGAACTAGATCTACATGATGTTCATACAGGAGTTTTCTAGTTCTGTTTCTCATTCATCTAATAATTTTTGTATGACAAATTTCAGGTTTCATATCAGGCTTTAAAGAAGGATTGCATGCACAAGGAAATGCAAAACTGTAGGTTTCCTAAGATCAATAAATCAGATACTCTCTCTAAATTAGTAGAAAAAACATTTACTAGTGGAACTAAGGCAATGGGCTAGAAATATGCAATTAGACTAAAGACTATTCTATTCACTCATATGGAATCAAAGCTTGCCATTAAAGGATGAGAAGAATCCCTAGCCTTAGAACCATCCAACTGTTACCAATTCGGAAAAATCAAAGGCTTCCCACATTTTAATTAATAGAATCATAGAATGATTTGGGTTAGAAGGGACTTTAAAGATCATCCAGTTACAACCCCCCCCTGCCATGGGCTTGGACCTTTCACAAGACCAGGTTGCTCAGAGCCACATCCAGCCTGGTTTTGAGCACTTCCAGAGATAGGGCATCCACAGCTTCTCTAGGCAACGTGCTCCAGTGCCTCACCACCCTCACAATAAAGAATTTCTTTCCAATATCTAATCTAAACCTACTCTTTTTGAGTTTGAAGCCATTGTCCCTTGTCCTGTCACTACACACCCTTGTAAAAAGTCTCTCTATCCTTCTTGTATCATCCCTTCAGATACTGGAAGGTTGGAATTAGGTCATCCTGAAGCCGTCTCTTTTCCAGGGTCACCACTTCTAAAAAGTATTTATTTGCTAGAGGTTGTATTTTTAAGTAATTTTTATTTCTGTTAAATGCTTTCCCCTCTGAAATGTTATACATAAAATCCATTGACCTGGTCAAAAGCAGAAATAATTCATCTGCAGTGTGACTGGATGCTCTAAGCATCTTTAAGGCAACAGACTAAAATGATGGCCTCAGTGACAGATAAGTTTGATTGTAAAACTCCCTTTTACTAAAATTGAAGGAACTTTCTTAACAAGAACGTTTATTTCAAGCTGTATCATATGCAATGTCTTTTTCACTTAAGGTAATTTATATATCTCCAGGCTGAAATCTATTTTTTTGTCCATGTGATTGTTACCAGGGCAAGATCTTGAAGAGATTTATTGACTCTAAGATTTCACAGGCCAGTCTGGCCATATGTTGTCACTGAACACTGTTATTTACAGGTTTAAAGAATTTTTCTAGGTACTTATTATCAAAATAAAATGGCAATTTTAAGATTTGTTCTTTCTTCTGGAGACTACTAACTGATGATGAAATTATACATGCTCCAAATACTTATCCTTTATTTGTCCAAATAAAAACACTAACTGAGGGTTTCTAAATAAAATATAAACATTTGTAACAGTTTAAATAACTGCCAAACAATAAATTCAGCTTTGCCCTTCAGACACAGTAAAAACTGCGACATGATACAGTTTAGCAGCCACTAATCCCCATGAAAACATGTTATGTAAAATGGACTCTGGTATCATAATAGATGAAACAGCATTATTTTAAACTAAAATAATTGCTCTCAACTTTGTTTTGCCACTTCTCTCAGTGAATTGAAATTTTGGCCTTTTTTTAAAAATCTTGAGGGGAGGAGAGAAAATGCATTTCAGAATGTTAAATGCAATTTTTTCAGCAACTCTCAAGACTTTACTTCAGTATTACCTTGAGCACACATTGTGCAGCTAACATGAAAGGATCCGTGGCTGTGTTTTGTTAAAAGACTGAAAGATTTTATTAGATGATTTGCATTTGCTTTGAATATACCCAGAATTTTTTAGTTGTCTTCTACTTCAAGATATCATAAGACAAAGTAAGCAATTACCATCTGACCCTATTTCCTCAAGTCGTGCTAAGTGTTAAGCTGTCAGTCTTGTTTTGAAATTCTGCAGGCTCTCCAAAGGAAAAGTTCTCAAGTTCTCTACTCAGTTTCCTCTAAACACAAAGTTTGCACATTACAGTTCACACAATGTAGAGCTTTTCCAGTTTAACACTGTGCAGCAATCAGTCCTTTGGGTTAATAGAGACTCTAATTATAGAATCACGTAGTGCAAGTGTACCCCAAGACTCCAGGATAAATCAGTTGCTGGATTGTTTCTAGAAGGCCTCCTTATCAAAAGTTTCCAGGGAGAAAAAAAAGACAGAATTCATTTTCAGCCAAAATTGGGATAGCCCTTATATTTCTCTGGGAATTGGTTGCCAAGCACCAAGCATTCATTTCCTGTGCGAGTATAGCCTGCACTTCCTTGCTCAGATGAATCTGATAGTGCACAGGAAAAAGAAAAAATTTAAAGAACATTGAGCTAAGAAACAATAGTCTCACATATCTAATGCAGTATCTCAAGAATATGAATTTGTATCACAACCATTTGAAAAGCAGAGAGCTTGGATTGTATGACAAAGTATACAAAATTCTTCTGGACTGATGAAGTTTGGAGGGGGGAGTGCATACAGATTATTTCTATTCATGTGGAAATTATACCTTTTAAAAATATAGAATCTCCTCCAATTGAATTAATACAAATTTTACTGTAAGGTGTATAATTGAAAAATGTAATATCAAATCACATACTTAGGATGAAGGATGACGTTGTGTTCACTCCATCAGAGATTCAGGATGTCATGCTGTTCAGGGTATGGCACAGGCTGCAGATACAGATGCCATGAGTGTGCTTGGTGACTGTGAGATATCTGAGCAGTTTGACCTCGAGTACCTACCGTGCTTCTTTTTACAAGCAGGTCATCATGACATCGTGAAAATAATATGCCTGGAGAAAGAATGAAATGAACAAAACACTGATGGAATCTTTCTCTGCAGTGGCCTCAGTAATGAGTCTCCATTCTGTGAATTAATCCCTTTTTAAGATTTGTAACTTGAAGATTTATAACCTTTTCGATTAATATCTAATACAAATGCATAACATAAATAAGTAATCACTCCTGGAAACAGAACCCTCAGTCTAGATGACCCTAAAAGAAAAACCCAATAAAAAACATAATAACCCTCCATCAAAACCTTTGACACTTTAAGAAAAACATCCTAATGGCAATTTTTTGGTCAAAGGTGTTTATTTATACTATTAAAATTACTCTGACCAGGGGAATTTAAAAAAAAAAATTCACTTGAGTAAATAAATTATTAGGTTTCATTTCGTGAACTGATGATAATAGGGTCAGTCATTCTAACACTTCCAATGCATCTGATACTTCATCTGCAAATATGCATAGCCCACTGCTGTGCACATGAGTTAAGTATTTAAGAATATGAAGCTGAGGTTGCTCATGGGTTCGTGAGTCTAATCTCTTGGACTTACAGGAAAATCTAATACCCTCGTAAACTCTCAAGATGTGTTTTCCAGTACAATACCAGAGAAGAGGGAATGATAATAAGAAGATTATTTTATGTAACAATTTTAATTGCAATATTAATGAGCCTTTTCTGTATTCACTAGACAATTTGGACAGTTAATTAATTTTAAAATTCTCTGAACTGCATTAAATTACTAGTATATATAATGTAATAATCTTTGGCCATAAGAACGTTTTAGCTGTAACTCTTGGAGATCTCCTCTACAGTTTGAAAGTTATTCTACAGCTTTCTTACAGTTTTCTTACTTTCGTGACTGAGAGCCTTCTCAAGGGTTCAAAAGTATTGTCATTGTTAGTTTATTTCCAGTTATTCTGATGCCAGCATTACTCTATGGCTTTTATAAATGTTTTGTCCCATGTTTCATTTATTTTTGCTGTCTGAAATTGTCTTCCCTTTAAAATCTATTCTGAATTTTGCAGGGTCCCAGCTGTGTGCTATAAATCTGTATAAGATCTGGTAAAAAGGAAAAGTGAGAAGATTCAACAATGTATGTCATCTCATGCAGAGCCATTCTCAAATGAATTTTTTTGATTTTTTTTCTTTTTTTAAACCAATTCAGTACTAGGGATAAATTTAAGTACAACAGCAACTGCTGGTGGATTTAAAGCATGAACAGAAACTTCAGACCAAGGCAAATTATTATTCTTTTCAATTGTTCCTTCACATGTTACATAATGCCAATTATAAGTAATCAAAAGTTTCCTGATTAATGTCAGAGATATTTCAATTGTGCGCCTCATGCGATGGGTACAACTAAGATAAATGCTAGTGATTTAACAAAGTCTTGGAGCAGACAAAAGTAACCTTAAAAGCTTCCCAGAAATTTAGGGCATGAATCTGTGTATGCTGTGCTAAGAAATAGTAATCTCACACATCAATCATAATCTCAGATGCATGATAAAAGTTACAAAAGAGAAGAGATGAAGAAAAAAGTCAGTGGTAGGAAAATAGCAAGATGAAAGATTTTGAAGTAAAGTTAGCTTTATTAATAAGGGAATCCCACTGGTTATTTGCACCATGTCGGGGATAAAAAAAAAATGTAACTGCATGCAAAAACTTTTAAAATACTATAAAAATAGATAATATTAGCAAAATAGTAGAATTTCTAGCACAGAAATATGGGAAGAACAGACTGAGACTAAAAACTGAAATCTTTAGAAGATTCCATCAGCTTCAGAGCTTCTCCAAGCAAAGTGGAAATTAGCACAAGCAGCAGCTGTTTAAAATACAATAAAGGGGCAAGACTCCAAATAGCGTCAGAAATGTGGATTCCTTTTGTAAAACCAGAAAATTCTTATTCGTATGATCCTTAAACTGAAAAAATATGGTGTTGAGAAAATGTGACTGGAGCGTTGTAAAGCAAAGAGGTCAATAACAGACAAACCAATCCATACAAAGGCTTCTCTTTAATTTTACTGACTTTCAGTGATTCCTTTTCACACATTGAGGCTGAAAGGATGGGAGAAGCTTTCTGGTGTAGAGAAAAGGCATTTGGATTATTGCTATTTCAGTAATCTATCTTTCCCCATCTTCTGATTACGAAATTCTTCTGGCCAGCTTCATCCTTTCTGGCAGTCTTGTAAGGCTTGTGGGAGTTGGCCAAAATTACGTTAGTTAGCTTGGTAGACTGGGGTAAATATGTACTGTGTGCACGTTCAGATCATATTCTGCCAGTGCAGAAACATGCTTCTGTGCAACAATGTATTATCCTACGTAACCAATCATTGCTGCTCCTCACTGGTTAGAGCAGAGCACGAGGGCGCACATCAGTATGCAAAACATTCGGCGTTAGGAAACAAGCAGAGCAACCTGATAAGAGTCTAACCTTATCTAGGAGATTAGCTATTCTGAGAGAAAACTACAGCAACGAAAATATGAGATAGAACCATTCGAATTTTTTCCCACTTTAGGCATTCATTATCGATAGTCTCAATATTTGTCTGCTCACTCTTGTCTGTCTTCTGTGCCTCAAATTTTTCAGTTACATTCTCCATGAAAATGTCCAATAAGGGAATTTTAGTTGCATAGAGAGTAATATTAGGAAAAATATTTTTTCTTTATGAATATTTTCAGCATGCTGACCTGGAATTCTAGATTTGATCCACTAGTTCCCATGCAGTCTATCAGTCTAAACTTCCCTGAAAATTACATCAAAGCAAGGGGAATAAATATAGATAAATGGCTACAGTTTTCAGCAGGTGAAAAATGGTCAAGCAAAACCAAAACATGAACATGTTCATGGGCCAAAATATTATTGCGCACTTGTATAAGAAAAAGTATCAAAACTGTTTTCAAAATATGGCTGTGAGACCTCTGATTCACCAACATATTGCATTAAAAAATCTTCAATTTTTTGCACAGCAGAATTACAGGAAAAATATTGGTTAAAAAAAAAAGGAGGATCAAGAAGCAGGAGCATGTTGATGACTTACAGCTACGGAATAATTTTGCATGAAAAAGAAAAGCAGAAGGTTGCAAGTACTGCCTCAGTCTAAAAAGCTGCTAGGAAGAAAAAAGACAGCTGAGAATTATTAGAAGTGCAAACACAGTAATAAGGATATGTCTCCATGTCACATTGTGACACCCCCAGGCATCTGAAAGGACAGAACTTTGTCTGACAATTTTCACTGCAGTATCACGGAACAGAGTGCTACTTACTTTACCCACAGGATGAATTATTGCAGGAAGGTGCTACTCTCTGATTAGCTCAAGTAGCTCCACACAGCCCTGTAACCTGTAGGGTCAGAACAGGAGCAAAACTCTGATTTGAAACGGGTAACTGAACCAGGCTGCAGTTTCCTACTGTAGTTTAATGGTCATGTGGGAAATCCTGATTATTATTTGTACCCCTCCTGACCAGATACATGTCTGTCACTATAAGATCTGCAATGTGTAGTGGCTCGAGCTAGGTATTTTGCTGCCCTGTTCTGAAATACCGATTGATCAAAACTAACAGTGTTCATAGATGAGAGTTGTGTGCCCACTTGCCCATTTTTTCTGAAATGTAAAGAAATGCTTTATTTAATTTCAAAACTAATTTTCCATAGACATAATTAGAAATCCAAGCCAAAACAGGATCAAAAGTTAATAAGCAAATCCAAATAGGAATAAAAGTGGCAAAATAAAGATATGCTTATGAAATCAATCCTTAATATGAAATAAAAATGTTTCTGAGAAAAGGAATTGAAGGGCTTGACTGAAGATGAATTTCATGCAGAAAAGTTGATATATTTTTCAGACAGGAAGTTGAAACATTCAACATACAAGAGGCAAGGGAATTACTGATAGCATGATTTACACTTAGCAATAGTTTAAAAATAAAACTCAGTGATCCCAATTCAGGCAAAATAAAAAATCTGGATTTAAAAAACCCAAACCATAATGTTTTAATTTAAAGTAGCTCTCTAAGCACCAATTTTTATTATGTTTTAACATGACTGTCTTTAGATTTTGGGAGGTCCTATACATAATTTGATATCATATTTACGTTCTGTGTATTTGCACAGTGCTCTATAGCCCATGCATAGTAAGAGATCTGTGGGTTTCAGCTTATGAAATTACTATGTTAATAAGGCACAAATCCTGTTAAGTAACTTTACATCCCACACAGTCTACCACTAAATTCAATCTGGCACTTTGAGTCATCAGACTGGCAAGGCCTAAGATGCAACACTGGAAATAATAAAAAGCTGTACTCAAGGGCTGATCTGCCTAGAAAAGTTAAAGCAAGTGCATTGTCTGTACCCAACAGAAACATCTTAATTATGTCTCACATATTATATGTTTCATCTTGGAAAGGCTTAAAAATTATATATCGAGTAAAAAACCAAAAGTTTCTAAAGATCAAATGAACAGTCTTACCCTGTAGGAGATATCACTTCATAGAAGAATCTGAATAGAACTAGAATAATAACTTTAACAGCAAGCAAATGCATGAAATTCAAAATCCTGAGGATAATTAACAGTTCAAATTTTAGTAGAGTTTACTGAAAAATAATGGTGCCTGGCTGTCACTGTAGTAAAAATTTAACTTCTTCAAACATTTAAAAATATTTTTTTGTCATTCCTGTTCATTTGCCTTCACAGCCAGGCAATGTCTTCTCTACTAATCCACCTCCAGTGCCATAATGACACTCTCATAAGGCTGTTGCCTGGTATCAGTTGTTTCACTTGTTGCTCATGTGCAGAACACTAAAAAAATCCCTCTTTTTTTGAGAGAAAATTGCATTTTATATTGTATATATGGTGGCTAAATGCATATTTAGTGGAATTGACAGGTTGAAAAGACTTTTTAGGACACTCACCTGAAAACAGAACTGATCAATTCACTCTGGCAGGTGTGGGAAATCCAACATTTAAAGCAAAAGGCATTAGATGTTGGAAAGTTTCTCTCTATATGGCATTACTTTACAGACTAATCAGCAATTAATCTTATTCTTTTTTCAGTGAAAAAGGTTAGATTGAAAGCATGAGAAAATATACTAATTATTTTCTTTTTCCCTAAACATGTAGCTTACAGAAATTACAGGTCATTTTTACTGTCATTGTACTTAGTGTTTCAATTTAGGCAGCTGTTCCATTCCAAAACCTTTGGTGAAAGTATATGAAGATGGTTCATCAGTCTTAATTTTTCTTTGCCATACAAAACCATGATACTTTCTAAATGTATGATTACATAACCTTTTACATTTGACCCGCTAGTGTGTTTAGTGCAGATGATGCTTATTTGTAGGAGCAGTGTGCTACACATCAGCTACAAGTCTGTGTGACTCATCTCCACTTGAAAGTGTACCATTTCACAAAAAACCCCTCAGTAACACACTGTTTGGAAGGTGTAGTGCAGAATCTGATTCAACACCTCAGTAGGTACTGTAGTCATTGAGTATAGCTAAAAAGGGATGCAACTAGCACCATCTTCCCCACCAGACAACTGCTTTTTTTAAGAATTATTTGCCACTTGGTATGTCTTAGTGATTTCAAACCTTAGAGTCCAATATGATGAATTGCAGCACAGCAGCAACGAGCTAAGTTGTTCTTAACTTCTGATGCTCCTTACTCCTTTCACTTCCGGGTCTTTTGCCTAACCTAATGGTTTTTTGAGTTTTTTCCTTCCTCTTATTCTTGAAAGTAGCTAAAAATTTTGGCTCAATCATCAGAACAGGGAAAAAATCCAGCCAGAGGCAGACATATGGCATGAAGAAGGTTGGGGCAAATTATTGAAAAATGGATGAAGTTACGTGCGAATTAAAGCAGGGTGAAGTGCCAAGAAAACTTGAAACTGCCTTGTCCTCCTGTATACAAGGTTATCCAAGGATTGTGTGTTGGTTTTGTCTGCATGGCTATTAGGATGCATCTAACACAGGGTGTTCTTAAGAATCTAGGAGAAGTAAAGAGCACAGACTTTTTCTGAATGAGTACAAACCTCAGCTCCACAAAGACCTCTTATAAGTTTTCACACAGAAAACAGAAAATGAAAAGGCACAAGTAAGAAGTGAGATAATACACAAGATAACATATTCTAGATGCCTCTACCCATGCTTATGGTAACCCTTCTGTACAGCTCTGTCTGCCTGGATTAACCTTTCTCTGGGCAAGTTGCTCAACTATGGACACTACAGGCCACCAAAACTATTTCAGTGACGCCTGCTTATAATAGCAATGCTCTTTGTTTCCATTGCATTCAAACAGAAACATTTGTCTGTAATTCGTTTAGTCCCTCTGACACTCCAGGCTGCTGTAGAGATGACCTTCCAATTTTTGTTTATAACCTACTTGGGACTTTTTGGTTTTCTAACCTTCAAGCTGGTTGAGGTTGCTAATAGCCACAGCTGTTTCTTCACATTCCTTATACCTGCTTCTGAATATATTTTCTTTCTGTGGCATGTAGGCTTAAAGGATATGATTTAGTGAATTATGACATTCAACTCCAAGGCCTTTGTGCATAAGGAAGATATTTAAAGTATTTTACAGGCTACACATCTAAACCAGCCACTTCTTGACATATCTGTCCCCAAGCGATGGCCCAACCTGGTGAGCATGTCCTGTCATGCTAACAGATGGCCATTGGTCTAGACAGCTGAGGGACATGAATTCACATTCAAGGGATGTGAATTCATTCATCCGGGTGTTAAGTGCATGATGCACAGCCAAAAATTTCAAACAGTTGTATTTCTTGAGGCTTTGTGCCTTTAGTTAAGGAACTGAGAAATTTTAATCTGGTTTTATCATTAGCAAAGCGTCCACATTTAAGAATCTGTTGATTTGGTCTTCTAGATGTGGTCATAAGCTGAAACACGTAATGAAAAGTTGATTCATTAATGATTATTCTATAACATCAGAGCACATTAATTAATTCTCTTTGAATTCAGTTTTTTATGCCTGCAGGAAAATTGACAAAGTGGAGGATAAAATGAAATGTTTCTGCTGAACTCAGTCCAACACCAAACCAACCGTAGTTGTATATGATTTACAATTTTTGGGTGTATTAAGTCTCTCTATGTACTGCACTGACTGTGGCAGAAAAACACATGGGATTTGCAATCTCAGTTGCATACTGACTATCTCCAACCATGATTATGGCCTTGGATTCAAGAACATCTGTTCCATGTACTATGTAATATGCAGAAAGTGAAAAATATAGCACTTTCCCTGTTAAGGGTCTGCTGTGATCTTTCTATGAGGAAAGTTGGAATTTTCTTTTTGTAAGAAGTAAAAGTGTATGTCTGCATACCTGCTTACCCCACTGAAAGGAAATATACTTATTTCAAAATCATAAAACCAGCACTGTCTATGCTACCACAACAGAAGTCAAAACACAGCACAGACAGGGTCTTAAATTAAAATTCAGGCTGATAAATAGTTGTCCAAATATTTTATCTGCTGTAATTCTCTCATATAAGAAGTCACTTAGATATTGTCATGATGTTTCAGACCACTGTTCTGTTATAGGAAACTTTTTCCCAACGATTAAGTACTGATTAAAGTAAATATTCAATTTCTATACAATGTCACTAATCACAACAAAAATGTGGGCAGAAGTAAATATTGATGGCAATTAGTCTACAATGCTGTGCTGGGAATGTATTTCAGAGTCCTATCTCAATTACCACTCCATGTTTATTACTGCTAGTCTGTTTTGCAACCATTATGATTATAAATCGTATCCAGAAATGACAAGATAAAATAGTCCCTGATATTTGATAAAGCCATATGCTAGGAAGACCCTTAAATCTTAACTATACAGCTCTTGTTGCACGGAGATTTGAAGTTTACCTCAGACAAGGATCACAAGCTAATTGAATCTCTTACCCTTTGCCTGAACATGCAGCTCCAGAATGAGCCTAAGTCTCAGAAGGATAAAGAAATCTGAATTCTTCTGCCTTGGAGATTAGGGATTTTGTCAAATCTTTTTCGAGAAGGGAAACACACATGAATAGTCTACTTTCTATGTATATTTAGATAGAGCTAACAAAAAAAAAAAAAAAAACCAAAATCAAAAACCAACCCACCAACCAACCAACCAACCAACAAATCAATCAGTCCACTACAACTCCATGAAAAAAAATTTTCTATTTGTGACCGTAGACCTGTATCTCTGAGTTTTAAAAATCTTCCTAAGGTGTCTTTCCCCAAAAGACAGTTACTATGGTCATTTTACTAAAAAACAAAGACAAGCATGGGTATGAGCATCTCAGGTGTGTGACACTTTGAGGTTGCTATGTTAGCTGGGAGATCAGGAATCTAAAACGGTTTCATTTACTGCTAATAAAGAAAGGAATTTGTGCAGTGCTTAATTTTTTTTCTTCAAGATCCAAAAGGTATTATTCTTCTGAACTCTCAAAATTAAGTGAGTTTACACTACGAGTTTTAGAAATTTCTTGAATCATCTTGAATATAATACATAATAATTTAAAAAACTATTAGCACATATTGCTAGACTGTAAGTCGTATGGGCTCCCTGCGAGTTTATGTGAATCTTGATCAGTAAAAGATGTGGGATAGATATTATCACGACAATTTTGTGAGACACAGAAAAGGAAAAAACCCACCCTTTCTGTTAAACTGCATCCATCTATTCTGCTTCAGTGAAAAATTAAGTTTGCAGGTAGCACACTGGGGATCTCTCTGATTTCTTTATGTTGGTCTGATCTTCAGCAATAATTATCTAAACTGCAATTTAGAATATAGTTTGGATCACATTGAGCTATGACCATTTTCTATTGTGAAAATGTCAGTTACAGCTTTTACCAAAATCACACTGGCTAAAGACCAGTATTTCCCACTCAGTAAGGGGTTTCTAGCCATCCATAAACTGTGGTTACTGGTCATATCTACTGATGACAAGGGCTTGTGAGAGGGCAGTGCTACCAACAGTCTGATGACAATTCTTGGATCATATACCTCCTTTCAGAAAAAAAGCAAAAGAGGCAAATTATGATTTAAAAGTAATGTCAAGGAGGGAGGAATGGATATTTTGGAGTCGGTGTGTTCTGATTTTGGTGATTGTAAAACTTTCACGGTCTTGATGGAAAAATTACCTGCCAGTGGTTCCAACTTGTTCGAAAAGGAGGTACTCTTAAGGATCTAATGGAATTCTACTATATGATATAACGAGGACTGATTTCATGTTTTAAAGATCTAGGAAAGATTTCAAAAGATGTGGAATCATCTCATGACTGCTCCACAGATACATCTTTATTCTTCATTGTTAAACAAAATAACACTTTCTACTTCACTGGGATAAAGCAGTACTGCCAGTTTTCAGTATATACACTGTTTACTTGTGAACACCACAGCTTTTATAACACGTAGTTGGGGTTTTTTGTTTTGAGATTTGTATGGCATTATATCTTACCTAGGGTTTTATGTTTCAGTCTTCTTTCCTGCCTCTAACATTTGGCTTGATGTTTCACTGAAGTTTTTAATATATGACAAATTATTTTTGTGATATAGGTCATATAATAACAGCCTTGTGAAAGATAAGAGTCTATTTGCTACATCCAAGTGATCACCTCAAAACTAAGAAAAACTGTAGGCCATCAGGGTCAGAAAACAAAGTTTCTAAAATATTTATAATGTGACATGTTCATTCTGGCCCAGATAAAAGAAATGCACAGACTAAAGAGGAGTGTGGTCTTCATTACTGGTCAAGTCAAGGATGAACTGAAAATGAACTTCAGAGTGCAAGTGTAGTGTAGGGGCTTGACTTTGGACAGTTCTTTTAAGAAAAGAATCAAGGAAATGAAAGCTTTAGAGCCAAGTTTATGATGAGAACTTTTACTCATCCTAAAATCTGAAAAACTTTTGACCTTTATTTAAATAATTTTGCAAAGCAGTAGCAAAATCAGCTTTTTCATATTTCTCTGTGTAAACACTTCATCACATCTCTGGAATTTTTTTTTCTGTAGTTTGAACTGTAGCTTTAGAGGTAGGTTAATTAGCATGGGGAAAAAAAGAATCAGGCTAGAATTTCAATTCTAAGCACCAAATGTTAATAAGTTCACCACCATAATCAGAAGAATCAGAAGACTGATGAGTAAAAAAGTGCAAGAGCAGAATATCTGCACAAAAATTGCTTTGCAAAAAATTTCTGTTTATAAACAAAACCAGATAATTTTAAAGTGTTCAGAATAATTCTGAAAGCTTTTTATAGAAAGGGCCATACAAGCACTGACTGCTATGCTTTGTACCATCCTTTAGATGTGTCCTTTGGTTATGATCCAATTGGTGAGAGGTGCCCCTACTCAAATGAAGGTACAAAATAGACCATATGCTGAGGTCAATAACCTTATTTAATTTTATTCCATTTTATTTAACAATAAAGGTGAGGTTGACAGATCAAGCAAACACCACCTTTGGATCCAGTGGCATTCCTTGGGAGGGTTGTTCAAAACTTTTCACTGTTTATACATCTGAGCAAACACAGTAATTAATGTGCACTGGCTACATATTTCCCTTACTCCATTGGTTAAATGGTTCCCTCACTTCTAATGCTAATTAGTCCACATGCTCCATCTTTCCCCATGCGCAGGTGTTCAGCCATCTCTGGGAGAGCAGCGCTCCATCATGTGTCATGACTTGGGAACACAAACGCCATCACTCCAGTTGTTCACCACTTCCTTCTTCTTCCCCACCTTTATATACTGAGCATGATGTCACGTGTTATGGAATATCCCTTTGGTCAGTTAGGCTTAGATGTCCCAGCTCTGTCCCCTCTCAGCTTCTTGTTCATCCCCAATCTCCTCGTTGGTGGGGACAGCTGAGGAGCAGGAAAAGTCTTTGCCTCTGTGCAAGTGCTGCTCAGCAGTAACAGAAACTTCCCTGTTTTATCTACACTGTTTCCAGCACAAGATCCATATCAGCTACTATGAAGTAAATTAACTTGGTGCCAGAAATAAGCAGCACATGGACTTATTGCTGGGCAAAGAAGGGTAATTCCTTAGATACTGTAAAGTCACTCGTGTGTGTTGAACTTATTAGTAAATCAAAGTTATTTCTTCACTTCATGTTTTCTATGAGAAATTGATTGTTCCTACAACTGCTGTCAGTGCCTCTGTCCTAACATCTTCCTTTTTCTACAAAATAAGAGCAACGTTGTCAATTATATGACAATATAATTTTGCAATCTTTCCTCTGATCCCACTCTTGAAGTCTTTCACTGCTGTCTGTTTTAATTTCTTTATTGCCTCTAGAACTTACTACCCCATAACATGTATGTGATCTCCAAGGATTACAGAATCAAAGAAAATGCTCCTAAACTGAGATTTCACAGCTGGAGGAGCAAGCCACTGTTCCAAATTAAACTATTCAGACAGTGTACTTCAAGGACATGGCTGAGAGTCCACAGAAAGACAGTGGCATAAGAATTCTTTTGTCTAAATGGAGGTAGGCATATCTGAATTACAGTAGGTGAAATATCTTTCTTCTAGTTACTTTCTAGTTGGCCAGCGACAGATGCATCTGCATTACATACTTCCCTGTGCTTCCCTAGAAGATTGTAAATCACAACACTAATAAAGTACATTCAGTCCATCTACAAAATAAATGAAAAAAAAAAGATAGTTCCCTCATACCTAGTTCAATACAGTGTAGGATTTCAAAGTTCTACAGATTTCCAGAGATTCTTTTAGAGTCCCATAGATCATTCATTCTTGTGTTAGAAAGGTTGCTTGGCAGATGGGTCTGAGCACAACTATGGTAAACACAGGGCAGTAACTGCCTGTAGCATGAGTAGGGGCAGTTGGTAAATAAGTGTCTGAATCAAATGCTGTTAAAGCTGTTGCTGATCTTGACAACACCTTGTAAGCTGTTCCTTATCTTGACAACACCTTGTAAGCTGTTCCTTAGGTCTAATTATTTCTCAGTTGCTGTTCTTGGGCTATGGAATGAGGCTGCTACTCTTCTGTTATCTATTTTAATATGTCTTACAATCTTGTCTTTATGGAGAGTCACTACTTCATTCCTAATTTGTGCAAAATTTTCATTGGGAAGACAGAGCACTCTAGAGACACAGCCAGTGTTATAGATGAAATAAATCATCAATATTGAGGTTGTTGGTAGAGGTAAAATTGCAACACCAGAATACTGTCTGAACAGCAAGGTCAGAAACTAGAAAAATCTGTGTCTGTGTGAGGGAGTAAGTCTTTAGAAAGAAGAAGATTTCCTAGCAAAGAACTGAGAGCAACTAAAAGTGTTTGCAGTGCTGTGAGTTGTTCATCAGTTGTTTTAGAGAGGACACAAGACGAACCAGGACTCTCAAAAGGTAGCTTCTCCATATTTCTTACATCCAGGAAGAAGGAAGAAGATGAAGTGGGAATTTCATAGGGAAATAAACTACTCACAAAGGAAGCTGATATAGAATATGTATGTATGTATATTTGTATATATGTACGTATGTATGTATGTGGGCCTGTGTTCTGTCTGACTTTATTTTGTTCTGAGGCTGTCTAAAGAAAAGCATGCCTAATTCTGAAACACTCTCAGAGTTCAGAACCAAACGCACATCTGTTTAAGTCAAATATCCATTCTGGAAGAGATGAATTGTAAAGATCCAAGAAGAATATGTCTAAGCTTGTGGGAAGTTCTACACTGCATTGTGAAAGAATAACAGAGACTGCACTCAAAAAACATGCTGAAAAAACAGACAAAAAGTGTTTCAAACCAGTCAGAGAGGAAAGACTAAGCCATAAAGTCTGCATTGACTGGCACAAAACTGGTCCTCCGGAAAAACAATTACTGAAGCATGCAGTTTTAAGCTTCTTCAAATTATTTGTGAAATAATTCCAAGGAATAGACAGGATTCCATCTGGGAAAATAGCATAAAAATATGCTATTGTTGACAGAATTTCAAAAGAAGATGTCTGAAGTTTTTATTTTAACTTTAGTGCCCTTTTTTATTTTTAAAATCAGTTATTCACATAACTTTTGGTGGCACAAAAACATAGCAGCCCTTCTGTAAGACTAATTTTCATCCGTCTATTTCTCAAAATTATCAGAACTTGCACTATCCGGAACAATCATTTATACCTTTAAGTTTTTTGTGCAGTTTGAAGTTAAAGAGGGTGACTTTACCTGAGACAAAGCAGGGATATAACTCATATTTTGAGTATGGAAACATGGTTACAAAGTTTTAATACACTGCACAACAGCTGTTTCCCAATCATCACCGAATTGGCTAGAAAATTAGGACAGTATTTTAAATTTGCATCGTGTTGTTAATTATGTTGCATTATAAACTGCAATATTTCAGAAGTAATATGAAAGTAAAAAAGAATGCTGTCACAAAACAAGAAATTTCAGGGTAAGATATAAAGAAAGTCCAGTAATTACTTTTAAAGCTGGAGGCATTGATGCTGTTATAATTCTTTATTAAAATTACTTTATTCTACTGCAAGTGTTTGATGGAAACATAATTTTCTTGTCCCATAGATGATGGTGAAGTAGCACAGTAGTTCCTCAATAGGTCATTTTTATAAAGCATTAGAAAGGTTCCCCATGGAAATTTACTGTTTTATTTCTGCAAGGTATTTCTCCATCTTTTCTTGTGATGAAGACGTGAATTAATTTACCCTTCAGCACTCATATCCATGACAAACGCCCTCCCAGTAATCACCCTGAATGGATAGAAAAAAAATCAATCTTTTTATTTTAGTTATCTGCATTTTTTTTACCACATAACCTCAAAATGACTATGTTAAGATTTTCCAGCTATCAGTTGGATAGTAATAGCTCTCAGAGAACTTCATCACGGCTTTTGCAAGGGAGGAAAACCTTTTAAATACCATCACCTTCGAATAGCATTTGCTAGTTGCAAAATGCTCTCTTCTCACATGATTCAATTCTTTAATGGTGCTGGTTAAGTGTTGGGGAAGGAGACTCAGTCACATGCCCTGAAAAGCAGACTGTGATCACGTCGTATTATATGACATGTAATTGCATTACATGACATTTCATACCATTACTTTTTTTTACCAGCTCTCAGGCAATGTAAATAGAAGGTGTGACATCTTCTCATGTGCTTCTACAAAAATCCAACACAGTGAACACAAACCTTTAAGCTCTAAGAATTACATTACCTCAGAGTTTTAAGTTAACAGGGCTAATTTTGCAGCAAAGTGAGGTCAACACTTCATGCAATTTGTTCTGCTGACTTTAATGAAAAAAATGATTAAAAAAATCTGGGGTAGATCTCATATCAATTCTTGTCTTGCTGGTGAAGATGCTGTTACTCTATGCTACATGCAGCAGGTACATCACAGGTGTCATCACAGCTGCATAAGCTCTAAGGTGAGCCCTTATTCGCCCTGAATGAGAAGATGAATCAATTTTTTTTTGTTTCAGTGCTATCAGGAACACAGTGAAATCTGTCACTAAAAAAACTCTCTGAAGTAAATATTTCATTTCTGTTGCCAAATCTACATATGTTTAATAAATTATTTGATAGGAAATATTAAGGGCTTTGGATATTTAGATTAATATCTATAGTATTACATTAGATTTGCTGTTGTATGACACAATATAATTTGAACTAATGTAATCAAAATCAGCTAATTTTCTGAGTCTCTTCTATTAAGTCAACATTTACTAAAATATTGAGGTATAATGTTTGTTGCATCAGTAAGTGAAGATGGATATTTTATTGTGTCCCAAGACAAACAAAATCAAATACAATTTGCAGTTGAAAAATTGCATGTAGAACCATACCTGATAAGACGACTATTAAATTAACTAATTACGGTCATTTTTAAATTAAACAAGTTCAGCTAATTAAAATGCGAGCTGCCTCACTTGATTGTACTCTGGCAAAGGCAGCACCGGGTACTGCAGACTAAGTTTGGACAACATGCCTTTGTAACTCAATGTGCCTTTCTATTTCCTATTGACTGTCTCTGTTGCTCTCAATATACTGCGTCAGACAGCAAGTAATTGTACAAATACAGACTTCAGTGGTAGTTAAACTGATTAAATTTGTGTTTCAAAGCTTAGCAAGAGCTGAAATTCCTTTGTTGTGGGCCTACCATTTATTTCAGTTACTCAGTGGTGCTGACTGTTGCACAGGGACTGAATTAATCCAACTCTTTGCCTCAAGACTGCATAGACTATTTAAATTTGCATTGTAAACAATTTATCTTCCTGTTTAATTTTGTGTTCATGATGCAGGTATTCTATATCCGATGTGAATGATTCTGTTCCTGAAAATCTTTACCCATCACACAAGATCTCCAGCTATTCGGTTTGTGGGGGTGTACCAGCTGTTCAAATGGAAAATAACACCAGTCTTCCTGATTTTATTTCTCACTTGATTCCTTTATATTTTTAATCCATCACTACAACATGGTACGCTAGGACTCTGGGAAAAGAAAGCAATCTCACTGAAAAGAATGAAAGGTTTAGTGGAATTAAGTAAATAAATATTACAACTAGATCATTTTTATAATCCAACTAAGACTGTTCCTGAGCTCCTGTACCATTAAATTCACTTTTATTTTATTCCACAAGTGTTGTCTTACTGCAATTTGAGCTTCCTCAGTTACCTCAGTAGATGTCCCCTTGGACTGAAATTCAGATCTATAAAATTCTTTCATTTATTGTGTAATCTTTTTTTTCTTGCAGTTTTAATTTGCTTCTGTTGTATTCAATTCCCTCCCTTTGATTCTCCTTTCTGAGCTAGACTGAAATTTCCAAAATGTTTTGTTTTGTCATTTCATATTAATATTAAATTCCCTTGCATATTCACTGCACTCTTTGACTATTTTCTCTCTTTTTCTGTTAACATAGAATAGTATCTAATCAGTTGTTAAATGCATGTTGGAATTTTATAGCTTCTATTTTTCACATTGCAGCAACTGGGTAATCAACAGTTCTTGTAAGCCTACATTAGTCAGTATAGGCACTAAGAGATGATTTTTATTTTTAAAGTCTTCTCAGGTACTATTAATATTGACAAGTTCTGTTTTCATCTGAAATTTGCAAAACAGGTTTCTCAAAGAAACAAGAAAGGTCCTTTAAAAATAAAATTATTTAAAAACTTTAAAAGGATTGTGAAAATGGTGCAGGGCAAAAATGCAGTCCTTACTTAATTTTTCTTTTCTGTGTTTCCATATTTTTAGGACCTAGAATGTCTTTGATCTTCTTTGAGCAAAAGGTGTTGCACAGGTCCTTAGCTTCTCAGTGGCCGGACAGGGGCTATGCTCAGGGGACAAAAATTTGCAGTTCTAGAATGATCATATGATTTTTTTGGTTCTTGGGTGAGGCCAATAACATAAACATAAACGTAAACATAAACATAAACCTAAACATAGAACAGGCTACACTCTACTTGCTACATACAGCTTATAATATTTCACAGCAATAGTACTGTATGACAGTGACTCCACCAAAGTGTGAAATAGATGTACTTGTAATGGCAGGAGGTAGGTAGTCCAAATCTCCAGTGCAGCTTCATAAGTAATCTATGTAAGAGCTAAATTGGCTGACATAATTTAGGAAAGTGAGTATCATGCATTCAAGGACAATAATCACTGCTGACAAAATTGCCATGTGGCTTTTTAATACACAGAAGTTCAGAGCATTTAAGTTTGTAGTGCTCCATAGTTCTAGGTATAATAAATCATAATAGCTGCTTTTGAAGGAAAAAAATTAATATCTGTGTGGTAAACCAGAACATTAAATGCATGACATTTTGATGGGGAAGGGAATTTTTTTTTGTGGTATAATATTGAGCAACCCTAAAATCATGACTTCAAACAAGTCTGCTAATATATTCCAGCTAACAGAGTTATTGCACTCTCTAGAGGAAATAAAATGGCTTCTCTGGTTATGAAATAATATTTGTTAATTACTTTTCAGGGTTTTCTCCCCCCAAGGGCTAGCTTGATAAGTAAATTTAGTGGAGACAAAGGAACAGCACAAACAAGACCATATAGGCCTAAATTAATAAACAAATACAATTTATTATGAAGAGTACATATCAGGCCCTAAATTTTGTGAAGCACTTGTGTATGTATTTAAGTCCACCTATACTGAATAGGATGAACATGTGGTTCCTATTTGGTGTTCTATTTGGGTTTAACAGGTCTGTTTCATTCGGTGTTTCCCAAACCACGACAAAAATGCTAAACAGGAGTTTGTGGTTTTTTTACACTAGGTACCAGACCAACTAGGAATTTTGATACTAGTTTCAGTAGAATGAAGATGCGTTTTTTACTGTAAACAAAACATTACGTTGATTGCTAATGCTTGGGCAGCAGAGACATTCTAGTTGTTCATGTGCTTTCACTACAAACTGACTCCTTTACTGGCTTATTCAGGTGCTTCTGAAGAACAGAGAAGCAGAGGAAAGCCAAACAAAGGTAATGAAGAGTCAGCAGAAGCAGAAAAAGCATGGTCTCTGAGATAGTGTATCGGGGTGTGAGCATGAGCAGACAAACAAAACCACATCTAACTTGTAGTCTGGGCTCTGCAGAAGGCACATTTCCCCTAGGAGGGAAAGCCTATTGATACAAAGCTACAGATTGGGGAAAATAAAAATCACAATTTGGAGTAAGCATCTGTTAAATTTTCCTCCCAGGCTTTTCCTTGTGCTTCTATTAGTTTTGCAAGCTATTCCCTGGTAGAGCATCTAATTTCATGTCTTTGTATATCAGTCAATTGTCACTTGCAAAAATGTTGCCTTGAGTCAACTCCTACAATTCTGTTTCAAAAGTGCTCCCAAAACAACAAAAAGGGAATAGTTTTGATGGACAAGATAATACAAGACTCAAGCCTTGGTTTATAATCTTCAAATTCGTTTTTTTTCTTGACGTCAGCCTAGATTTTTATCCTTATTTTGATTTAAAGTATTTGGCTGAAAATGGGTTATATTTACAATTCAAAACCACCAAATCATTAGCGGTGCAGTCCTGTTCTTAACAGTTGAGATCATTACAAAAGACTGACTGTAGCAGTTCAGTCTGCTTTTATTTCCTTTTCTCTTTGAAGTGTTTCAATTAAGTTTTTCTACTTCATTAATAAAAAACAACACTTCCTTAATTTGCTCTAGGCAAACTGTACCATGTGAAATAGTAATGGCATGACCTAAGATTGAAAGTTTAATAAAATGTCTTCAGTTAAGTCTGAAGTATGCCTCAAGTAAAGCAAGAATGTGAATGTAGTAATCAGCACACCTCGGTAGGAACTTGATTTCCATTAATTCTTCTCTATGTTCAATCTTTATTCACCACTGAAGCAGGTTTAATTATTTTTACCATGTTTGAACAGTTTATGGCTGTTGCTCTAGGAATTGCACAAAGCAATTAACTGCTTTCTCTGCTGCTTGGGAGCTTGAAAAGTGGTGGGGAAAATGGGTGTCAAGCACCCTGTTACTTGGTTTCATAGAGAAAATCCTGCTGCCATATAGGTCAATTTGACTGTGCAACTGCAACATGCTATCATGCAGAGGATTCAAATTAGGATGTTAATTATGTTAATTTTCAACTGCTGGAACAGAGAAAAAGACAGAAAAAAAGAAAAAAGCAAATGCAGGGAAGGAGTGTATATTGTTCAGTGATACTTGAAATCAAACAAAAAACCCCCACTAAATCACTAATCTGAAATTGACTGACAAGTTATGCAGTAAAAGATACAGACAAGTAGAAATTCAAAAGATTATAAAATTGAAGAACTGTCTTCTATTTCTTCATTTTAGACTGAGAAAAAAGAGCATACTGGGCAAAAGTTCCTGATGTACATTTGGAGCAGACACAACATTGTGTCACTGTTTATGCTGGCTTTAGAAAGGCTGTATGCACAAACTTGCCATAAAAATTATTAATCAGTGTTTATCAATGCTATTTTTAAGATGACTTTCAGCATCTTAGTAGAGGCAGAAGTAGATTGCACAAGAACAGATACTAAAGTTTTTCAAATCAAAGGAGACCTTTACACATTGTTTGGTGCTGAGGCAAGTTAAGACACGGAAGATCACCAAAGCTATACCTCTAAAATTTAAATCTGTTCTGATTGCTAGCCTGAGTCACAGTTTTTCAGTTCTGCTTTAAGAGATATAATAATTGGAGTTTGAAGTAGATAGTCAATACTATCATTAGACTGGATTTGTTTTCTGAGCAAAGTACAAAGTGTTCCACTGATACTTCATTGTAAATACTAAAGAAGTTTTCCACCTGAAGTTATTTTCAAAGGAAACTAGGAAACCACAAAATACTTATTGGAAGAGTAGGTTGCTGTAAAAATTTCAGTGTTTGGAACCTTGACTCTTTCAATTTTTAATTTTTCTGCAACTATCCTAATAGTCAACTGTGTTGCATCTGCAGAGCTTCTCTAGGAATAGGAATGGGTTTTCCCCAGGAATGCAGGAAGTAGTAGCTCTTTCATGAGTTAGGTGCCACACTCACTTCCCATCATATAAGATGATTTTATTTCCTAAGTGGAACCATATTTTTGGGATGGCTTCAAGACCACAAAATATAGGGACAGAGTATAGAATAGGATACAGCACACATAAATACATGGACGCACTTTCAGACATTATAACATGGCTTTGAAGAAGTCAAACTCCATAGTGCTTTGCAAACACTGAGATCATCTGATTTTTCACTGGTGGTGGGTATGCAGGAAAGAGGATTAATAAAGAAAAAAGGGAAAGGCAAGAAAAGTTAAAATCCCCTCAGAGATTTCCATAAAGCTACAGCTCAAATTATCCCTCCTAGAAGCAGAAATAATAAAACAGGCGGGTTTATTTATTCTCTTGTTTTATGCAAAACAGACTTTAGAAAGTTATAGATGTCCTATGACACAAAGCATCCTTTGTAGAATATAATCTCACTCAAATAGGATAGAATTTCAAAACCTTTGTGAAAGGTTAAGCTTTGTGTGCTGTCCAGCTAACTGAGATCAAAGATCAGAAGATTACAGAACTGCTAATCATTGAAATAATATGCTCAGAAATGATGATAATTTGGATTTCTGCTTGCATACCATGTCCTTCAGAAATGCACACTAAGAAGCCACTCATGGAGTCACTAGCTCAGTAAAAACTTTCATCATCTTTATCTGAATTGAGTATTAATCAGTATCATAAGGAAATGAAAGACCAAAAAATGAAGAGAGGCACTCAGTTACCTTTGATACCAGGGAACAGCCCAGGTTCTAAGGGACCTCAAAAGATCATCTGGTCAAATCTTAATGGAAATGGGAGCCTAGATGAGTTTCTTTAGCATTGCGTCCAGTCATGGAACAGAACCATTGGAACCCTTCAGTGATGAGGATTCCACCATGTCCGTGGGCAGGTTTTTCCAGTTGTCAATTCTTCCCACTGTGAAAAATTTATTTTTATATAGCACAATGCAAGTTGCATCTGATGTCCCTTGTTCTCTCCCTATGGTTCCTTGTGAAGAGAGGGCCTTTCTTTCCTTCTCAGTCACCCTTTTAAGTACTGGAAATCTAGATGAGGCCCCTCCCCCTGAGCATTCTCTTCTCCAGGGTGAAAAGACCTAATTTCTTCAGTCTCTCCTCACAGCACAGGTGCTCCAGTCCTTTGATCATCTTTGTAGTTCTCCTTTGCACCCTCTGAAGACTGTCTGATATTTAAAGTATCTTCTTTCTTTGACAACTTATTGCATAAAAGATGCATGAGAAGTAGGCAAATGCAAGCTTATTCATGACTTCCTCAAAGAAATTGTTCTTTATCCCTAAGGGTTAAATTTCATTTACAATAGGATTGAGATTAATTTACAAACTTTGGCTTTTAACTGTTATACCCAAATTGAAAGTGTCCAATCTTTTAGGAGTCATGGCAGGTGTAGCTGGAGACTAGGGTTGATAGCCATCACAAAGTTTTAAGTCAACCAAGTCTCTCTGCTATAGAAGCTGTTGCCAGCAGATGCACTGTCAACACAAGAAGGGGCTAACAGTGTTAGGAGAACTGGACAAAAGAAACTGTGCTGCCAAAAGAGAGGAGGGGAGGGAAATTTAGTAAGTACATTATAACTAATAGAAGACCTTATGGTGGAAATGAAATTTGAACATCCTGATCAGGACACATGTGGAAATTAATATACATTTAATTTAAATACTGTAGAGAATAGAGTCTGAAACCATGTGACTTTTGTGTTTTGCTTGGGGATATGATGCCATGTCATAACAGCAACAGGAATTAATGCCTTGTCGAAGAGAGTTTGTCATAGCTTTCCAGGCTCCAAAGCTGAATGAGGCAGTCACTGAACTTCAACTCAGTCTTTATAAGAAAGAATTAGCACTGGTGTTTCCAGACTGCAGCTGCTCTGACACTGATATATCCAGGGTTACAACTCTAAAACACATTTTGCTATCAGACAATGGATACACCTATAGCAAACACGACAAAAATTTTTTAAAAAGCACTTTTCTCATAGGCAAAGCCTTGTTTTGGAAAATTTCTCACCAGGGAAAAAAAAGTGGAAGATCTGGCTGAATACTGATACTGAATACCTATTTTGACTTTTCAAAATGTTAACTGGACTAACTCCTATACAAATGGAAAAGTTCAAATTGTAAAAATTGTTTTGAGGTTGTTGAAGCATATTTTTTTACATCAAAATGTACTTCTGACTGAAAAAAAGGAAGATTAGCCTTTGAAAATTTTGAAACTTTGACTTTTCATCCCAATTGAAAATAATGTTCTTCTAAATTTTAATAGTTTCCCATGGTGAAAAATTGTTTGAGTACTGTTCAAATATGAAAAACAGTAGTGAGGTGGACAGATTTTTTAAATAAGTCCTTCAACAGTAGGTAGTAACCTACTGAAATTGGTCATCACTGAATTAGACTCATTGAGACTCATTCCACCATTATCAAGTAAAGAATTACATCATCTCTATCGCCAAAAAGTTGCAGAGAAAAAGCTTATGCCTCTTCTCTGCATAAACCAAAAAAAACTAAAAAAAGGGTTTTTTTATGGAAACCAGTCAAAATTGAATAGGAAACTAATAATATCATTGTGCTGATGCTTACATTCTTAATGAGAATCCTAAAATGCTTTAAGTGATCTAAGTTATAAATTCTTTACAGTGCTCAGAGATGAAAACATCTCAGTAGAATGTTTGAGCCATTTTTATCAACCAAGTGCAGCAAAGGTCCTGGAAAACATTAAAGCGACCACTTGTAGAAGGTGAATGGGGATGAAGACTGAATATGTTGATAAACACATACTGAAGAGTGGGTACATGGATTTATTCTTTCACTTTATAAGGTTATAATCTTTTGATATTAATTCAGTAAAGGGCCTGGGTATCATTGCAGGCAGCTCAGTGGAAACCACAGTTCAGTGAGCAGTTTCAGTCAAACGAATAATCAGGTTACATGAATGCAGGATGTAGAATGTTATTATGCCTTTAGAATACTGGAGACGATGCAGGTCTGCTCTCTCTCCCTCAAAGGAGAACTTGACTTTGGATTAGAGATTCAGAGAGGGCTAGTGAGAAAAACAAGGGCACAGAGCAATTTCCCGTGAAAAGAGACTGAAACTATTTGATTTGTTTACCTCAAAAAAGGGATAAATGAAAATGCACGTGCTGAAAGTAGTTAACATTTCACACACATTCTCTAGCAATAGAACTAAGATGACAAAACCAACCACTACGAGGCTGGAAGGTGCCAAAACTAATAACACTTTAACAGACGTGCCCCAAAAGAGAGAGAAATAATACTAACAAAAATGGTTTACACAGAGTTGCTTAGTTGCTTTTTCAGAGGTCAAAGATTTCATTCTTTAAAAATATGTTTTATTTCAGGTCAATTTCTGCAATTTAGAATTTTCTTATGATATTTACATTAGGAGAACTCTTTCTAACGATGTTTGGTTTTGCATTCATCAGAGACATATTTATGTTGCATAATTGATAAATGGACCATAACCTGTCACAAAGACATGCACCCAAGTTCACGTTCTTTCAGGAAATTAGCAGTTGGGACTATTTAAAATCAAGCATAGCTCTAGATAATACTGGAAATGGAAATACTTATTTTCAAAACACTCACCTATAAAACAGTTTTCCTAGACTTTTTTAAATCCCTTTCGTTTTTTTTTCTTCTGATTGCATAGCAACGATTTTAATGGTTATGAAATTTTGACATATTGCTTCAAAATGCTAATATTTTATTAGTTATATATTACATATAGACCCAGTTATATAAATACAGGGAGGATATATAAAGCACAAACTTTTTTTATGAGTGCAACCATCTTTGAGTCATAAAAATAATTTGCCAGCGTGTTAACCAGGGAAAGTAATTCAGTCCTGACTTGCAGATAAAGCCAGTAAGAGATGTAAACTTTAAGTTTCTATCATGTAGTCAATTTTGAACTGCCAATGACTACTCCTTGCTTCAGATCTTTCAAATGAAAACAATATAATTTCCATTGGGTGGTTCCAATATTTTTTTAAAGGATTCTAAGATGTAATATGTAGTAGTTTTTGATTTTTGGGTATACACAAATAAGATGATGGAGATAAATGATAAATGAGACTAAGTTACATATGATAAGATAGATAAAATAACATTTAGATAATAAATAATTATATAATCATATTACACAAAAATATTTCTATTTATGTCAAAGTCTACCAATATGGTCACTTTTTGAATATTAAAATCCTAATTTTAAACATATCTTACATCCTACTGTTTTGGTACATACAATTCGGTTTTGAATAAGACCAACAAATTATATCATGCTTTACATATAATTTATAAAATTATTGCTTGCAAAAATAAATGACAGGGTGAAGGTCTTTTTATCACAATCTGTCATTTGTTTTTTACAGCAGTACTACAAAAGGGGATAACACTTACAGCCTTGAAGAATGATGACCTTTTGAAAACTCGAAACTTCTTACTAGATTAGCATATAAAATATGTTTCCCTTACAGTTATGTGATTCCCACCCCCACAATATCTCAGTTATATACTTATGGGTATATAAATTATCTACAGACTAGATAATGGCTTGCGTGTCTTACTCCACACTGAGTCTATTTGCTGATTGTACTCTGAATACAAAATGATGATTGTGTCAAGCTGCATTCCATACTTTCTACTGTTGCATCTAACTACTGATTAAGGACTGAGTTTAAACTAATTCTATTTCAGGCACAGTCTGTTGGTAGAATAAAGCTTGAAAGGGAAAAGCCAGTGGTACATGCAAAGTGCAGTTTTCTCCTACATGTGGTCGTCTTCTTTTGATATAAATTTGCCACCAATCAAATTAGATTTCTGCATCTAATTCCACAGATCTTTTCAAAAGACTGAATCTGTATGTTTCAATTTAAAAAGTATTCAAAATATTTTCATGGCAGCTGAGCATTCAATACTGCTTTGTTTCCTCTGAGTGTTAGAAGTAAGAGATTAAACTCCATTCTTATTTGGCCTGAAGTTTTGTTATTTTCTTACGTAAAACACATGGACTCCCAAAAGAACTAATTCCAACTGCAGTAATAGAATGTCATAACTAATAATAGGGACACAAGAATTTACTTCCTACCCTAATTAAAAATGGTCTTAACCTGCTTCCTCAAACACGCATAACTCCAGAAAGTCACTATAATTTTTTCATAGAATGTAAAACTGGCAAAGTGATAGCAGATAAGATACTAAGACTAATACCGTGTGTACTAAAATAAAAAATTGGATAGAGCAAATTGATATCAGCTATTGAATCCTACAGTTCTCCTCAAAATATAGCCATTTGTGTTTAAAATAAATATCACAATAAATAAAGTAAATAAATATTTACAATACAGGAGAAAACAATAAAAACACGAATTACTTGCTTTTTGTCCAAGAGTAAGTCACAGCAACAGTTCAATTACTTTGTCATAACCTTCACATGAAAAACCCTAAGGAAAGACTATAGACTAGTGTGTATATTTCCACTTTCCACTTAAATTTCTAAATGAGGAGTGCACTATCCCAAGAATCCTTCCTTAGTCAGTGAGGGAGTTTCAGAAGTATGGCTTATCTGAATGAGTAACTGAGCTGGGATCTGTATCCAAAACAACATATTCACTTTATTACATGTGAGGAGGGTGCCTACTGTTCTGTATAATATGTGAGAAAAAATGATGAGGAAAAGGGAAAGACATAGCCACCTTGACTATATGCCAAAATGATCATGTTCCTAGAGACAAAACTGGATTCGCTTTAATACTACAGCTATTAGTAACTACCCCTTCTGAGTCCATTGGTGGATACCAACTTGCTTTTCTTGAGAATGACAGCTCTCTCTCTCCTATAATTCTTCGTCTTAAATTTGTTTCCTTGAATGACACTAAGCTTCCCAGAGCTGCCTCATCCTATAACATTTTGCTGGGAATCTATTATGACCTCATTCTTTTTTTGTGTTTTACTCTTTCACCATCACTATTTCTTCATTCCCTGCTGTAGTAATAAAATTCTCCATTCCCATTTTGAAGTAAACTCAGGCCTTTTTCATGATCATCCTTTGTTCTTAGTGACACACCTTCTTCTACCAAATGCCAATACCATTTCTTGGGCTTTGAATGTCACTGGTTTGCTCCTGTCTCTTCCACTTCTACAAATTAAAGCAAAAAGTTTTCATTAAAGTTTTCATTAAAGTAAGTCATCTCAAAATATAGTTAGAAATGTTGAGAACTGTAGTTGATAGTCTTCTGTACGTCCCCTAAAATCTGTTGGTAAGATATGACCTGTGAATATTTGGATACCAAGTTTCATGACAGTGCAGCCTACATAACATTGAAAGTAGCACTGCCACGACCTGTGAGAAAACACACATAAATAAAAATAGCAAAGGAAGGAATTATACAGCTCTGTTCAGCTACATAGGGTGGATGGAGCTCTGTGGTGGAGGGTTAAAAAGCATGTAATTTGAATAAGTAGTGTCTGTACCACAGACTAGATTTTCCATGGAAAAGCCGCAGAGTTCATCCACATTATGTCACTAAGTTGGTATTTTGAAACAAGCCTAGAAAATTCAAAGTGATACGGATTTCAGCATGAAAAGTAACACCAAGAATGTGTACCAAACTAGACAGTATTTCTGTGACTTTCTGGGAAACTTGAAAGACAAATTCTGCCTGAAAGAAAAAGAAAAAAAGGTAAAATTTAATACAACTTTAAATGCTTTCAAAATGTTTCCTGTTACTAGTAACACCAGTGAAGCAGTACTTTCAGCATCAATGCATATAACTGCCTAGGGAATAAAGAACAGAAGAAGCTATTTCAATAATATTTTTACAAATCTGTATAATGTTAAGCATAAATGTGATCTGGAAAATATTCTCCTATTACTAAGTCAGCAGTATGCCAGTTTCTATTATCTCTGTTATGGTCATGTATAAAAGCTTTAATCAAAGACAAATGACTAACTCCCTAAAGCACTATAAACCCATCCATAGTTAAAAATCAGCTGTTTGGCTAATAAGGTACCTGTAGGCACAACTACTGGCAAAGTTCTAGTAAATTAATATGCGATATTTTAATCACAATTAAATTTAGTTTGTTCAATGCTGTGCAAACACACACAAATCATGGGGTTCTTTTACATATAGAAACTCAGATTTCAGGCACTACTTGATGTAGATACCTGAGCTAATGAATCTTTACTGATATATCCAATACCTTTAAATGGATCTATATGTCTGTCTGTACATGCCTGTGGAAAATAGTAATATAATTGGAGAGACATGAATGATGCCCCGTGAAACAGGCAAATCGACAAAGACACTAAAACAGAATGAATGAACACTTGCATAACAAAGAAAGACTGGACAGTGGAAATTATTAGACAAGATTTAAAATATACATCAGACAGAATAGTGGTTATGTTTAGCCTGAAGTGTCAAAGTACAGGGAGGGCAGAGACTGGAAAACAAGTCTGGTAAAGAAAAACTGCTGAATATAGATAGAGCAGAGGAAGTAAAACAGCTTCTAGAGAAATGACCACATACAGATAAAACTTCTGAAAAGATCAGAAAACCTAGTAACAGATTTGAAAGAAATTGTAAGGTGTTAAGATAGAAATTGGATCATAGTATTGTTAAGGTTGGAAAAGACCTCTTAGATATCAAGTCCAATGATTAACCTAGCACCACCATGTTCACAGCTAAACCGGATCTCCTCATGCCACATCCCCTTCCAGGAATGGTGATTCCATCACTTCCATGGGCAGCCTGTTACAATGTTTAACTCTTTCAGTGAAGAATTTTGTCTTAGTATGTAATCTAAACCTCCCGTGGTGCAACTTGAGGTCATTTCCTCTCATCCTGCCACTAGTTACCTGAGAGAAGAGACTGGTAACTGGAATATATTAAAAGTCCTCTGATTTAAATACTCATTATCAGATCCTATGCATACCTTGGTTTCACTGGCCTGTTTGATGACTCAAAAACCAAACAAACAAATTCAGTGACGAAATACTATGTCATTACAACCAAATGTGTCCCTAGTCTTGTAGGAACAGCATTTATGTAAACATAATCCTATTACAGCCTTAACCTTATCCAATTGATCTGAAAGTGGGAAGTAAAAACAGAGTTTAGCAAGTTGCTAAAATTGTCAGTGTACATGGTACATTGTAGCATGAGGTAGGATGCAAAAAGTCCAAGGAGAAACAGAAAAGCTGCATCATCAGATCAGAAATGCTTTCAAAGCTTCTGGTGGTAGAAGGAGAGCCAGATCTAAAGCTTTAATAAAATTTGACTTTGTGCCATACTCATTTTCTGTATGACAAATACTCTAACTCATCTGTAAGCAGTGTGATGTTGTAGAAGGATAAGGCAATGACACAAGTCATGTAGAAAAACATGAACTATAATTTTAAGGAGATTTGTGTATGAAAGTAAAGGAATGCTACTGAATATATGCAAATATTTTTATAATTTTCTGAGTTTAAAGATTTAGTAAAGAAATTAATCAGGGTTGCCTTACAGTTATATCACAAAATACAATATACTTCTTTATCAGTTTTCATTTTCATTTTTTATCTGAACCAGTTTTGCAAAATTCCTGATGTTCATAATTTGCAATGAAATTATCTTTCAAAATTTTCTGAAAAAGGTGAAATGTGGGAGGTAAAATTTTTATTGTTCTATAAATAGCAGTACATAGTCTACAATGAATCTGAATATCTAACTGATAATATGTTCTGTAGGCTTAGAAAAACTTAAATGAAAAAGCCCTCTGAAAGCCACAAAAACCATTCTGATATTTTGAATTGGAAAAACAAAAATAAATTTTTAAATTTTCTAGTAAAAAATATAAACACATTCGATTCAGAGGACTTGAAATGTTTGTCTGTATAATTTCATTGTGTTATTTTCAAATAATAATGCTATATGTATCATTAAGATTAACTCGCAAAAATACTAGTTAAAACAAAACGAAGATAATTATAACTACTCAAAACAGCAATTATTGTAATCATTAATTGAAAAAATATGTTTTAACTGTATTTAGAATATTTAATTTTAAATGTGCTATATGAATAAAAGCTAATCACAATCCTGTCCTGCCAGGATTGTGGGAAAAGCACAGGCAGACAGGCACTGATAACCTGATGAGTAATATGACGTTGTAGAACCAGCTTCTCCAAAGAGCATCAGAGAAGACCCACAAGACCACTGACTCCAGTGGAAACCCCACCAGGATTAGTCAGCTAAACTTTCTCTCTTCATAAGGCCATCCGTGCTATCAGGGTTGATTGCCTGAGTGGGTATAGGACTTACTATCGATGCAGGAGGAAGAGTATTTTGGGACAGTAAAGCTTCTGATATGGCTTAAAGGGGCTATGGGAATAAGCAAGACTTATTATGGGATGCTGTACTTGGGCTGTCTGGACTGTAGTCAGCTTCTTCCACAGTGGCCCATACAGTACTGTGGTTTGGATTCATGGCTATAAGAGCACTGACAACTGAATTTTGGCTACTGCTGAACAGTCCTCTCACAGTATTAAGGTTTTCTCTTTTATTCATCCACCAGCAGCCTTCATTTCTGAGCAGTCAGAGAAACTGGATCAAGTTCTTGCTGTTCAAGTTTATGTGAGCATGGTGTCTGGTGGCATGGGTGCCCTCCAAGGCACTGTTTTCTCTCTGTGTTGATGTGCCATGACAAGCTGTGTTAGCAGTGTGGGTGTGCTATCAGGAATGCTTGACACTGGATGGACCTGGGGACATGGCACCACATCAGCCTCACATCCATGAGGCTGAGACCTGAGAGGCTCACTTGGGTCCTGAAGTCCAGCAGATGTGGACTCTAACGACTTAAGTCCATGCTTTTAATTGAGACACCCATACCAGAGGACACTACCGAATTTCTGAAAATCTGGCGGTGCAACTATTTACCTTGGTGTCCTCAGTGCTCTTGGGTACTCTAGAAATGGAACACCATCCTTTTATAGTCTTCTCTTGTGAACCTGATTTAATTTCCTTATTTAGGTACCTCTTGCAGATAATACAGTCTCCTCTCTGACCTGTATGCCAAGTTCCTCTCAGCTTCAGCTGATGTGGCAACTAAAGATTTCCTCTCTGCCAGGAAAAAATCCTTTGTTCCTTCCTTGAATTAACCTCTGGTTTTAGAGGTCTTCAGCAGCCCTTTGTGTGTTTCTTATTTGTCTTAAATATTTTCCCTTTCTAGTCTCCTAAGTCTCTGGAGAGAAGTACTTTATTTCAGGTGCAAAGTTTATACATTTATTCGTGGATGTTCACCATCCTATCTGACAACCGCTAGAGATGGCAGTCACACCACTGTTAACTGACTTACTGTCACTGCTAGAAGTCCAGTGCAGGAATCAAGGACAGTACCATGACAAAAACTTTGATGGAACTCTTAATCACAACATTTAAAATAAATGGGGAATTTGTCAACCTATAGAGTGGGGTCCTGAATTTTATTGTAACCTGCACTTACTCATATCATGTTGATAACTGGAAAGATTTACAAGCAAAAAATACATTCCAAAAAGTACACATATAATGCAAGAGATATGGGACTTTTAAGAAAGATGAATTAAATTTTTATGCCAGGAATTATCAACATTTTAAACAAGACTGTGACTTCACACTTGAATTTGTGTATGCTCTGTTAAGTTAATTATTTGCTATTCCATTTTTGCTTTAACAAAGAAAACCAGAAAAGAATATATTTAGAAGGCAGTAACAAACACCACTAAAAGTTAGAAATGCAATTTATGGTAAATTATGGGAAACGTTTCCCTTTCAAAAGGAAAACTGCTAAAGTATGTTCAAACATTTTTAATCTTTCTGAATGCTGTCCAGACTATACCTCAAATATTCCATGTTTAGAAGGATTGCTTTTTGTCCTTGAAGATTTTTTAAATATATGTGTTTTCCTGAACAGCAAATTAGGATGAAAAAATTTACTTTTTTCCTTATTTTGTTTTAATTTATTCTATGTTATTGAAGCCCAGAGTTGTTCAATTAAAAACTGAGTTTAGTAGTTGACTATCAGTAATATAAATTCAGAAGAACGATACAGGGTATTGGTAAACAGTAACCGATCTGAACTGATTTAAAAGATCTATTGCAATCTGTGGGTGCATTATTTTATAAAGGTGAGAATTGACTGTGCTGTACAGTAAGTGAACCTCATGAGGTCATGCTATTTCTATGCTGAGTCTGATTCTCATCTGAAGCTATTTTTTGATGAATTTTTTATGACAGGAACGAACAAAGCCAGCTTGTCCAGTAGTGGAGCTAGAAGATACACATATTTCTATTCATACTTTGTGACAGCTGATTGGCAAAGGTTGTTTTTCTATGCAACACCAAAGTCCTATTGAAAAACTGTCAGGAAAGTTATACACTCTGCTCAAACTGATTACTGAAGTAATTTTGGCATATCTTTTATTCTGTATATCAAGAAAATTTTTGAGTTATTTATAAAAGACATAGTTTAAGCTATTGATAGAGGTCATCAAATAGGATTTTGGATGTATGATCATAGGTCATAAATTTTATAGTTTTTTCTTTTTCTCCTGTTCAGAAAAAGTGTGCAAATAACGTTCTTCTAATGAAAAAACAAAATAAGCTATGTATTGACTTCAACATGTCAAGTCAGAATGAATATACAGGAGAAATAAGGAAATTACAGAGAGGGAGACGTTCACTAATATATTAAAAAATGTTTTGGTCATTGGGATTATAAATCATTTAATATAATAAAAGTAAGTGCTTACAAATAATTCTAAAAAAGTAACTTTGAACGTTAATGTATTTGCTTCTCTTCAACCAAATAGCCTTGAACTCATTCAGGTATCTATCAGCAGGCACCTACCTGCCTTTGCAAATCGGGAGCACCACTGTGGCCACAGTGCAGCAAAAAAAATCTCCACTAGATGGTAGTGGCACCACTAATTGCTGGTCCTTCATCTTAAAACTGTTTTTTTTAACTGCGTTGATGCATGTACCTTCAAGATCATAATTAAACCATGCTATTTTTTAACCCAATTATAAGCCTACAAAAGTTACTGATAAATTTAACAAATACTGAAATTTCCATCCTGTTGGTAACCATTTTGCTAGCACTTGTTGTTGGGCTAAATGAAATAAAAAAATTAATGTGGGAATATTTACATGACGGAAAGGAACTGCAAAATTCAGAAATCAATAAATGACACTAAATTAGTATAAGGGACAAAAAAGCCAAAATCTTTCAGTTGGAGTCAATTCAAGATTAAACTATAATTTTCTATAATGCCCTAAAGATCATCATTTAGGGAATGGGTCTTCTGTTCTCTAGAGTCTTCAGTCCTTTACTGAACTATACTTTTCAAGACTCACTATACTTCTTTATAAAAAAAAAATTGCTGTAATTTATAAGAAAAGGTCACCCTAAAAAGCTCATGAGAAAATTGGTGAAAACCACAATTTTCAAGAAATTCTTTGACATTAAAGAGAGTAGCACTCTTTATTACTAAATGTTTTAAAACTGAAAATCTATAATCAGTTCAATAAATGGTAATACTTTACATCCATCTGTTTCCAGACAGAAAGAAGTGGTTTAGCAAAAATGTATACAAAATTTTTTCTACACAAAAAATATTTCCTATTAGGGAATCATTCAAAGCAACATTCCCAGACTGCTCTGGGGGATATCAGTGGTATGTTATGTACTTTGGCTTGTCTTAATGCTCTTCTGCCATTACCATTATATCGTGTGTGTGTGCACTAGCTATCTTGCTCTGCCCTGTTTTAGGAAGGGTCTCTGAACTACTCTAGCCTCTAACACAGCCTTTATAAACCTTTTTCAAATCGCTTTTTTTCTTTCTGAAGTAGTCCTATCCTTAGCTCACTTTTTGCAAAAAGTCTATGTTAATCTGTATCTTTGTGCAATCATATTAGTCTGATAATTTTAGAGAAGCTTTCAGTAACTCAGGGTTACTGCTTCTAGATTATTCGGTGCTTGAGAAACTGAAAGGAAAGGAGCCCGGAAGTAATAGCTAGGAATTAATACCAAGGAGGAAATAAATCAAATTAAATATGTTGGGTCCATGCCTTGGGCGCAGTCTGAATATCCCAAGTAAAATGCTATTCACAAGTAAATCTAGTTCCCTGACGCATCTACAGAGTAAGAACAGCTTCTTCTAGAAATTCCACTAATTGTTTCCTCAGGGAGGATATTGATGTGTATATGAGCTGTTTTTTCTGCAGGCAGACATTTTCTTCAGTGGAAGAGACTTCAAGGAAACAATTCTCTTTTCCTGGCTATAGCTACTAAATATCATGAAAACAGAGTCTGGTAATCTATCCTGCCAACTTTTGTTATGCTTAATGCTCATTTCAGACTGATTTATGCATTTTTCCCAGGTGCAACACATGGACACAATGAATTCTGCACTAAATATCTAAGACATTTTCACGGGGCTTTTACCCTTGGAAAGCATAGAAAACCTGTCCAGGACATGCAGAGTCTTCAGACTTCAGCTGAAACATCTGCAGTCTGTAATCTGTGAAACAATTTAATTTCCCTGCAACACTGAGAAAGTGAGTAGTCCCCTGCAACTGAGTGCACCTCGTTGAGTTTCTCTTTCTGAGAAAATGACACCCTTTGGTTATCAGCTTTTTATATTTATATTATTCAGTTTTTTTTTCTGTGATTTAGGTGGTCAGAGGATATCATCTGGTAGACTTCAGGAGCCAGGTGATCTCCTCCAATTCCAGCCCCATGCGAGGCTGCTATGGCTCCAGGTCCAGCTGGTGGCAAGGCTAAACATGTTCCCAATAGCACACACAAACTGCTAACAGAGCTCACCACACAGGCCAGCAGAGAGTAAACTGGATATTTGACCACTGACATATGTTCTGCCTGAATGCCTTTTCCTCTCTCAAATTTTAGCATAGGTAGTGAAAATAAAAGGCCTGATAGATCATCAAAACCAGCCTTGGACTTAGGCAGATATCTAAAGTCTGAACTGTGATTCTAAATTCTGTGCTTAATTCCTGATTAATTCTTGAGGTCCAGAAACTCAAATAATGCCTCGGTTTCTCTTGGCATCTGTGTTCCATTAGTGTAAATGACCCCAATATTTCAGACCTGAATCTTTGGGGCAGCTCATTTCCTAGATGGTACCTAAATCTATTCCACAACTACAAACTGAATGGGACAATGCCTATCTACCAAAGGAGAGTAGAACTAGTAGTTGTAGTAGCTGTAGGACAGAATATAGTTCCCATGGAATTCAAAGGATTTATTTTAATCTGCGGGCATCTCAGTGACTACAGCTGTCACTCAGGACCACAAGACCAAGGTTCAGTTTGCCCCTTTCCCTGAGGATGTGACTTCAAATCACCTGCATCCCTGATAAGAAAGTAAACTCCTGTTGAAGCCGTTTAATTCCAAAGAAAAGCCAGTTCAGCCAGGAGAACTGTTACGTTTTTTAACACCTATGGAAGTCCCCTGGACTGTGGCATGAACCAAAGAAGGGAGCTCAAACCACACTAGCTTTAGCATGAGTTATAAGTTTTTCTATGGCTCTTTTCTTTCTCTCAACCATGTCCTGAAAACAAAGAACAGCACATTTCATTTTTCAAAGAAAAGTCATAGACCCTAGTCTTACAAAGAAGTTTCTGCAGACAGTCTTAAAAGGAAGTATTCACCTTGGTGAAATAATGCACCCTAGTTCTAAAGAGAATAGTTTTAAAAGATTATTTCAGCTTTCTGTCTCTAGATACTCAATACCTAGATAGTCCAGTATTTAATTTTCTTCAGGCATCATGCTGAGGGGATTTATCCTTAACACGCTAGTCTGGATTCTACTTGAATGAGCAAGACTTCAAAATCACATATTTAAAGTCTCCGCATTGTGGTACACATACCTTTCTTCAGACTAGAGTCCTTTGTTCTTTTATTATGTAGAGAATGTTCTAGTCTGAGACATTACTTGATTCATTTTTTTAATAAAGAAGAATGTACAAAGAAAAGTGTAAATCAGATGTCATAGTGATCAGTTTGGAATTTCTCAAATTCCAGCTGCAGGTTTTAGATATTTCTACATATAACTGAAAATCCTGCTGCCATAAAGAAAGACTGGTCATCCAGGAATTTATTCTAAATATTTTATAATCCAGGAAAATTAATTGGGAAATTAGATAGCTTCATGTAGCACTTTCTAATAAATAGCATTACAATATATCATGTGCTAAAGAGGCAGAAAGAGAGTCAGTTTTGCTCTAGTTTTTTTTTGGGGGGGTGGGTTTTGTTTTGAGTTTGCTTCTTTTTTTTTGAAGGAACTCTCATACACAGACAGGTTCATGGGAATTATGTTCTGGAAGGCAAGATTTTTACAACTAAAATTAATATTTACGATACTTCGATATTTCCAGTAGAAAGACAATTGCAACTTTGAAATCTTTAGGATTTAATATTATCCAGGTTTAAGATTAGATAAAATACTTCATACATAAATCAACCCTCCATTTGCTGGAGGATAGGAAAGTGTATCTCCCACATTCTTCCCACACATATCTTAATGTTTATACTAATCACTGACAGCAGGGTATGTGCCAGCAACACTTTTTCAGATGGCTGTCATTTTAAGGTAAAACGAAGATATAGATCCTAGAAGCCACTAACACCCTCCATGATTATTCTTTTGGAAATCCTCTGTGAGGACATTGTAATCACTGAAAGAATAGCAACTCTGCATGACCCTGAGGACTCTAAATAGACTCCTGAGTTGTGATGACTTACCTAAAGAATTCTTACTGGCTCTCTCTTGTTGTCATAGAAGAATCTATGCTCTTCTCCTTTCATATCACAGAGCATTGGAATTCTGGAAACATAATGTGTACTGAAGACCTTACTCTGCTTTGTGGGTTTGTACTGCTTTTTGTTTTGTTTCTAGAACTGTTAAATGTGGGAAAACATTTTCATATTAAAAAATACTTCTGGACTCGCAAATGAAGGAAAAAGGTGGAAAATTAATCTATTATTGGAAAAAATAGGTGAGACATATTTTTCTGAATTATTCTAACTGCTCCAAAATCAAAAAGTGAAAGAAATAAACTCACAATTTATTATTTCATCAATAGTTCATGACATTGCAGTAAATTTCCTTGATTTTGAAAAGCTGTTTCATGATTTCTGAGTACTTTGAGGTATAAATACTAAATAACTATGAGATACAGTGTATCAACCCTGAGAATTTCAAACAAGTGGTTGTTTTCAAATGAAAAATACAAAATAAAAAGTATTATGCCTGAAAATCTAAGTGAAAGTTTAATTAATTTTTCAAGTTATGCTTATTCAACTGCAAGTATTTTCCATTAAATCTTTAAACTGTATTTAAAAACAGCTGTAAAAGAAAGATGATGTTCTACATTCTTTTACCCCCTTTGTTGTCATGAAGCCTTGACAAAAGACTATGATCACCAAATATGATTGAATAACTCACTACAGAATCATGTTTGGGGTAAGAGAGTGTCCAGTTCTGTCATTGGTTATAACGCCAAGAAGACTAGAAGGGAATGTTTTGCAATTCAGATTTGAAAATGCAATCTGCAAATTATTGCACCATGGGAAACCTCTACGTTTTATAGAGAGCTACTGGTGACCAATGCTTTTAAAACATGGAGCTTCACAAAACGTTGAGGAAAGTCATTCAAATATGGTTTTTTCATCTAATATAGGGAGCATAAACTTGAAGAAGAGAAACAGACAAAGGCATAGATAAAATGTTTTGTTTTCATTTCTTTTCTGTGAAATGCAGATGTATCAACACACATGAAAATGAACATGAGATTACATAAATTAACTTAAATAGAACAGAACCCAGAACCCCCTGTTTCAGAAAAAAAAAAAAAAAATCTTTAAAAAAAAGAGGACAGGCTGGGAGTTACCAAGAAACTTTACTCATAGACATTTTTCCCCTTGGTAATATCTGGTGTTTTGTAAATCTACAGTTTTTTAAGCATCAGTGTTAGTTACCTTTTAGAAAAAGCATAGTAGTGTAAGTATTAACAAAGGATGGGGTGATTGTAGCCATCACTTAGGAGCCATCATATTGCACTGGAAATTCAGATTCTCTCTGTTTGGGTAATTATTGTTTTCTCCTAAAGAATATTCTTCTTACTTCTCTGACGTTTATTTCATGTTTGGGATCTGAAATTACTGGAGTGTATAAATAAGATTATCCAGATTTTTACAGTCAGAGAAACTGGGCCACTATGTGGGTAAATGGCTTGCTTAGCTTATGGCAGAGTTGAGAATTAAACCGGTATTTTCTAACTGCTTGTTTCAGTGGAAAATATTTTGTCCTGTGTTTGTTGCCTCTTTTGGAATTTGGGGAGTTGGGATTTTTTGGTTCCTTTAATGTTAATTCTGTTTTTGTTATAGTAATTAAGTAGGTATGATAGCCTAGGGTCTAGCTTGTAGTCAGCTGTAAATTACTAATCCAATAGCCATCTATCCCAATTTTTTATGTGCAAAGAGTTAGCCTATGTCTACCTCATCTACAGAAGAAATAAGCAGACCTGAGAAGAAGTTTCTGATTAGTAGCTGCATGCTATGTTATTTGAGAGCCCACACATCCTTGAATATAAAAGGCACTTGGAAAAGCCTTCGATTTTCATCTTTCTTGGCTAAAGGAGTTAACTTGTTTAAAATCATGGCTTGCATAATCCTGTCCATAAAACAAATAAAACAAATAAATAAGTCTACAAATCCTTTGAAAATTCAGTTCATGATAAAGTTTAGTGATTTCCTAGTTTATATTCTCAAAGTCTACTTGCTAAAGAAAGAGAATAATATGAAATTCTTCTAAATGTTTTCAAAAAATGCAAGTTAAAGGATGGAACTGATGTTATTAACAAAAATGTTTATGTTCTATAATGTCTCACAGGGCTAGAAGACTGTAAAGTTTTCCTTCAACCAAGATGTTCGAACATACTATCAAAGCAGTTAAATAAGCATTATTAAACCTTAGAACAGAACAACCATGCACCCGAGCGTGGAATTCAAAAGAAATGCAGAGGGAAAACAGAAAAAGAAGGAATGTGGAGACTTGATATGTCAGTGCACTGAGCAACTAAGTAGGTAAAAAAATAATACTGACACATCAGTCAGCTTCATGCACAGACAGAAAAGATATAAGCTTATATATTATTACTGTAGGATACAGTATTTGGACAGTTCATTCTGCTCTTTTCCACCCTCAGCGTAGCAGCCACATTTAAATGACTCTATCACTTTACTGGACCTGGGGGATTCACGCTTCCACTGAAGTGCTTTCTCACTTATTTTCTCTGACTCCAAAGGCTACCTTTTACTCAGACGGAAACTGGAATACTTTGTCATTCCCTTGAAGTCTTCATTTTTTGTCCAGGACAGCCAGTGTCTTAGGAGAAGTAAAAGGTAGTTCTGTGTAGAGAAAACTTTTGTGAATAATTTGGTTGAATATTGTCACCAGCTGGAGTCAAGCTTTTCTTATTCATGACTACATAAATTTTGATTTTTATCAGTTTTAAAATCCAAAATATGTATATCTGATTTAAGTTATCAGGTGTGTGATCCCCCTGTGAACCTGGCCAGTTTTATGTGGTTGGACATTAGCCAGCAATGTGTGCTCACAGCCCAGAAAGACAATCGTATCCTGGGCTGCATCAACATAAGCATGACCAGCAAGTCAAGAGAGGTGAAACCGCACCCACCTGGAGTGGTGCATCCAGCTCCGGGCTCCTCAGCACAAGAAAGGCATGGACCCGTTGGAGCACATCCGGAAGGGGGCCATGAAGATGATCACAGGATCATAGAACAGTTTGGGTTGGAAAGGGCCTTCAAGATCATCTAGCTCCCTAGTGATAATAAGAGAAATTCAAGAAGGATTCAAAAACAGACAGGCAAGGGCTGTGGTCTACATTTCTAAATGAGACTATATTCTCATTTTAGTGATGTCTCCATTGCAGTTTAAGACGCATTAAATGGATTTGATTTTCTGGCAAGTGGATTACTGCATTTTCAATGTTGGACATAACAATGCTGGACATAATCGATCAATGTAAAACCTATTATTGCTTTTGTAAATTAGGCTCCCATGCTGAAAATAAGGACAAAGGAGTTAGGAATCTTCAAAAGATTCTCTGGCCATGCCAAAGATGCATCATACTAGGAAGTCTTGGTCTTTAAGATTTAGCCTGCAGCATGCTGTGGTTCTCTTAGAGTTCACACAGAGTGCTTTTCTTGCCAGGGAAAGGAATGTATGGATGGGAACTTTTGTGCATCTGATCCCATTCTGATATGGGATAAAAATATGCCTGGATCACTTACATGGGCCTAGGGACTAAGATGTGCTCATGGATTGTGTACTCTAAATATAGCTCATCTGTCCTAAAAGAAGCCACTTCTCCACTCTGCAATTCCATCTGTTTCATGGTTCCTCATTCCACATTTGAATTCAGAAGAAATTTTCTGGGGACTTTGTCTCTCCCAGTTGAGTCTGATAAAATGTTGGCAGACATTGGTGAGAACTTAAGTGTGCAACAAGTTAATAAGAGATCCATGGTGATTGAGATGAAAAGATCTTTTGGCATCAATAAGAACACTGCTTCCTTGTCTATAGTACTGCACCACTATTATTTAATGAAAATAACATTAAATTTCCTCTGGTGTATTGCTGGAGAGTCAGTTAAATAATCTCAAGTGTCCTTAAATGATAATTGATGGAGCTGCTTAAAAGTGAGTTTGGTTTATTTAACTTCATCATGTCTCTTTCAATCTCATTTCTCTGAGCATGGGATAAAGATTTCATAGCTGATCTGCACTTGGTTTGATAGTGTGTTTGTCTTAAAAATATAATTTTGTACCTATATTTCACTGACTCAAACCTTCATATGGGCTCTTTATTTAACAACATCCCTGACATTAGAGGAAGAAATTATTCTTTTTAAGAAAGAACAAGAGAGAGACAGTATGCTCTAAACTAGTATTATGTGGCTGAAAAAATTGTATGGAGAGGAATACTCCATTAATTGGAAAGCTCTTGGGAACAGCCAGCCAATGAAATCCAGTGATTGACTGCATGTTGCTAACTTACTAGATTTAAATAGATGTTGACTCATCGCAACAGTGGTCATAGCAACAGATCATTCCATTTAGAGGGGAGAGGGATGTAGAGCAGTACTGTGCTTGAAATATATTTATACTTAAACAGACACAGACACACACAGAGATATAAACATCCAAAACATGCTTTCCAAGAGCCATATAATCATTTTACAACCTGTTAGGAACTTTGCCCTTGGCAATACTTGTAGTCTACACACTGAAAGATATAAAATGAGAATTGAATCATTTTGCTGCAGCATTTCACATCTTGACTTTTTTCTGCTCAATCTTTAAATCAATTGTAGATTAATCATCAAGCAAAGTATATAAACAAAACTATATGAGAGTAGGCTAATAAAGTTTATATTGATTAAAATATATGAATTTTTAAAAGTGAGATCTGAACTTGCAAACAGAAAATTACTTATAATTTACTTTTACTCTAAGTTTTGTTGGTTTTTTTTAATCAGAAGGGCTTGTAAGAATTGTAAAAAGTAACATGCCAATGTACCACCCACACAGTGATATTTTTAACATTCACTACCACAGGAACATAATGCCCTCATCATTGATGAGTTCCTGAGGAAAACTGGTTTCTGATGCTTCACTTATAACAGAACAAATTTTTTTGGAGAGAATGATACAGTAGTGGAAGCACACTCTTGTTATTGGAATAATCCTACAGGAAGCTTTTATGCTTCATCTAAGTTCAGATGTTTAGTCCCCTTTAGTATCTAAATAACTTAGTGTCTTTATCATTCTTGTGATAGTATTAATAATAACTTTAACAATTTATGATGGCACCCTGTTACACATAGTAATGTAAGAGTATGGAAAATGAATTGGTGGAAGACACAGTCAGCATTTTCCCCATTGTGGTTATGCACTTGAAAAGTTGGACTATTTTTCATCTGAACTGCTGCTGGAAATGTGGGTGTAAAATTTTTATAAGAATGTAGTACCTTTCCCCACTCACTAAACAGGCTTTGCTTTAACTGGGCTGCTCCCAGCAATTTTTTGAATTGCTGCCCAGAATCCTTAGTTCTTTCTATAGAACTGCCTCAATATACTAAAATTAAGAAAAGAATGTATCAAATACATGCTCAGAATATTTATCTTTTCAGAAAAAAAATGCATATTGTGGGCCAAACTTTTATCCTATGAGAGCAAATCGCTTACTAATGTAAACTGATTTCAAAACAAACATACAAGTACATTGATTTTTGGCAGAATATCAAAAAGGTGGATCTAGTCTCTGTGTACAAAAAATCCCCAAAATGAAGCAGTTGTGATAATTCATTAAAAACTCTTACAGAATTTGGCCAATTTATTTCATTCAATGGTGCGCAAGCTTGGCAGAAAAAGAGAGAGAAGTCTGCATGCCTTTTATTTCCTACCCTGTAAACTAGATAGGGATGGTATGACAACATCATAAGAAGAGAAAAAAAAAAAGAAAAAAATAGCTGTAGATCTCTGTATAGTTTTCTTACTAGTTATTCAGTATGGATAAGTACAGCTCACTGCAGGGGCTATGTCACTGATATATGGTAAAAATTACCATGGTGTTTTTTCTTATTAATAGCCTGAGAGAGATACGTCCCCTCAAACTCAGAGAATCCATCACAGAATTCACTTACTCAGAGATAGAGTTCAGAAATTCCCACAGAATAAAAATGCCTACTGAATAAAAAGGTGACACTTCTCACAATTGTAGCCCTAATGTTTCTAATGAAATTTGAGACTGTTTAGCTTAGTCAAATACAGTTTAAATTTACATATATAAAACTATAATATATAGTGGGAATATAAAATATCTAGAATGATACTTTATAGTTCACATATTAAAAAATTTAGACAAATCTTCTTCATGACTAGTTCTATTCATCCCTAAAAGATTAATTTTTACTTATGCATTTTTTAGTATGCATTCCTATATATTTTTACATCTGAGGTCACTTTATCATAATTTGTAAAATCTCTATTAATGAATCCTGATTAGTCAAGATTAAGAAACTTTTGGAAACAGGTGCTGTCAAGTGTGAGAACAACTTCAAATCATTAGTTCGTAATATGAATATATTTCGCAAATTTCTATAATCTCATGTTTTGGATAGGAACAAGCACAACAGAAACCAGTTACATTAATCTGTTGATAGAAGATGTTGTATGATTACACTGTGCAAGTTTACACTAGAGGAACTGGTAAATGGCAACATTAGCCAAAGGAATCTCTAAAGTCCCCGTGACATTCAGACCAACACCTTCCAGAGACTTCTCAAAAGGAACTTGGAAACAGTGCTCACATGTGGAAGTTTAAAGAATCTCTATGTCCCTATATAGATCCTCTTCTCTTAAAAGCAAGTTTCAAACCCAGCATCCAGGAACAGGGTGCACTTTTAACACAGTTTGACCTTCTTTCCAATGCCGCCAGTGTTGGAAACTACAAAGCTTTAGGCATGCTGAGAACAATCTACACAGTGCTACAGATTATTAGCAACCAATAATGCTTACTTCTTCTTCTGAATAATTTTTTTTTTAATGTATCTTAAAAATTAATTGTTCTGTATTAAGAACTTATTGCACGGAATTATTTATTAAAGCTATGTCTTCATGTAGAACATCCCTATCCATTTTCAGTTCTAGTATCTGAAATGCTAAAATGCTAAAATGATAAAGTGCTAAAATGCTAAAATGATAAAATGATAAAATGATAAAATGATAAAATGATAAAATGAAGTGGAAAAATAACCTCTAGAATTCTAAACACAGTGATAAGTAAAAAATACCATTGGTAGAACGTAAGTTCTATCTTTCCACATGGACAGTAATTTAGAAGAAACTGTGTTGAAGCAAATGGAATTAGAATAAAATAAAGAGTCTGAGAAATCAAAATTTGGTTGAATCCATGAAATTAAAATAGAAGAAAATCTCAGTTTTGTCTTTCAGAGTTAAAGCAAAATACAGAACTAAGTTAGTGAATATGTTATGTGGCACAGTGGTACCGAGAGCTACGGTGGTTTTATGGGTATTTGAAAAAATTATACAGTACTATAAAAAAGATGTATTCTTTTTCAAGCAATTGTTCAAGCAAGATAAGATATGAAAACTGAGGAAAGTCAAGAAAAGTTGCTTAAATATTCCAAAGTACTATTTGGTAGTAGTTTTTATTTGTGGATTTGTATCAAAAGACACAAGGAACAGGATGTATCGGAGGACAGTAGCACAAAGACTGCTTTGTAAGAACATCTGCAAAAACTAAAAGACATCTATTGCTGAGTAACTGTTCTTCAGTTCATAGGTGGCCAGTTAATTGGTGGCCAGACAGTCTATCTCATTATTAAATTACAAGGTATAAATCTAATTTGAAAAGGATACTGCATGGTGATAAGGATAGGGATATAGGTTTTCTTCACTGAGGTAGGGATTGCAGATGTTTGAACAGCATATGCCCCAACAGAGGAGACCAAATAGCTTTGTAATCTCCATTTCTCAACAATGAAACCCTATGACAGAGTTTGGATTGTTTTCCAGAAGAGTCTTCCCCTTCCACTGACTCTCAGACAACAAGTTTGCATCAATCTTTCCAGTCAACTACTTTGAATAAATGACTGTATCAAAAGGTCTCATTGTTCAGTCATTTCATCCAAGAAATTGTAGTAAATGTTCTGATAATGTGAGACCACACTTCATAAAATTATGTCTCTCTCATGGTAGATAGGTATCTGCCCAAAATTTTAGGCAAGCAATTGAAACACAACATATGATCCAGTACTAGGATATGGTTTCAGTAACAGGATGAAGCACTTTTTCCAACTGAAATTCTTAGGCATTCCTACATCATGATGATATACTGATATCACCAAGCATATGTCATTACACTGCAAACCAAGTAAGACATACACATACATCATAACCTAAAACACTGTAACCTGTAGAGGTACGATGATTTATATGGTTTGAGACTGAAGTCACATAAAACTTCATGTGAAGTCTGAATCTATACTCCATCTGAGCAATTGCTCGTTGTAGATTCAAAAATAATCTAGGCACAGACAATGAACGTAATTATCTTCCTAATCTAAATGCTATAGAAACTGCAGTACATTTCCAAATAAGACCAACTTTAATTTGTTAAAACTCCCTAAATCTCCTCAGTTTTTATCTCTAGATTTAAATATTATATTTTCATTTTTAGAAATATTCAGAATCCAGAGATAAGTACGTAATAAACCATTAGCAAATGAGCATAGAGAATAGACACAAATGAATGTAAATACTAATGCCAAAGGCAGGTGCTTAGGTTCTGCACTGCACAGGGTAAAGCCTGGCACATTCTCCAAGTGGACTACTGGACTACTCGGGGAGAAGTTATATATGTCAGTAGTTAAGGTGATTTAAAGGAAATATCATGACAAGAATAGAAGAATAAATTCATACAGCCCATGGCTCTGTTCACAGCCGCTTTCTTGAAAGAGAGTATACCAATTTTTGATTTACCTCTAGTTCAGTCTTTTACACCTTTTATTCAAAACCACTTGCCTAGAGATGTGAAAGAACAGGACAAACTTTAGAGACTAGAGTAGAATTATTCTGCACATTTAAACAAAACAACCAAGCAGCAATTTAATGATTTTTCTGATTCTCCACGTAATTGCATTATGCATGGGGCAATGAGACATATGCAAGCTTGGCAGGCTACACATTATCTAGTAATTTTTCAGCAATGAAACAATAAACACAAAGTATCACTTCTCATTCAGGTAGTTCATAATGTACCAGTGCTTCAAGCTAATGAAATAATCACATTATCAAAGTCAGCTATCACAAAATCATGGTACTCTCTCCTTCATTAATAGATTAAAGTGAAGGCAACTAATTGATGTATGAACCAGTCTAAGTCGCTGGTATTATTTGTTTTTCCACAACATCTGTAATGAAATTCCCTTTGAAAAAGCAGATATAGCGAAGTCTCTGTGGACTTCTAAATTTTTTTTGAGATTGCTGGGCTTTTTTTAAACTATGCACGCTGCAGTGTCCTGCCTTTCTCCAGGTTCTTATGTGTATTATAACATATAGAAATAAAAATTGAGATACATCATAATTTTCCAGCAGAATACCCTACTTAAATATTTTTTCAAGTGTAAAAGCAGTAAAAGCAAATACAAATCAATTTATTCTGTCTAAGCAGAGACATATAAATTGTTCTTCAGCCCTCAGTTTATACAACATAGAGAGCCCCTAGACTCTTTCAAAGCTTAGAAAAACAAAACCAAGAAATGTTTACATTCCATGCATAAGGACAATGAAACATACAGGCTCTTTTTCATTCACAGAAACTTTGCAAGTCCTTACTCCTGGAAATTATCCTACAGCTAATCCCTTATCATCTGATTTTAATGATCACAACTAGATATATTATCATAGATGTTTTAGATCTTTTTACCATAAACCAAATACCTGAAATTCTTGCTAGACACTCTCCCTCAGATAAGCATATGCTATCTCCGCTAGTTACTCTCCTTAAATCACTAACATTATTTAATTGTCAGCTGAGTTAAATCACATGCAACTATACTATATAGGACAAATGGGATAAGACAGTGGATTGGTGAATTTTAATAAATAGTAAAATCAATGGTAACATAGAGTAATTGTTAATATAGCATTCAGTATTTACCACCATCAAACTTTATAACAACCTGCAACTGTACAAGTCAGAGATTACTTGCATTCTCAAAAGAGAAAATTTGCTTTTGCTTTCATGGTTTTGCTGAGGCTAATATAGTAAATAATGATTTCAGTCGTCATTGTTCACTATTGAAGTATATATGTAACTGAAGACCACAAAAGTTTTAGCCTTTAAATACTGCAAAGTCAGTTAAAGATATTTAAAATATTCTAGATATAGGCTCATCAAAATAACAAGTTTAAACAGACCTGTTATAAGACTGACCACAGAATATTTTCCTTGTGTTCTCCAGTTTGTGATTTTTTTATACAAAAGGAAATTAAAATTATGAACATTCTTAAGATAAAATGAACAAATTTCTCAAAGATCGCTAGTCTTCACTCTTCAATCATTTAATTTGTATGTTGAAAATAAGAATTGAAAAGCAGCTTTAAGACAAGTCTAATCAACAGTCCCCATGTAATAAATACAGTGTAACCTCAGAGATTTGTTAACTACTTAATTGGAATTGAAGAGAAATCAAAAAAATACATAGAATTATAATAAATAATGGGAATAAAGAAGTGATAAAAATGCAAGAAAATGAAAACAGCCTTGTTGACGGTGATTGAGAAGACTGAGAGAGGATAGAAAATTCTGTGACAGGTATACTGTCCTGGTGAGCAGAAAAGTTATTGGGTTGGAACTTAAACTATAGCCTCTGCAACCTTGTAGAGTATTCTGAACTACCTTACAGAGCACAAAATGTTTCAGAATTGGCTTCTAAAAAAGTTAAGTCACGTCTAGAATTTCAAAATACGAGTAAGCACTATGCTTTGAGAAGTTAATATAGCAAGATCTTCTATACTGAAAAGCAGAACCCCTTTCTGTTCGTCATATTCCCCACCTGTAAGATAAACAGTGTTGATCATAATGAGTTTGTCTGCATATCACTTTAAAAATCTACATAAAAATGCCTGGATATTTCTAGTAAAATCTGAGTGGACAGCTTTCAAAAAATGAAACATGAATGTTTTAAAAATATTTGCAGAGAAAGACTTACACTTAGGAACTCTGAAAAAACAGAGATTTTTTTTCCCAGTAGGCTACGAAACAGTAATGAATTAAAGAAATTCTCCTACTTATAGACCCTGACATTCTTCTTTCAAAGTGAGACTCATGCCTGATGGGTTCAAGTAGCTTTAAAAAAAAATGAATCACGGAGGTGAATTGTACATCCAAAGAGAGTAACAGAAGCTGAGACTATCAACAGGTTGTTCCCTGTAGGTGAAAATACCACTCAAGAGATTAAGAAGGGATTATTAAAGATGTTTAGCCATAAAACATAACTCCTTGGATTATTGATAGTAATAATTCCTCTGTCTCAACTCTCAGATTAACACTTCTCTATTATTGGATCAAAGATAAAGTAGATAGGTATTATGTAAATTTAAGGGAATTCTGTTTTGAGAACAACCATCAATAAAGCTACAGTAGGTGGGGACCATGGGACAGGATGAAACGAAAGGCAGTAGAGCTAGTGTGGAGGGTGAACAGTGTGAGACAACTGCAGCCAGGAACGAGGCAGCACAAGTTTGATGGTGGTAAATACTGAATGCTTTATTAACTATTATTCTATGTTACCATTGATTACACTATTTATTAAAATTCACCAATCCCCTGTGTTATCCCATTTGTCCTACACAGTATAGTTTCATGTGGCTTAAGTCAATTTACAACTCACAACTGCCTGCTGAATTTATGAGCTCTATCACCTTTTTTTAATGTTACCTAATGCGTATTGCATATCCAGCAAATTGCTACGCACAATTTTTGATACAGGTTGGACACAACAGTCTGGGAGGTTCTTTGCTCCTTAAAATCAAAAATGAACTTGCCAGATGCACAATAGTTGATGAAAGATTTTGCTTAAGGGACTATGAGACGGTAGAGATTTAACATCTGGGGAAGTGACACAAGAGACTTAAGCACAGAAGACTTTGGCATTGTCAGCTCACTGATAGGCAGGAAGCAATGGCATGCTGACAGGCAGGAGAAGGCGGTCCAGGAACAGCCAGTTGATTTTCTAGGACAACCTTCACAAAGCACTCTTTCATGGTCTATTCCAGTGTGCAAGAAGCTGAATAGGCATGGCAGGTGGCCAAACTGGTTAAATAAGGAATTGCTGACTGAACTAAAAAATAAAAATATCCCATATGGAAAGTAGAAAAGGGGACAGGCTACCAATGTGAAATGCAGAGGCATCACCTAGATTTGCAGCAGTGGACTTGAGAATGGCAAGGATGTGAAAGGCAGCTGCAAATTTTCTCATATATTTAATGAATTTTTATAACTTCAGATGTTCCCCCCAAGTCTTTACTCCAAATGTTATGAAGCATTGCTAAAATTTGCACTAAGACCAATCTTCATCATATGAAGAACATTTGGGAAGCCGAGTGCGCAGAGGGAATCAAAAGTTATAGCAGCATAATCAAAGGCTCATGTCTATAACTCCAAGTGAATTCTGTCGGTTACATTTTCTGCAAAGTGTAATGGGGGAAAAAATATGCATGCTGTAATCAAATGAAGATGAGTTACTGAATCACATCATAAGATTTAAAAAGATCAGGTGATTTTTTGATAGAACAAAGCATACATATTTTTGATATAGGAAAGGATTGAATAGCAATTCAGATAAATTTGAATCTAAGAAAACTGCAGCTGAATTCATAAGAGAGGAAGGAAAAGTGATAACTTGACAATCTCTGATAGGTTTATCTTCTGAAAGTGCTTTAATACAGTACTGCCCTAACCTATCTGGACTTATCTCTCTGCCAAAGGTTGCCCTGTAGAGACAGCACAGAACAGACTGCATGTTCTTACAGTTGCTTTGGTTCACAGTCTGGCTGTGAGACTCCAGCTCCTAATAAAAGGAACTATTTAATAATATGTCAAAGTGCAGCAGCTGACAAGCAATCTGTTCTGCTGTAGCTACTGAGGTGGTGGTGATCTCTGGAAGAAGGGCAGAGAAACATCTTCAGCTAAATCTGCAGTAGTGGATCTGACAGAACTTTAAATTAGTATTTTCTATTTCAAACTGGACAAAAATTGAATTTTTCTCTCTTCCAATTGTGCTCTAGACTTTCTTTTTTTCACATTCGTCTGCAGGAAATTTTAAAGGAAAAGTGAAACTTAATTGAGAGAATAATTTTTAACTACTACCAGCATTAAATACATTTTCAATCCAATTGTTTGTGCCTGTCTTCTTACACTTACATAATGTTAAACTTGCTGTCTTTTTAATGTTTCATCTCCAAAGTTGTTGCTACAGGCTTTGAAAGAGTAGTTAACTGCATTTTGGAATTTAAATGAGCTGTGACCTATTTTATTTTTTTTTCCTCCCAATGCCAAAAGCACTGTCTTTCAAAACAAGCTGCATCAAATCAAAGATTTGATGAAATTTGTTAGGGAAAGTTGTTCACTTCTGATCCATCAATACAAGCACAGTACTGTAGTGCATGATAATGAATAACAGAAGATCATGTGAGACTCACTTGTGAATTTGATGGAAGTTCTCCACGCACATGTGATCAACTTCATGGTACATAAGCTTATCATTCTGATGTTCCTTTTAGAAGACTTCTTAACTGCTGTGGAGAAGCCCTATCTTGTCCAACAAATGTAGACAATGTGGGTACTATTCAGCAATAAAAATGGTATTTTTGTTTGTTCATTTAAAACAACAAAAATCCATAGGTGATGCCTTCATTTGTAAGAAATCATTCCTAACTGGGCACTGCCTTTCAAGCAGAATAAACTGGTAATAGTGATGAATTGACATAGCCATGCAGACCAGCAGGTATTACTGCATATTTTGAAACAGTTCTATGGCTGCATTGTCTCAGAGACTGAATTAATGTACCAGTTGAAAGGAAGGCAGTAAGCACAACGGTATCCAGGAGATCAAGCTCTCCGCCAGGATTCCTACTGCCAATTTCTTGTAGCAAATTTTTCTCTGCATCACTTTGGTAACTACAAATATGAGATAATAAGTGTTCTTTTACTCTCCCATCCTGTCTCCTCTGCTCAGATTGTAAGCCATTCAAGAGAGCAATATGTTCATATTGGTCTATGTTCGCTGTGAAATTTCTGTATCTATATCTTCTATGCCTATACCTATATCTATATCTATTTATCCATGTCCATCTATCTTTATCTATCTACATCTATATCATTTATATCTAGATACATAGATGGATAGATGGATAGACAGACACACACTGTGTCCAAGAACTGTGCTTCTTTCAGAGTAGGTCCTTTACTTGCGCTTGAACTTCAAGAAAAAGGTGAAGAAATAAATTACTTTAAATTCTGGAAAACTATAAGGATTTGATGTATTAAGTGCAACTGTAATACATTAAGAAATTTGAAATACAGTTATAAACACCTCCTGTACAAATTCATTATTTTCAACTAGAATTTCTAGTAAGAGAACATACTTTCGGTGAATATTTTTTCCCCAAAATAGTGATCAAGAATAACACAAACCAGAAGAAATACACAAACTAACAAGTAAGATAACAAAATGGCACCTCAGTAAATGAAGTAAAAACACTCAAGGAAAAAATAGATTTTGCAGAGACAAATTCCTTCAAATACATTTTGAATGTCCAGTATAGTTTTATGTGAACTTTGAATTGAGATTTGGGCAAAAGGCTCTTAGATAAAAAAGAAAATGAGGGGGCCTGATATTTTTATCAAGTAAAAAATGGACCTTAAAGTAGATTTATAAATATTTAAAAGGAGATTAATATAATTTTCAAATACTGAACTGAAGGGCTTTGTATTTCATTAAACAATTTCTTCTGCCCTTCCCTTATTTTAGAAGAATTTATATGTAACATACAAATTTGATTTACTCTCATAAATTTGATTTACTTTTCAGGCTGTTAAGTGTGTCTAATTTCTAACTTTAGGCAGTAAAATTTTAAGTACTTGTAAGCATAGACACAAAAATCTGTCCTTCTGCATCTCAAAGCAAAAATTTGCTTTTAAGTAATAGCAATGAAAATTATTTTATTATTAACAATCTGATTTTCTGATTTCTGAGAATTTTGTTTCATATCACAGCACAGCTTAGAGCACATATTTGAATGAGTAGTCTTGAACACAATCAGTTGCATAGCCATACAGAGCTTGTTACAAACATGTAGGTCCTTTACTTATACTTGAACTTAAAGAAAAAGAGGAAGAAACAAGTTTAAATTCCATTTGTAGTCAGCCCCCAACAACAGCAGATAAAATCTGTATAGATACGCAGGCAATTAAAAACTTTGGGGTTTATATTAAAAGATACTCAGCAGTAGTCTATGGGAACTTTATTATCTTGTACTGAAGGAAGTTCATACTGCCACAAAAAGGTACGAAGTAAATATCATTGAAATTTGTATTATTATGTGTTCACGAAAGAAAACTAAACTCACAAAAACAGCACATGAAAGCAGGCAGACATCTAGGTAGCCCAGGCACGGCTCTTCACAGGAAATAGTAAAACCCTTATATACAGATTATGATCAAATTAGAAAAGTGTTTAAAACAGACATTCATGATGCTTCTTGTGATAAGCAAGGAAAGCATTAGTTCTGTCACTTCAAAACACATGAGCTCCACCCTTGGAACTACAGCTTTTTTGAGAAATAATTTCATTATTATTCTATCTACATTGACCAGAAAATGCATGACTTAAATTGTTATATTCATAATTAAGGACTTTCATAAAAGCATAGGAAAATTACATTCATTTTTGTGAATTTGATGAATCTTTCTTTAATAAATCAAGGACAAATCTTCCTGTTAAATTTTTAGGGAAAGGACTCATATCATTAAGGAAAATTTTTAATATAACAGGAGATAATTGCATATATTCAATATACAATATGTATTTTGTTTAACAGGAAACTCTGTAATGAATTGCTGAGGAAGTTAAACTTTAGTCTGTGGCATATAGTTCCTTAATAGCTGCAATAACTACTTCTGTAAAGAAATAATATGTATCCCTCTGATGAATATTGTGTCAGAGGTATGTCAAAGACTTAATTATTTTGCAGGATCAATTGGCTATCAGTCTGCTTTTCAATATCTTAAAGAAAATTTAGGAGATAAGTAAACTCTAGGGGGGAAAATGAAAAATATCACTTCTTCAGTCTTTTTGTAGTAATATCTCCTTACCTTGTTACCTAAAATAAGCACAATAGTTTAAGGAGGTTCATGTTATTCTTACCGGTCATCAGCATCACTATATGACTTTCAATTCTGCTTTTAAAAGTTCTTGGCACACTTGAGCTTTGTACCTCTTTGCTAAGGAAATTCACAAACTGGTGAATTCTCTTGTGTACACCACTATGGAGTAGAGTGGGAAAGGAACCAGAAGAATGACTTTTCACTTCCTAGTACTGTTTTTGATTACATTAGCTTCTACCATCAGAATAAACTGTCACTGCAGAAATGCATGTATCAGGAGAGAGGCAAAAACAATCTTCACAAGATGATAAATCCACTTGTAAAATGTCTATGTTTTCTCTCATGGGAAATACAGGGAAAATATGAAGATGTGTCTTTTTCTCCTCCTCCGCCTTTTTATTATCTGCATTTGGACATATTCCTTTACATTGTCACAAAACCTAAAAAGGAACAGCAGCAAGGCCAAACATTTCTCACAAAGATCTTCACTTCAGCTCTAGAGCTGATCCATCTCTGATCTCTGCACTCAAGCATACCAGAATCATACTGTAATTGAAAAAGCCTAGTAAGACATTTTTTACACGACTTCTGCATCTCTGCAATTTCAGACATTACAACTTAGCTACTCTCTTTCCAGAGATTTTACAAGTATAAAGGTTTTATAGTTGTCCAAAGATCGTATCTTATGACAAGATCTTTGAAAGTCATTTAACCTCCACATAAGTTGCGGCCTCCATGTGCAATATGAGCTATTTTTGAACAATTAATGTTGAGCTTCAAGAGCAATCAAACATCTGAATCTGGCCAGCAAGCAAACACTACCAAAATCCCCGGGGAAAGTTTGATGTACTCATTTGCTCTCCTAGGCTCCTGAGTGCCAACACAACCTTTCTGAGGATGTTGTGCTATATACTAGTAATCTTACTGAGGCCAGACCTACACGGTTTGATCAATTTTAAGCACACAAGGGGTGAGCATAAATCTCTCTGGAAGAGGCTGTGAGGACAAACTGAATCCTAGCACTTCACTGAGTAATGGCTGCACCTGAATTTAAATACAAACCACAAGGATGAAAGAAACACGCAAAATAGCAATAGACACATGTTCATATATTGCAGTGATCCATTTTTTGATTTTCAGCTGCATTTATCTCAGAAAGGTTGCCAAACCTTCAGTAATGAGATACAAGAAGAAACATTCAGAAAAATATATCTGTAATAAATATCAATCCTCCTGCTAGAAAATGCTACCACTCATTAAGAGTAAAAAGAAAAATACAAATACTTTCTCTTTTATTGCTAGCAGTCAATGTAATTTACTAAAATAGTTAAGCTGCCCCATTAGTTACACCTCTAGTTTTCCATAATTTCCAATATATGTTATATGAACTGTAGAATTTTTATATTGGTTAGGCGAAAGCAGCGATCCTATCCCAAATGCAGTTATCCAGAACTGGTAGGTGGCTGGAATTCCCTGGCCCCTAGTTATATATTTTATCATCTTCCATTTGCAGTGTATAGTCCCATTACATTCCATTAACAAACTTTTACCAGACTTGCTTCCAGCCACAAATTATGGTTTGTGCTAAGTATTCAGATAATGTACATTATACTACCACACGTTACATCCAAATTGCCTCTTCTCATTAAAATACAATCCTATGAGAACGACTACCTATTTCCATAAAAAAACATTGTAACATAACACACATAATACAGAATAAACTTCACAGCTTCTGAAATCATTTTAGCATATTTGACATCAGTATTTCATAGTAAAAATACAGTTATGATCATCCAAGAATGAAACATATTCATCAAAACAGTTAAGTTTTTAATTCAGAGAATAAGAATAAACAGTTAAATCTGGCTTAAGTCCATATGTATTCCATAAGACCTGCAGCAGCAATCAAAAGAGATGAAAAATATCCATTCAAAATGGTTTTCATAAAGAACATGTGTTTTAGCAGTTTCTATTCAAGATCCAGGTAACTCAGGCCCTCAAATACAAGAATTTTAAAAATAGAAATGTAAATAATATTTTAGTTATATTATAGCTATACATAGATATAAATATATTTATCTATATTTAAATATACTGTATCTTGTTGCTTCCTGTCCATGCTCCCTCCTCCTTCTGAAAGTTTTCCCAACCTTCCACACCAAATTTTTATCTGCTTACTGGACATATTAACTTCAGATGAATCTTGCAAGAAGAGACTAGAATGTACTGCACATGCATTTGCTTTGCACATTAAGTCATGACTGGTCTATTTATTTACATTTTCAGAAGTTTGCACTAAAATATATATTGTGTTTCTTTTCCATGAAGAAATTAAATAACTGTTTTTAAAAACTTAATTTTATGACCCTAATAAGTTTTATATCATTCAAATCCTCACAGTTCCTCTTCTGCTGTCTTCCTTCCCTTCTTCCTCACTCAAGAAAGTGTGAAGGAAGAGAAACAATATTATTAGGGGGTTATTATTTTTATACCTTTTATAAGTTTTTCAATTCTTTCCAGTATTTTAGTAAAAGTAAAGTACACAATTAAAGGCAAAAACATTTTTCCATTTAACTCCAATTTCACAGTGTGAAAGATCTGAAAACTTCAATCTCATGTCTTTCCCCACCAGATAATAAAGCTTCTTTTTTAGTGCAAAAAATAAAATCCATTCCCAGAACGTGAGGGAAAGGATATATATTCTAGGGACAATAACTATTCCCATGTCAGCACAAACTGAAAACTGTCCTAGGATCTTTCGATCCTATAAAGAAATAAAAAATGTGAATCCATTCAAGACAGGGAAACAAAATAATTTCTGCCTACCTAACACTAGCTAGCCCTTGTTGTAAATAGGATTGAGGGGTCCACCAAAGAGTTGTTATCAGCAATCATATTACTTGAAACACCCTAAGGCATACTAATATATACTATTACAAAAAAATATAAAAATAGAAAAAAAGACTCAATGAATTATTTATAACAAGTGATTTAATTAACTAACTTGCTTGCTCCTTTCTTCCTTAGATTTGTCTAGGAACAGATTGCCATTTTCACACATTTGTTTCTTATTCAGAGTAATTTTTCTTAATTAATCTTTGGGTGAGTGGTTGTTAGCTAAAAATTCATCATAAATATCCACTGTTTCTCATGAATTAAAATTACCTTGGCTTGTTTTTTTGTGGCAAGAGCATTTGGTTTCCCTTCTGGAGAGCAATTTTAGAATATTTGTACCAATGTATTTGTTAGGTAAGGTTTTCTATTTTGCACCAGTCTTAACAGTATCTGTATTGGACATCTATAAATAATACAGTAACTGCATAGAAATGGGTGCCTATATCTAGACACCAATGATGAAAAATGAGCAAAGAAAGTCAGAGAAAGTTGCTTTGACCACAACTGCATCTCAAAGAAAGACTGACCATGATTTTGATCATTATAGTTTCTGCCCTTCTATGCATTGCCTGCAATGGATAGACGTGTGTTCAGAGGCAGCCCCAAGTTGCTTTGACCACAACTGCATCTCAAAGAAAGACTGACCATGATTTTGATCATTATAGTTTCTGCCCTTCTATGCATTGCCTGCAATGGATAGACGTGTGTTCAGAGGCAGCCCCCACTGGTGACATCAGTGCCTGTGTGTCAGTCATATTCTCTGGGAATCACTGGAGAGGAGATGTGACAGCGAGGGACTTGGCCAGGCTCGAAGCACAGAAGGTGGCTGAGCACGAGTAGCCCGACTCTCATCAGACATACTGGCACTGTCAAACAATCTGGCTGTGATTTTCTAACCCATACCAAATCACGCTGCCTGACTTATGTAACTACGTGAGATGGCAAGATCAGCTTCTTGTGGGCACACAGATGTAGGTTTGCTCAATAGTCCCGAGCTGGACTCAGCGTATATATCAGAATTTTGTAGCTGATTACCCAGACTTTTCTCTGCTGAGAAGTCAGACTCCATGCTAAGCTGGGATGTACCATTGTCACACAGTGGTCAAGAGAACAGAATAAATGTTAACTATGTTGCAATAGACATGACTGCAGCATCCTCAGTCTGAGGCCCTGCAATTACATGTAAGTAACTTGATTAAGTTGTCAAAAATATGACTGTAAGCACTGTGAGATCTATATAAGCATATACGCATGGTTCAACACATATCCTGGAAAACTGGGTTAGTTCAAAAGTCCTAGAAAAGTCCTAGAAATCATGTAACTATAAAATAGGCCACTTGCATTTTCATCAGCTGTAACTTTACACTGAGCTCACTAAAGATTCTACCTTTGTATGTGTATTTTACATAGGATTACTTCTCTGTTTTTTAAATAGAGAATACATTTTCTTGAAATACAATCCTGAAAGAATCAAGGTTATTCCATGATGCAAAAGAGCGAATGAATGCTACTGTACTTATTTATAAGTTATGACATTTTAAAAGTAGCCTTTCTCTTCCAGTTTGTCTTTCCTTTCCTTTTTCTCTTAAAATTTTTACTTACAAAGGTGTTCAGTGCCCTACCAGCTATGAGAACAAGACAGCTTGGTGAAACATTATGGTCTAGAAATTTCAATAAACTTAACATGTCCTCCAAAGTCTAGAAAATCAATTGATAAAATACATAGCATGAAATAAATGCATGAGAGTTGGAGGAGGAAATAGATATTATATTTTACTACTGTGCTGTGCTGTTTTCTTTCTTACATAGCAGAGGAGACACCAAAAATACATGTTGTGCAGATTTAATCCCTGAATCATATACAACAGAAAGAGGGACAACAGAGAAAAATGCTATGTATTTTTTTCTGTAAAATAATAATCCTTAAAACTTAATGTAACATAAATCAATAAGAATGCTTCTGCAAAGCAAAAGTACCATATGCCACTAACTCGTCTCCAAAAACCAGAGGCAAATTTAAATTACAACATAGAACTAAATTGCCTTTGATATTGCATCCAACTGGAAGACAAAATAGAGACTGAAGTTTCAGAAGGCAACATCTCACATCTCACTCTGGCAAAGCCCTCCCTTGTTCAGCATCTAATATGTAATAAAGGCTACATCAAATGATCCTGGTATAGCAAGTTTCTGGCTGACTTCAATGTGGGCTCTGACTGACAGAGCATCAAATGTGTCAGAGCGAAAAAAAAAGAAAAGAAGAAATAACTGCTAAACAGAGCTATACAATGACAGTGCTGAGACCACAAGAACAATTAAGATTGCTGCCAAAATATTCCTCAGGAGGTTGGATAATTTCCTAGAACTGTTGGCGCCCTTGTTAGCAAGATCTGTTCAATCTTCTTTTACAATCCAAAACAAAGCACATGCACACACGGTATAAATCTGTATAATGTGTGCAATTCCCATCAATAAAAAAATTAAGCGAACTGACTTCTGCAATGACTGAGAAAAAATGACCTTTATGGACAGGCTTCTCTTTACTTCTGGTTTGCCTGGTTTAGGCCTGACACACTCTTCAGAACTACAGTGGTCAGAAGCCACACTTTAAATGCCTCTTTTACTTCTCTGAAAAAGAACCTTTCTGTTCTCTTCAAATACCAGCTGCTAGCATGGGCATTACTGAGCAGACTAATATGTAAAGCAATCAAAAACCCAAACAAACACTTCAAACATCCAGAGGAACACATAATTAATTTTAACCCCTCCAACAACACTTTGTCTACGTATCACAAATATAAGAAATGTCTACCTAATGTGTATAATTTAAGGTCCATACCAACATTTTCTTAGTACTGTTACCTTCTTTCATGTTATTTTTTTTTGATAGCTGCCCAGTTTAATTAACTCTGTCCTGATTGGTTCTGACCTTCTTTAACTCTTCAGGGTAGTCTTTAAACTCCTTTTCTTCACAGTCTTCTGCCTAGTTGAAGGTTCTCTGTGAATGGTTAATAGCTTCCTCCATTGCTAGAAAGACAACTTTACTAGTCTCTTTTTATGAAAGAAAGTTTCAAATAGTCTCCATAAACAAGTTCTCGTATATTCAGAAATTTTCAGGATTACACAATCCCAAGTCTAGTAACAAGACATCTTCCTGAAGGCTGTGATTAAACATGTGTTTGTAAATGCAAGCAACACACCAGATACTGCAGTTGCAAAATATTTCTACATTTTAGAAATTAAATACTTTACAGCAAAACTTTCTGCTTCAGTGCTAATTTCAGAACTGTGAAAACAATTTTGTTTAACAAGGGGCTTAGTAATGGGTTCAAAAAATTTATCCAGCTGAATCTGGCATTGTTTGAATTACTTTTCCCTCAATACTCTCACCTATTTAGACTTTCACACCTATGACTGAGGCAAATTTGCCCCCAATTTACATAATTATAAGGGCATCATAGAATCATAGATTATGCTGAGTTTAAAGGGAGCCGTGGGGATCGTCAATTCCAACTCCTGGCCCCACACAGGACAGCCCCGAGAGTCACACCATGTACCTGAGATCATAGTGCAAATGCTTCTTGAACTCTGTCAGGCTTGGTGCTGTGACCACATCTCTGGGGAGCCAGTTCCAGTGTCCAACCACCCTCTGGGTGAAGAACCTTTCCCTGAATCTTCCTTTTCCTTAACCTCCCCTAACTCAGCTTTGTGCATTTTCCTGGAGTCACTGGTCACAAGAGTGAAGAGATGGGTACCTGCCCCTCTGCTTCCCCTTGTGAGGATGTTGAAACAATGACCACAATGAGGTCTCTCCTCAGTCTTCTCTTCTCCGGACTAAATATTATAAATGGAGAATAATTCCATATCTACCAAGTCAACACATTGTGGATAGGACAGCTGAAACCTTTGTTTCTTTTACAAGATGTTTGCACATATTTCTCTAGACATCACGCTCTGAGACTCGACACACTACTTTTAGCTTGTTTTCTAGTTGTTTGCAACCTTCTGAAAGCCTCAGAGAGCAAACCATATCCTTGTGATTGCAAAAGTAATGTGGAATTTTTTCCACCTCTCAAGTCTGTGCAAAATCCCAGCCTGTCCTGTTTTCTTTCTGGTAGCAGGAATATGCAGGGCAGACTGCAGCCTACGCTTTTCTCACGGCACCAAACCTGCCCTCCTGAAAGCCAGCTCTGTGTGTAAAGAGCATCTCTTTGTATCTACTTTCTGTACAGGGAATCTTATATATGGAAAAAATCTGTTTAGTTTATTCCTTTAGTTGACATTTCCATCTTAATACTGTTCATTCTCTGAGCTTCAAATGTCTACTTGCAGGCCTGTGATCCAAACAGGAACCTGTTCCTTTCTGACTGAGGCTGATGCCTGACAGAGGTGACCAAATAACCTCCAAAAGTCCCTTTCAATCTCAGCCATTCTGTGATTCTCTGATAAGGACTATATTTTGCAGCACTGATTAATATTCTGAATGATGATGTTAAAGCAGCACCACACAGAAAAATAGTATATTGTGCATTATATCGGGGTACTCAGCAAACACAGTGTATTAACATCCCCCTGGTGTCTGTCACAGCCATGCTGATACAAAAGTGCTTTTGCCATTTTAGGTTATGTTATGCAGGGTAGGTAGTGTTGCTATGACAGCTGAAAAGGTTCTCCTGTCAGCCTATGCTGCATCTCTAGCAGGAGCTATGCCAGCCTGGCTGTGCTAGAATTTGCCTTGTAATGTAGATGTGTTCTGAAATATCAATGGAGCATGATGCCTGGAAACAGAAAAGCTCTGGAAGCTGGTACTACTGTTAGCAGAAAAGGGATGTTTTGTGTTGTAAATAAAATTAATTCTTTCCCAGAAAATGTGGAGCTATGAAAATGGGGTTGCACGATAAACAGATTAAACCCTTTGAGAAACTCTGGGCCTTGTATATTTCTATACAGATACCATGCCTTGCTGCAGGACAAGCTCGTTTTAGAGGGTATGTATAGAAGTATACATTCATTTAAGTGCCTACTGCTTTGAACTCCAAGGCAGAGGTATTTGCACTAGAAGGTTTCATTCCAAAGTCCTCTAGAAGAGTGACATTTTTAATTTTTTGTAATTGCCAAATGTGATTTGACATTTCCATCTATTTTACATCTCCAGAGCTCTTCAGAAACTGGAAAGGAAACTCAAAATATATTTTCAAGTTGTGATGAGAAAAACAAAACAGAGTAAGGAAAGAGCTTTATATTACGTTCATTATATTATGCTATAGGTATGAGGAAACCATGTCTGAAATGCTGTTCACTAAAAGGCTCAAAATACGATTAGCAAATTCCATATGCACTGATGCTGAAAATACTGACAAAAATCAAACAAAAATTTGTTACCCATACAAAGCAAATGACATAAAACCTTTACGGCTGCAGTATGAAAAACATGCATAATTGAAAAACATATTTGAAGCTACAGTACTTGTGAAGTTGCATACTCAGTCATATGAGAGAAAGTCCTACAGTTTATCAGATGTGTAGGTACATTCCAAAGTCTTTGACTCTTTTACAAAAGAGGGAATCTGAAATTTCACACGAAGCTTAAATAATGACAAATAAACATTAAAATTTCTGAGACGAGATGGATGATGCAAAGAAGGTATTCAGTAACTCTACATCCTCTGTTACCAGGGTCTCCTCTCCATTTAGTAATAGGCCCACATTATCCTTAGTTTTCCTTTTGTGATTGATGTATTCAAAGAAGCCCTTCTTGTTGTCCTTAACATCCTTGGTCAGATTTATTTCCAGATGGGCCTTGGCCTTCCTTGTCTCATTTCTACTTACTCTGACAACCTCTCGGTATTCTTTCCAAGTGGCCTGAGTCTGACCCTGCTTCCACCTCCTGTGTGCTCCTGCTCACACTTGAGCAACGACAGCAGTTCCTTGTTTGTCCATGCAGATCTCTTGCCCTCTTTGCCTGATTACTTGCTTATTAGGATGCATTGTTCTTAACCCTGGGAAAAGTGATCCTTGAATATCAACCAACTCTCTCTGATCCCTCTTACCTGCAGGTTCCATTTCCATGGGATTCTTCCAAGAAGATCCCTGAGGAGGCTAAACTTAGGTCTCCTGAAGTCCATGGTTGCAATCTTACTTGCTGCCCTGCTTCCTCCTCATCTGATACTGAACTCCTTAATCTTGTGATGACTACAGCCAAGTCTGCCCTCATCCTTTGCATATCCAACAAGGCCTTCCCTGTTTGTTATAATGAGGTTGAACAGTACACCATTCCTTGTGGGACCCTCCACCATCTGTGTCAGGAAGTTACCAACACTTTCCAGGAATCTCCTGGACTGTTTGTGGTTTGCTGTGTTGCTTCTCCAGCAGACGTCCGGACAGTTAAAATCTCCCATGAGAACCAGGGTCTGTGGCTGTGAGGCTGCTTCAAGCTGCCTGTAGAAGTTCTCATCCACTTCCTCATTTCAATCAGGTAGCCTGTAGCAAACACCCACTACAGTGTCACCCTCACTAGTCTGCTCTTTTATCCTAACCCATAAGCTCTCCACAGGCTCATCATTCACTTCAAGACAGAGCTCAATACATTCCAAGCCTTGCCTCATGTAGAGGGCAACTCCACCACTGTGCCTTCCTGGTCAGTCTTCCCCAAACAGTGTGTGGTCTTTCATGACAGCATTCCACTCATGTGAGCTATCTCACCAAGTTTCTGCAATTGAAGTGAGGTCAAAGCCCTGTGATTTCACAAAGATCTACAGTTCCTCCTGTTTGTTTCCTGTAGTGCATGCATTGGTAGACAGGCACTTTATAGAAATATTTGACTGTGTTGATATCCCAGGGAGGGTGCAAAGGGAAGCCCATACTCCTGTCTTGTAGTTATATTTTTGGCTGCTTGCATGTGCTGGAGGTATCTCCTCTTAAGCCTCCTGTTGCTACTTGGGCAGTCACTAAGCTCTCCCCTTCCCCCACCTTTCCTAGTATAAAGCTCACTTTACCAGATTGGCCATTTTATTGGCAAAAACACGTGTCCTCCACTCAGTGAGGTGGATCCCACCTCTCCCAAACAGCTGTCAATCTCAGCAAACAGTTACAAAAACCAAACACTGTTGACAACACCAATGACATACCCAGTCATTTACCCCGTAAGTCCATTTAGTTCTTCTCTTGTCATTTACCCAAACTGGCAACATTAAGGAGAAAACTACCTTGGAACCCCTGGGCTTTATTGAGGTCCCCAGAGATCTGAAATCAGTTTGATTGTTTTCAATTTACCTTTGATATCATTAGTGCTCATGTGAAAGACCAGCAGGGAGTAATAGCCAGATGTTGACTAGCCTTGGCAGTATTTCCATGACATCTCTGATTCATGCCCCTGGCAGGCAACAAACTTCTTTGGACAACTGGTGAGGTCAGCAGATGGGTGTCTCTGTCCCCTTCACTAGGGAGTCACCTATGACTATCTCCTACTTCTTCCAGGTGATCCTGCATGGCTCAGGCCTGATGACTCAATTGCCTTACTTGAAGCCTTAGACACCTCATCCTTGGTTTGGAGGGCACTAAACTTGTTTGCTAATGTCAAGTCTTACTCCTTTTATGGAAAGTGAGCAGTTTCTAGTTTTCCTCTTTTATTGACATCTGACTTCTTGTGAGATGAGGTGCAGAGGCCACCTGCATCTCTGCTGTAGAGGGGGGTTGAGATTGTGTGTCCATAATACCTCTTTGAATATTCTATGTATTCCTTTCCCATATTCCTGAATGCTGCTCAACTTACTTCCTTGTGTAACTCCTTGACCTGGTGACACAGCTCCTTGACAGGGATACACTTTCTGCAGAAGAGGCAACTCTCAGCCCCAGCTTCCTGGACAGGCACCAGGCACTCTTTACAACCAGAGGCCTGCAGAGCTACATCTACAGTCAGAAGGTCTGTTCGGGTGAACAGATATTGTTGGTGCAGCCACTTCAACACTGCTGGGTAATGAACTCCACGGCGCATAATAAACATAACACTGGAAGCTCAGACTAAGACTGGAGAGAAGAAGCCCGCTCTTTTCCCTCCCTCAGCATTAATTGCTGCTTCTATCTGCTGCTCTCTGGCTCTGCTACTCTGTTGGCCCTCCGATGGAGGGAAGTTCTTTCTGTGCCCTCCCTGTGCATCCTTCCTTGCAAAATGCTGCACAAATTGCCACACTGATTCTAGTGGTCATCCCCATAGAGTTTCATATAGCGCCTCCTGCTGTCACCAGCTCTCTGAAGCTTACAGACTCACTAAACAAACCACAGGAAGAGCCAGAAATTGGGCATTGGGCTGATGCAAGTGCCAAGCAGACAAGGAAGCAAGGTTGAAGCAGCGTCTCACTCCTCTAGGCATGCCGTTTGCATTGCTAGTGCCCCTGAAGAACTGGGCTTTGGGGTTTTCGGAACCTGAAATCCCAGGAATAACCCTAACCCTAAGTCAAGGTGGACTCGCTAAAAAAGCATTACACTGAAGTGAGCACCAATCAGAAACACAAGAAGGCCACAAGGTTTGGACAGTGTCGTGCCCCTCCGGCATGCCTTCCGCGTGGTCAGTGTCCCTGGAGGTCTGGGCTTTGTGCTTTTCTGAACCCTAACCCAAGGCGTAACCCTAATCCTAACCCTAGGCAGAGCCGGAAATCAGGCATTGGGTGGATACACGTGCCAAGTACAAAGAACAGGAGGAAGCAAGGTCGAGGTAGTGTCGTGCTCACCTTGGCATGCCTTTCGCATCTCCAGTATCCCTGGAGCTCTGGACTTTGTGGTTTTCTGAAACCTAACCCTAGGCATAACCCTAACGCTAACCCTAAACCTAACCCTAGGCAGAGTAAGAAATCGGGATCTGGGGGGAAGCAAGTTCCAAGCAGGAGGAAGAGGGAGGAGCAAGGTTAGGGCAGTACTGCTCTCCCCTTGGCATGCCTTTTGCATGGTCAGTTATAAAATAGACGGGTTTTGGGGGATGAAGGGTGGTTGGAGGTAGCTGCCATGTACCCCAAATTGTCTCTTGAGAGGGACAGTTCAGGTGCAGTCAGGCTGCCAGCAAGCTCCCCTTTCTGTCCTGAACGGCTGTAAGGCGCTGGTAGAATGCACCCCTACGAGTAAGCTGGATAGCTCAGTATTACCAGAGAAAAGGAGCCAATGAGGGCACTCCGCTGCCAGTGTTCCACAAACAAGGTTTAACCCTCCACAGAGATAGCCAGGTGAACAGGGCACAGTGTGCTCGGGGTTTCCTTTACATAGTGTTCTATGGCCAGTAATCTGAGGGCACAGGGGCGGTACAAGGCGGGTCCAGGGAAGAGAGCCAATCAGCAGGAGGAAGGGGCGGAGTAGGGACCAGGTGAAGGAAGCAGCCACACAGGCTGCTGGGGGAGGAAGCTTTGCATCAACAGAGTCTGGGGGAGGTAAGGTTACATTTCATCCGCAAGGAATTGTGGGAGAGACTTTTCCTTTACAGAGGTAAGAAGGTATTTTTTCAAATACCTGAAATTTTCGACACGCTGGCCTTGACCCCTTTAAGGCTCCCTGGCTCACCAGCTGGATCAGTGACCCGAACAGTCAGTGTCCCTGGAGGTCTCGGCTTTGTGGTTTTCTGAACCCTAACCCTAGGCGGAACCCTAACCCTAGGCATAACCCTAACCGTAAGCCTAACCCTAGGCAGAGCCATGGATGAATACGAGTGCCAACCAGAAAGGAGAGGGGGGAGCAAGGTTTTGGCAGTGTCGCACTCCGCTTGGCATGCCTTTCTCACGGTCAGTGTCCCTGGAGCTCTGGGCTTTATGGTTTTCTGAACCCTAACACCAGGTATAACCCTAACCCTTACCTTAAGTGGAGCCTAAGAAATCATGCATTGGGCAATGAGAGCACCGAGGAGGAAGGTAAGAATGCAGTAAGGTTGAGGCACTGTCACGCTCCCCTTGGCATGCCTATCGCATAGTCAGTGTCCCTGGAGCTCCGGGCTTTGTGGTTTCCTGAGCCCTAACCCTACATGTAACCCTAACCCTAAACATAGGCAGAGCCGGAAACGGCATTGGGCTGAGGAGAGAGCCAAACATGAAGGTAAGAACACGGCAATGTTGGAGCAGTGTCGTGCTCCCCTTGGCATGCCTTTTGCATAGTCACTGTCCCTGGGGCTCTGGGCTTTGTGGTTTCCTGAACACTGAACCTAGGCGTAACCCTAACCCTAATCGTAAGCCTAACTCTAGGCAGAGCCGGAAATCAGGCAATGTGCAACTATGAGTGCCAAGCAGAAAGGAGAGGGGGGAGAAAGGTTTGGGCACTGTCGCGCTCCCCTTGGCATGCGTTTTGCATGGTCAGTGTCCTAGAGTAATGGGCTTTATAGTTTTCTGAACCCTGAACATAGGCATAACCATAACCCTAACCCTAAGTGGAGCCTACGAAATCAGCCATTGGGTAAATGCGAGTGACAGAAAGAAGACAAGAATGCAGAAAGGTTGAGGACCTGCCAGGCTGTCTTTGGCATGCCTTTCACATGGTCAGTGTCCCTGGAGTTCTGGGCTTTGTGGTTTTCTGAACCCTAACCCTAGGCGTAACCCTAACCCTAAACCTAGGCAGAGCCAGGAATCAGGCATTGGGCGGATGCCAGTGCCAAGCAGAAAGAAAAGAGGGGAGCAAGGTTGACTACGTTTTGGGCTCCCTTTGGCATTCCTTTTGCATGGTTGGTGTCCCTGGAGCTCTGAGTTTTGTGCTTTTTTGATGCCTAACCCTAGGTGTAACCCTAACCCTAGGAGGAGCTCGATATGGGGTATTGGGCTGAGACGAGCTACAAGAACAGAGAAGAGGAGGAAGCAAGGTTGGGGCAGTTGCGCGCTCCCCTTGGCATGCCTTTTGCATAGTCAGTATCACTGGAGCTCTGGGCTTTGTGATATTCTGAAACCTAACCCTAGACGTAACCCTAACCCTAACCCTAGGCGGAGCTGGGAATCAGGCTTCGGGCGGATGCAAGTGCCAAGCAGAAAGAAAAGAGGGGAGCAAGGTTGAGGTCGTTTCAGGCTGCCTTTGGTGTTCCTTTCGCATGGTCAGTGTCCCTGGAGCTCTGGGCTTTGTGATTTTTTGAACCCTAAACCTAGGCGTAACCCCAAGCCTAAACCTAACCCTTGGTGGAGCCTAAGAAACAGCATTGGGTGAATGTGAACGCCAAGGAGGATGACAAGAATGCGACAAGTTTGGGGCAGTGTCACGCTCCCCTTGGTCCCCATTTCACATGGTCAGTGTCCCTGGAGGTCTGGGCTTTGTGGTTTTCTGAACACTAAACCTACGCGTAACCCTAACCCTAACCCTAGGTGGAGCCGGAAAAAGCATTGGGCCAATGAGAGCGTCAAGAAGGAAGGTAAGAATGTGGCAATAAGGGGGGAAAGGTTGAGGTCGTTTCGGGCTACCTTTGGCATTCCTTTCACATGGTCAGTGTCCCTGGAGTTCTGGGCTTTGTGGTTTTCTGAACCCTAACCCTAGGCGTAACCCTAACCCTAAACCTAGGCAGAGCCAGGAATCAGGCATTGGGCGGATGCCAGTGCCAAGCAGAAAGAAAAGAGGGGAGCAAGGTTGACTACGTTTTGGGCTCCCTTTGGCATTCCTTTTGCATGGTTGGTGTCCCTGGAGCTCTGAGTTTTGTGCTTTTTTGATGCCTAACCCTAGGTGTAACCCTAACCCTAGGAGGAGCTCGATATGGGGTATTGGGCTGAGACGAGCTACAAGAACAGAGAAGAGGAGGAAGCAAGGTTGGGGCAGTTGCGCGCTCCCCTTGGCATGCCTTTTGCATAGTCAGTATCACTGGAGCTCTGGGCTTTGTGATATTCTGAAACCTAACCCTAGACGTAACCCTAACCCTAACCCTAGGCGGAGCTGGGAATCAGGCTTCGGGCGGATGCAAGTGCCAAGCAGAAAGAAAAGAGGGGAGCAAGGTTGAGGTCGTTTCAGGCTGCCTTTGGTGTTCCTTTCGCATGGTCAGTGTCCCTGGAGCTCTGGGCTTTGTGATTTTTTGAACCCTAAACCTAGGCGTAACCCCAAGCCTAAACCTAACCCTTGGTGGAGCCTAAGAAACAGCATTGGGTGAATGTGAACGCCAAGGAGGATGACAAGAATGCGACAAGTTTGGGGCAGTGTCACGCTCCCCTTGGTCCCCATTTCACATGGTCAGTGTCCCTGGAGGTCTGGGCTTTGTGGTTTTCTGAACACTAAACCTACGCGTAACCCTAACCCTAACCCTAGGTGGAGCCGGAAAAAGCATTGGGCCAATGAGAGCGTCAAGAAGGAAGGTAAGAATGTGGCAATAAGGGGGGAAAGGTTGAGGTCGTTTCGGGCTACCTTTGGCATTCCTTTCACATGGTCAGTGTCCCTGGAGGCCTGGGCTTTGTGGTTTTCTGAACCCTAACTCAAGGCGTAACCCTAACGATAACCTTAAGCCTACCCTTAGGCAGAGTAAGAAATCGGGCATAGGGCGGAAGCAAGTTCCAAGCAGGAGGACGTGGTGGGAGCAGGGTTAGGACATTATTGCACCCTCCTTGGCATGCCTTTCGTATGGTCAATATCCCTGCAGCTCTGGGCTTTGTGGNAGGAGCTCGATATGGGGTATTGGGCTGAGACGAGCTACAAGAACAGAGAAGAGGAGGAAGCAAGGTTGGGGCAGTTGCGCGCTCCCCTTGGCATGCCTTTTGCATAGTCAGTATCACTGGAGCTCTGGGCTTTGTGATATTCTGAACCCTAACCCTAGACGTAACCCTAACCCTAACCCTAACCCTAGGCGGAGCTGGGAATCAGGCTTCGGGCGGATGCAAGTGCCAAGCAGAAAGAAAAGAGGGGAGCAAGGTTGAGGTCGTTTCAGGCTGCCTTTGGTGTTCCTTTCGCATGGTCAGTGTCCCTGGAGCTCTGGGCTTTGTGATTTTTTGAACCCTAAACCTAGGCGTAACCCCAAGCCTAAACCTAACCCTTGGTGGAGCCTAAGAAACAGCATTGGGTGAATGTGAACGCCAAGGAGGATAACAAGAATGCGACAAGTTTGGGGCAGTGTCACGCTCCCCTTGGTCCCCATTTCGCATGGTCAGTGTCCCTGGAGGTCTGGGCTTTGTGGTTTTCTGAACACTAAACCTACGCGTAACCCTAACCCTAACCCTAGGTGGAGCCGGAAAAAGCATTGGGCCAATGAGAGCGTCAAGAAGGAAGGTAAGAATGTGGCAATAAGGGGGGAAAGGTTGAGGTCGTTTCGGGCTACCTTTGGCATTCCTTTCACATGGTCAGTGTCCCTGGAGGCCTGGGCTTTGTGGTTTTCTGAACCCTAACTCAAGGCGTAACCCTAACGATAACCTTAAGCCTACCCTTAGGCAGAGTAAGAAATCGGGCATAGGGCGGAAGCAAGTTCCAAGCAGGAGGACGTGGTGGGAGCAGGGTTAGGACATTATTGCACCCCCCTTGGCATGCCTTTCGTATGGTCAATATCCCTGCAGCTCTGGGCTTTGTGGTTTTCTGAACCCTAACCCTAGGTGTAACGCTAACCCGAATCCTAGGAGGAGCTCGATATGCGGCATTGGGCTGAGGCGAGTGCCAAGCACAGAGAAGAGCAGGAAGTAATGTTTGGGCAGTTTCGTGCTCCCCTTGGCATGCCTTTTGCATGGTCGGTGTCCCTGGAGCTCTGGGCTTTGTGGTTTTCTGAAACCTAAACCAAGGCGCAAGCCTAAACCTAACCCTTGGTGGAGCCTAAGAAACAGCATTGGGTGAATGTGAACGCCAAGGAGGATGACAAGAATGCGACAAGTTTGGGGCAGTGTCACGCTCCCCTTGGTCCCCATTTCGCATGGTCAGTGTCCCTGGAGCTCTGGGCTTTGTGGTTTTCTAAACCCTAACCCTAGGTGTAACCCTAACCCTAAGCCTAACGCTAGGCAGAGCAGGAAATCAAGCATTGGGCGAATACAAGTGCCAAGCAGAAAGAAGAGGGGGGAGAAAGGTTTGAGTACTGTTGCGCTCTCCTTGGCATTTCTTTCACATGGTCAGTATCCCTGGAGCTCTGGGCNAAGGCGTAACCCTAACGATAACCTTAAGCCTACCCTTAGGCAGAGTAAGAAATCGGGCATAGGGCGGAAGCAAGTTCCAAGCAGGAGGACGTGGTGGGAGCAGGGTTAGGACATTATTGCACCCCCCTTGGCATGCCTTTCGTATGGTCAATATCCCTGCAGCTCTGGGCTTTGTGGTTTTCTGAACCCTAACCCTAGGTGTAACGCTAACCCGAATCCTAGGAGGAGCTCGATATGCGGCATTGGGCTGAGGCGAGTGCCAAGCACAGAGAAGAGCAGGAAGTAATGTTTGGGCAGTTTCGTGCTCCCCTTGGCATGCCTTTTGCATGGTCGGTGTCCCTGGAGCTCTGGGCTTTGTGGTTTTCTGAAACCTAAACCAAGGCGTAACCCTAACCCTAACCCTACGCGGAGCCTAAGAAACACCATTTGGCTGATGAGAGCCCCAGTCAGGAAGGTAAGAAAGCGGCAAGGTTGGGGCAGTGTTGCAATCCCGCTGGCATGCCTTTCGCATGGTCGGTGTCCCTGGAGCTCTGGGCTTTGTGGTTTTCTAAACCCTAACCCTAGGTGTAACCCTAACCCTAAGCCTAACGCTAGGCAGAGCAGGAAATCAAGCATTGGGCGAATACAAGTGCCAAGCAGAAAGAAGAGGGGGGAGAAAGGTTTGAGTACTGTTGCGCTCTCCTTGGCATTTCTTTCACATGGTCAGTATCCCTGGAGCTCTGGGCCTTGCGTTTCCTGAACCATGAACCTAGGCGTAACCTTTACCCTATCCCTAACCCTAGGTGGAGCTGAAGAAATAGTATTGGGCTGATGAGAGCACCAAGGAGGAAGAAGAGAACGCAGCAAGGTTGGGGCACTGTCGCACTCCCCTTGGCATGCCTTTCGCATGGTCAGTGTCCCTGGAGCTCTGGGCTTTGTGGTTTTCCGAACCCTAACCCTAGGCGTAACCCTAACCCTAACCTTAGGCAGATCCGGAAATGTGGCAGTACCGAGGTTTTCAGTTTCTGATCGTTCAAATCTGCTGCAGCAACACCTTTTGTCAGGTCAGTCCTGCTTGCAAGGGCTGCCGGTTCCTGCTGTTTTCCTGGCAGGCTCCTGTTGGGTCTCTCAGCTCTTGTTTCTGGCTTCCCCAGCTCTGGAAACACCCTGCAGTTCTCTTTCAACTGCTCAGCCCCAGAGAAGTTATCATAACCACCTGGCTCTTTGCATCATATACAAAAATGTTTCAATATAGCAAAGTACCTCAAGTCATAGTAAAGGTGTTGCAACCTACATGCCTTATGTTGTAAAGAATATACAGACTGGAAGAACAAATGAATTATTTTTTAAGCTTGTGCTTTAATTGGCTCTTCCATTATGTTTTTAACTATTTTTGCTAAAGTATATTGTACACTCCTAAAGTACGTATGATGCAATTGGATGTGGTTGGGAGCAGGGGGTGGAAGGTAGGTAACATAACATCAGAGTGGAGACAATCAAGAATACCAAGATCTCAGGAGCCCAATTGAACTTGAAAAGCCATTGAGTTCCCTGTCTGGTAAAATGCCCATTTCTTTCAATCAATCAATCAATCAATCAATCAATCACATAATGAGTTTAAATGAAAGAATGACAAAACTTGAATTAAAAAAAAAAAAAGCTCCCTATTCAACTTAAAGATGTGAAATAAAAATAAATTATTTCACTCATTTCTCCATTACCACCTAATATACCACATTTCTAATGATCATATGAATTTTGTATCCCACACATTGCTGTTGAGTTCATTTTGCTGGCAACTGCTGCCACAGCTACAGAAGCCCAAGAGAAAGACCACACCACAGCATATAGCTGTATGGAGATGATAAGCTTTTCTGAAACTATTTATGGTACTCTATTGAGTAAATTTTTGCTTGCATGTATACCTTATATTTAGCGCTTTATAGCAGTGGTAAATACACATACACAGTTCAAAATGGAAGAATTTTCTATTCACTGTCCCAGCCCATAATATTTATCACTGTTTTTTTGAGTCTGCCTGTAGTGCAGTTGACATCATTTCACAACTTATGATCTTATAGGTAAGGGAGAAACTAAAAGGATAACTGATACCTTATTAGGCCCTGTCTACGCACAAGCATGACATGTTTAGTACTTCATTAATATCATGTTATGGCTAATTATAAAGAAACAGATGGTTAAAACTGTCCTTGAACCGCGGCAAATCCTTGCTTTTTTGTGAGCCAGTATAAGAGCAATTTAGTCTTAGTAGTCACTGCGAAAACTCCTGAAATCCTGTGTTTTCTAGCTGGTGGTCTTTGAGCCAGCATCGTTCTCTAGGCACTTCTGCCAGTCCATGGCCTACTGTTATTAGGCAATGATTTCTTGCCTTAACCAGACTGTATAATAAACTGAAAAATATTATCAGATCAGTTAATAAACAAAGCTCAAAGATAAGTGAAAACTACATGATATCTATCACAATAAGACACTGGAAATGCTAATGTGCTCTATGAATTTATAGAGGATTTAATGCTAAACCTGCTTAAATGAAATATTGAAGTTTCTCATATAAAAAGGAGAACAACAGGAACCCAGGGGAAGGAGAGAAAAGCACTAATAATGCCATTATTTTCTGACATGCAAGACAAGTTGGAGAAACTATAAAGAGATTTTTTTTTTCTTTTAGGCCAAAGACCTGTGGTCAAGGCAACAGAATACTTTGTTTCTCTTAAAAAGGGCTTTTATGCAGAGAGATACAGAAGTCATGTAATTTAAAACAATAAAGCTGCATTTTACATGTAGGGAATATAAATTAGGCTAAACCCTTGTTAGAAAAAGAAAAATCTCAGAAGGAATTCTCTAGGTGACATCTTATAGCACTGAAAATGATGATGAATAAGTGCTGATGTTTCCACAGAGATGACACTGTCATTCTAGTTGCTTAGTTTTTGTTGCTATTTCCCTGCTGGATCCATTAAAGTGGTATACTGTGAAGAAAATAAAATACCATCCTAATGAGACCAGGTGCTCTTTATGTAGTACTAGCAATATGCCTAGTTTTTGTTCCTTAGCTCTTGTGTGCAAGTTCTTGGTTTTTTTCAAATGCTGAAAAAATATTTTTAAATTGTGATTAAAGATGTAATGCTAAATATTCCAGATCTACTTGGCTTTTCTGGTTTCCTATGGAGCTATTCATTTTCCTCTTCCTCTAAATTTACAAAGGAACTATACAGAGCAAGAGTAATTTAGATGGAGGAATTAAATGTGAGGAATTAGTTTACCTACATTCCATGTCTGGTCATGCATCTGGATATTTGTTATGATGAACAGTTCTTGATGAACTTTTTTGTAATATACAGGCTATATAATTTTTTGCTATTAGTGGCAGCTTTGTGGAGTACCTGCTTTCTAAAAATTGTCAGTATGGCTAACCAGTGCTCATTCATTTGAGCTGTATATACATTTTTAAAGCAGAATAGAAAAGACTGCATTGATAGAAATTATTTCTATAGGGTGTATTCACTGCACTTAAGTTGTTTCCCTCAGCACTACATTGCAGGCATTTCCATCTCCCAGTACAAATAATGACAGGCAAAGATGAAAGTTGACAAAATTAAATCATTACAGTCTTCAGGCTGCTGCTCTTACTGGTAGTGGAGGACACTGGACTCTCAGGGCTGGGACTGAGTCTTGGGACGATGCGGTGGGGGAATATTTGGTGGCAGTAAGTCACTCACTCTAAGTATCACAATTCCAGCACATCTGTAAGGTTTCAGAACATTTTATACTATCTTTGATGAGTGTGCAACTTATTTAAGTCACACAGACAGTGTACCTGGTAATTCTCCATCAGAAGATGGATACACACACACAGTCCCACTGTCAGTGTCAGCAGAGTCAAAGCTTACACAACAAGGGAATTGTATTGATAGCTCTGAGATCCTCAGCCACCAAAGATAAGCTTTTGAACTGCTTGTGATGGATAAAAATCTTAACTCAGTCTATCTGGTTCTTTATTCCTGGGTCACAGGAGAAACCTGTAAAGCAGGCTCTTTAGGTACTAAAAACAAATGGCAGAGCAAACAGGGTGCTGCCAAATTTCTATGGTACACTATACACCAGAGTATAGCCTTTGGGAATCACTGGCACGTGGGCTGCATTCACCTTTGGAGATTTTGCACTTGCTACTGCAAAGCTACAGCTTTAACTGGGGACATTGGAAGCTACCAAATTTTAAATATAAAACAATAATAAATTACAGACTAAATCTAAGTATACATATCAGCAAGCTTCTCACAAATGGAAACTGACATGATTTAATATCCACAGATCTATGAAATAGGGGGAAACAATGGCATATCTGAATCAAATTACAATATTGATTTTTTTAAAAACAAACACATCTATTTTCTTAGTATTACATCAGATAAAGACTCCACACATGCATTTAAAGTTAATAAAACACATCTTATGGAAAACATTTCAGAAAAAATACTGTGTGGCCTTCAAAATGATAATAATTTTTTTCTACTTATCTTTGTTGGTTTTTTTCCTAAGCATAATGTATTTGGATTAAAAAGATGACTTAGCAGTCCTTTCTTCAAGGCATGGTGGTTATAGATAATTTTTTTTCTATTTTAGCTAAAGTAACTGTTTTGAAATTATAGGTAAACTGATTAATAGGAGCCTTGGAAAACTGGTAATCTCTTCATGTGCCTAAACTTAAACTGAGAAGGGCCAAGTCATTTGATCTGGCACAATCAGGACCTAGTGATAGCCCAGGCTCCCACTTGGAACTGGACACTGAGACATCTAATGCAAACAAACCAGGACCTCATAAAACGGGGCAAAATGACTCTGTTGAAACAGATTTGCCATCAGAGAAATCAGGTGGAACAAGCTTCAGGTCAGTGGATAATGACAGCATTTGTAAAATTGGAGAACTGATAAGGCTGGTATCTCTGATGAAGGACTAGTGTCCCCTAGTGTCAGGTGAAAAGTTTTCAAGACTGGAAAGAAATACAGCATATTTGTTGACACAAACCTTGAACTAGGTAGACCTTTCCTGATGGCAGCTAAGGAGAATCAAATTTGGTGGCAGAAGAAGTCTAATTAAATTCATAAAGGAGTCCTGTGTGAATGAACACTATATGAGAAGTAATTGAGCCAGCACAAACAGTACAGACTTGCCATGCATTTTTTTAAACCTTGCTAATTTCTGAGAACCGTTATTTATATCCCACTCCTCAATGTGGTGTTCATCTTTCCAGGAACTATTAACTAGATTGAAAGTAGGAAGAAAACATTTGAACTTTGGATTTAGAGTTGAAGTTCCAAGCACGTGAGAGCTTCTGTCTCAGGATTAAAAGTCAAATATTTTGTTTCATTTGAGAAAAAAAAAAAAGGTACTGCTAGACATAATACTTGAAATGATTCTTGATTTTGCTAATGACACCTAATAACAAAAGTGTATACAATGTTGTTTGCTTGATTTCTTTTGACATGAGCGTTGTGGTTTAACCCAAACAGGCAACTAAGCACCACACAGTCATTCACTCACTGCCCTGCACTGGGATTGAGGAGAGAACCCAAAGGCTAAAAGTAAGAACACTCATGGGTTAAGATAAACACAGGTAAAGGTAAAGCAAAAGCCACACATGCAAGCAAAGCAAAACAATTCACTGGCTCCCATGGGCAGGCAGGTGTTCACCCACCCACCCCCAGGAGAGCAGGGCCCCATCATTGACATCCATGTACTGGTGACTTGGGAAGTCAAACTCCATCACTCTGAATGTCCCCCCTTTCCTCCTTCTTCCCCCAGTTTTGTATGCTGGGCATGATGCCATATGGTCAGTTGGGGTCAGCTGTCCTGGATGTGTGCCCTTAAGACTCACAGTGCAACCCCAGCCTCCTCACTGGAGGGGTGAGGTGAGGAGCAGAAAAGGCCTTTACTTCGTGTAAGCACTGCTCAGCGAGAACAAAAACATCCCTGTGTTATCTACACAGTTTCCAGCATAAATCCAAAACAGCCCATTCTAGCTACTATGGAGAAAATTAACCTAATACCAGACAAAACCACCAGGAGGAGATTGCCAAACTTATTTCCTACTGCTATAGGAAACAGTTTCACTGGTGTGATTCTGGCAATCTGTTTTGGAAACTATCAGTCTGTCTGGCTTAACTGACACTGACAGAAGTGGCTTAGATAGCATTTCAAGACCATTAATTTGATACGGAAAACTGACATTTTGCAAATCACTTTTCCACATATCTGTTAATTCACTTGAGTATAGAATCTTGCCTCATCTTAGATATATTTTCATACGTTTTACATTTTTATCATCTAAAATGTACTGTGTATTTCAGCGAGAGAGAGAGAGCGATAGACAGAGAGAGCAGTTTTTATAACTCCTTCAGTCTTACTTAGATAAGACTGAAGGAAGCATTATTGAGAAAAAAAGAGTTCAGGTTCTGGAGCCATACATTCTTGTCAGGTTATACGATTCATTACTTTAATGTAGTGATACATAGAAATGGTGCTTTCCTGTCATCCTAACTTTTCCATCTCTTCCATTACTGTCATGCTGATGTATGGATCCTAAGGTATGATCACTCTGTAGTTAAACTGAGACTTTAATTCCAGAGAAATTTTATGTGTTACGCTTAGGCACAACTGGTGTTCATCACAAACCATCCAGCAGACAAAGAGCGCAAAACATAAGTAACAAGGTTGCCTCAAGATCTACCTAATGAGGCAGCTGTTATTTCTTTTCTCCCAGAGACTGTTGTTGCAGTAGTCATTTGACATATGGAAACTGAATCTGAGATTACTTTGTTGAGGTAAAATGCAGAACTCACACAAGTGCAAGTTGCCATTACTTTTTTAATACCAGGGAGGGCTTCTGGGAATTAGACCAGAAAATCAGAGGCCAAATGTGTTGGTTCTTATTACACTGCAGGTGTAGAGAAGGTTAAAATCTAATGGTGATGAAGAGGAAAGATGAGGCAAGGTGAAAACCTTCTAGAGTCTGAGAGGGAAGCTAGAAAACACTTTTGAAGAGGGCAAGAACATGAAAATAAAATCCTGTTTTAGAGTTGCAAGGGAAATGGACGATCAATTAACACTATGCAATTTGTATTTGGATTCTGCTGCCTGATTTGTAGATCATGTTTGCAGTGTGATTCTCCTCCTTTTGGTGGAGAAATCAAAGCCTCTTTCATAACTCTAAGAGAGAAACATGGTGTTTCTCTTAAGCCAGGCTCACTGCTGGAAGCTGTCCAAAGAACCTGTCATAATACTCCGTAACAAAGACATGACTGAATCACTAAACATAATAAAGAGCATGAGAAAACTCAGCATTCCTGGAAACAAATGATCTGTTTTCTATTATTTCTATTTTTCATTAACTCCTAGTATATGATAGATAAACAATCTTTACTTTTCCTTTAAGACAAGAAAGGCTACTATAAGTAGCTTTTTATTTCTAAACTATGACAGACAGAAAACATCCTACTGGGTATTGATTTTATTGGATGGCAGGACTAAAACCTACTTTCAGATGGAAGTAAGGAATGTGAGCTTGGAGTCACATGCAGGGGCTGTTTGACAGAATGACGCGATGGATACGTCCTTTGGTTGCTATGGTGACGGCTCATCTGCTTATATGTCCAAGAAGTAGGGCTTTTCATTATTTCCTCTAAGAAGAAAAACTGCTAACTCATAATAACAAAGTGATTTGTTTTTGCACTAAAGCATAGCTAATGCAAATACCATTGCTCAGTTTTAATTTGGACATGAAATTAATGTCCTAGAGCAAATAATATGTACAAATAACTTTCCCACTCTCTACCTACTTACTCCCATAGAATTTTTCACCACAGCAACTGTTTACCTCTTCCGTGAACCTCCAATATATCTGCAACAAATTGGATTTCTGGAATAACTGACACGAGCTCCCAGAATACTGTGGTAACTTTAATAAATTTATTTCAAAATAGGATTTAATTTTATATTTTTTACCCAAGCCATCCAGATGTTAGAGCTGAACAGATTCTACCAGCATTTTCTATCAATAGTTTCCTGAATATTTAAGTGAATTCTGTTCAGCTGTGGCTATACTCTATTTCTGTTTATTTTCTTCAAGTGCCCTCTGACCTGTCTCTATTAGTGGAAATGTTCACAAGAACCTCATACAAAAATGCACAGCTGAAGCTCCTGAAAGTAGCATTTTTTTTAAATGTACACAGGGAATATTTTTGTTAGGATTGCCTGCATTCACATTCCAGGATGAGCAACACCAAGATGTGACTAATCAGATCAATTTCATATGTCAACCAGAAGTAATTATTTGATAACACTTGATATCTTAACTATTCGATTTGAGATGCAACACTATTTTTCCTTAAGCAGTAGAAAAATCAGTAGAATATTAAACAAAAAAAAAAAAGCCAAAGGAAATCATGTTCTGTCTGCAAGAGTTCCAAATGAAAAATTAAATTCTCAGTTAAGATTATTTGCAGATACATCAGTCATGCCTTAATTAAATGTAGCTGTCGTTTCATTGTAGTAATCCTCATGCTGTTTCAGAAATCTAACTAAAATAAATACCAAGAACAACATGATATGGAAAGCATTACAGAAATTACAGATGTATCTGCGAGGCATTGAAGTCATCCTCTCATTCAACTCATTCAAAATCAGAATGCATGACCATGTTATTTTATCAAATGCAGTAAGGGGCTCTGTGGCCTCCAAAAAGTATTTTTGTAGGTTACAATATCAGTAATTGCAGCGTGACACTAATTTCCATGTGATATTTATTTCCAGATGTCCCCTGGATGAGTGTGCCAGATAGAAAAACCAAAAAATCTAAAAATACATTTTAGTTTGCATGCAGCATCCAATCTGCAGGTACCTGTTAAAGAATAAGCCTGTTTGCTTTGAATTAAATGTGATATTTGTTTTGAATGGTTTTTCCCCCAGACATGTTGCATTACACAGTATATTATAAATACCCTTGTTAGAGCAATGCAGTTAGGGCTGTACATTTTTAATAGCAACAGTCTTTACTGATATAACAGGAATTACTTTTTTTTAAAGGAAAATAGAATGAATGAGTTTTCACAAATGCCTGTGAACATGAACCTCCAAATTATCATCCAAAGTCCAGAGATGCATCCTTATGTGTCTTCTATAGATGGTCCATTTTATTATAATGATGGTTCTGGGGTTGCAAAAAATACAGCAACAGCTTTTTGCAAGTAGTAATGGTGACAATCTACACAAGAAAGCAAGGACTAAAATTTGTGGAAGCAACCAATGATGTTGCTACCAGAGCCATTCCCACTGTAAAACATTTGTACAAATTCTGTGACATGGTACTCTCTCTAAAGTGTTAGATAGGATCTCAATCTCTCTTCTCACTTTACAAATTATGTTTGTATTATTTATAAATTAGTGTCTATAAATTTGGGTTTTGTTTTCATTAAAATTTTTTCACCCCGGATTTTTAAATGTTGGTATGAGGCTAATAATACAGGTATGCTGAGTGCATGCTTTCTTTTTTATTCTTTCCAGAAATAAAGCAGATTAGCCACAGGTAAACTAACCATGTGCTTTATGTTTCAGCAACTATTTCCCACACTGCAGTTCCTATAAACTCACCCATTTTAACTCCACACTACCAAAAAGCTAAACTGAAGTGAACAGTTCTAAAGGCTTAAAGGTCCCTTGCCATCCAAACTGTCTGTCTCACACAGGTCTAGGACCTTGCCAATACATTTCTCCAGTCCATATCCAGTTACCTTTGCATGTCATCACTCTCTGGCTACATTTCAGCTGTTAGTCTGGAAGTCGAGCTTCTGATCTGGCAAGGAAGTACTCCTCAGCCCACAAGATACTGACACCCTCACCTTGGTGCTGACGTTAGCAGGCACACACCAGGGACACACTCTGTGGTGTCACTTCCCAGTGCTGAGAGATCTGTGCCTGGTTCCCAGCGGTGACATTTCTGTTTCTAATCTAGCCTCAGATCTTGCTTTAGCCAAGGTGACGTCGGTCACAGCTGGCTCATCAGAGTGCCTCTGGGCTGCAGCAGCAGGTGCTCGGCTTGGACTGCCATGTTTTGCCTGAAAGAATATGCTGAACTTTAATTGAAAATTGCCTCCCTGTAACAGACATGACTTACCCATTTTTCTGCAATCCACATTCTTCTTAAGCACCCCCTCACACCCAGCACTCCACAGAAAATATCAATAATTAAGCCATTGCCTGGCCTGTGGCTTTGATCAATCTGAAACCCACTTCCCCTTGAGCCACGTTCTTCACTTGCTGCTTCTCTTCAGCAAATGCTTGTGGATGCACACCGTACTTTGCCTTTTGGGTAGTATGCACCTGCTTCACCACTCTGCAAAACAACCCTGGCCAAAAATTTTAACATCCTGATAGTTTCCTGCTGCATGCAAGCAGTGGCTGTACTGGGCACCACACAGTAGCATTTTGCAGCCATCTGGATGAAGGAAAAAGGCAAAGGCCTGGCGCAGAATCATGGCATTGCTACCTGAAGCCCAGATATTTGGGTGGATTGTGGAACCAGGCACCTAGAAAAGGGGTGGGGAGGTGCTGTTCAAGGACAGCTACCCAGCAGCTGGATGCCAAGGAAGCCCTGGCCCCAAGCCCTCTGAGGGAAGACAGTTTGCTGTTCTAGTTACCACAGTGGCAGGGGATCCTGGGGAGTGGGACATTTCACCTGGCTTTTAGCTTGTGGAGGGAGTTGTGGAGGGAGTTGGAGCCACACAGCCAAGGCACCAACTGCACCTCTTAGATAATGTTTACTTAGATAATGGCAAAAATTTGTATTCTGCTGGGGTAGAAAGTGCTGTTAATCACCTACACAGTGCCTGAATTTGGCCTCAACTGCTACCTCAGCATTGCTTTGATATAAAAACAAGGGATATTTCAAGATAAAACAATTGCAGAGCATTCCTTCCTACTGTGTTTTATTACAATGCTTCCTGCAGTTTCTATGTGTGTTTCACCTTATGACTGAAAGTACAGCTATAAATAAGTTTCTGTGAGATCTTGCCCAAGTTTGGTTCCTTGAGAGGGACAAGCTCATCAAACCTTACTATTGTTATAAATATATCAAATCTGGAAGCAAATATATGCAGTTACAGGCAGACTGATGGTGGCAACATTTTCTGTGGCCTCTGAAAAGAGCTCTAACAATTTAGATAGCTGGGATCTTTCCAGTGCTCTTTTGAAATTAGCTCCCTGAAATTAAAAAATATTATACAATTTAATTGCTATCCATTAGGTAAAAGTGGATTCTGAAATCAAAATAACTCATCCCTGGACTGAAATAGAGAGTTTTATTATTAATTCTGTGGAGCACATTTCATTTTTAAAGTACCTTGTAGAAAACACAAACGTAACTATTTACACTTTTTAAAGAATTTTATTTTTTGTTCAATATATCTTTAAGGAAAAAAAAGTCATTCATATGTTTAGTATTTGAATTTAACTAATTTTCTTAGGGAATTTAAACCAGAAAATTTCGAACCTTGTGTTTAAAATTACCAAGTAATTTATCACAAAGATTTTTTACTATAACTCAGATAATCTTATATGATGACATTTCTTATGTTACATTAAAAAGCAGAATTAAATACCAATCCAAACTGCATACACATTGTATTGTCCTCTACATTCTAGTCTGTATGTCATACTGTGCTGGAAATGTGGGCTACAAGTTCTATAATTGCACGCTGGCCAAATACATTGAAATAAAATTAACAAAAATCACTTGAATTAAAATAGGGAACTGAATGCAACTTACATGACAAGTTTATTAGAATTGAGTCTCAAATGTAAATTTACAGAATTTTTCTCAGCTCCAGTATGTAAAATTTCTCTCAGAGACATGTCTCTGCCCTTTTCTACATTAGGACTAAAGTTATGCAGGCTCTATAAAATCCAAGAAGCTTTTAAAAAATCATGTGCTTTCATGCAACCACAGTGGTGTTCCAGTAAGCCAAAATTTTTCACTACTCAAACACTTGACAAACCTGTATCTCAGTTTTCACATAAATAAGCTTAGAATCCTACATATTATTCTAAGGACTCAGAAAATCAGTAAGAAATCATAGCTGATCTTGTGACCTGTTACAGTGTGACAGGAAGAGAGGTGGTTAATTACGTGCAAGGAAAAACTAAGATTGCAAAAATTACAATTTTAGGCTAGTAATGTTGAAAATTTAAATTTTCATTTATTTTGTAAAGTTTTGGGTGAATGTTGGATAGCTTATATGACATGTTTTATGACATATTAACATTTTTCGTGACATATTAACATCTTTTGGATAATACAGTTAAATGGATATTTTCAGATTGATGCTTTAGTAAAAAAAGGTCAGGTAAGCACATTTGTTTAAGTATGCTGCAGAATTCATTGGTATGTTAGCAAAAAGAAAAAACAAACAAGAAAAAGGTTTTCGTTTCATACCAATAGATCTAAGAACCATTCTATTTGTGAGGTTGGTTTAGAAAAGCTTAACTTCCAAATGGGCACCAGATTAGTTATTCCTTGTACCTTGGATGTCTCCAGCCTTGATTAAGTTGATTTACAGTTCAAGAATCTTACTGAGTTTAGTGCTTACAGCATTGTGTGAGTAGATACACATTTGCCAGGTATAAGAATGAGTGCACATGAGTCATATAATAATTCCATGTGCAGTTCCATTCTGGAGAGGCTGCACTTGAGGGCCATATGCCAGAACAATTCACTCAGCACATGGCTTACTCTCCTGTTATTTCTGGATAGGTCCTACGCAAGAGCTTGGAGGCTTCTCATCTGCAAGAGGCACAGGACACAATTATCCATGGGAATTTGAGTGGATAAAAGCAATGTGTAGTGCTTCCCATGAAGGAAAAAAAGAAGGCTAAGAAAATTATCTGAGAGTTTGCTTAAGGCTAGGAAAAAATTATACTGCCTCATGAATACAGGTAGCTGCATCTTAGTTCTCAAGAATTAACCAAAAACTGTATGTCTTAAGCAGGTTACACTGCCCCCATAGCAGAATTAAGCTTTGTCAAAACCAGACTGAGCAAAATGATAATTTTTATTTCATGGAGGCATCCTGACTTTGGTTTATTTTTTTTTTAATTCTTGCTTCAGTTCCTCTATTTTTAAAGCTATTTCTTTTAAATATCTTTTTTTTTCAGGATTGCAAAAGTTTATCCAATGATTTTTATGCATATTTGAAATGACTGTGCATTATTAGGCTAGTTTGGTTTTAATTTTCAAAACAATAATTTGGGGACAATTTAAAGGCAATCAAAATACTGAAACTTTCAGAAATAATTCCTAATCTTGAAACGGTTATGTAAAATGGAATTTGTCAAGAGTTGTATGCTGCTGTAAAATCCTGAATGATGCTATTAAACCAAATCCACAAGATTCACTTATTCTACTGGCACATACATCTTCTCTGCTGGCTGCCACTAAGGACTTTTGCCACGAGGAGTTCTGAAGTACCCTCATGCTTCCACAGTCAGACCTCTGGGTTTGACTTGCAATAAATACTTCCTGAAAGGGAATTTAACCAGCTGTCCCTAGCTGCTGCTCTAGTTTTGTACAAAAGGTTGTACAGACATGTACAAAAGGAGCGTTTCATCAGTATTTGCTCATCCAGATATGCACACGTGCTGGAAGTGATGTATAAGCTAGCTGAACTGAAGCCTTTCCTCCAGGTCTTCCAATTGGCATACACTCATGATGCCCTGAAGGCCTTATAGGATCTATAGGATCAATAATCAAAATGGGTGAATTTTGTTGCACAGTTGTCTCTATTTTAAGCATTAAAAGCATTTAGAGTGGGAAAAAAATGGATTAGAAAATTATCTAATGGGGAAAAAGCCCTGAATACTTGGAATAATTAGCATCTGTGTTAATTTTTTATGACAAAATGTTTTTGGAATATGTGTCATGTATCTGATCCTTAGGTGACCATTTCAGTAGCAGTATTAATTTTTTTTTAGTGTATTTTAATATACAAATTTTCCTCAGTACTGAATAGAAATAAAAATCTCAGTAAAGATATTATACATGCAGTTCATTTACTGTGCTTTCTTCACACTGCCTGATCCTACCTAGGATTATTTGCAAATAATAGAGGAAAAGAGTGACAGAGTGGAGGTGTTAAATAACAGTTGGGTGATTTATCCACCCAACTATTCACATGCTTTTTTTGCATTCAAGTGATAAAGGAATACTGAAGCTTATTGAAGATTCTTATGCTGTTGAGCATGGGAGAAGTCCATGGAGACTGATTTTGCTGGTTTTCAAATATGTGTCTTACTATTCACCTTCTAATTTCCTCATGATTATGATATTTGGTGTTTTTCATTTACAGTTACAGGAAACTATCACTCTTATCTGAAAAGGTCTGTCTTTTAAAGAAGGATTGAAGATATGAATATGGTTGCATTTTTAAGACATGAAAATGGAAGGCAAATTAAAGTCCTTCATTATTATTTGAAATCACATTTTTGTTTAATGCCATTCCCAGGTTTTTGTGTGCTTGATTCATGGTTTGTAAAGGATTAGGGCTGGCAATTCCAACTTTCAAATTGGTCCAGGGAAACAACTCCAGTCCATTTCTTTTAATTCTGAATAAGTCTCACTCTTATTCCAGACAGAAAATCAAATTCATGGTGGGGACTTGAGTGGGGAGAATTTATCCTACATTATTTGCAAGTAAAAGCATATATGTGTTTGATGGCTGGTTAAAGGAACAGTTTGTGCTGCCTCTGTCATTTATTACAGAAGTATAGCCATGCTGGGAGTATAATTCCTGTTGCCATGGAGTAGCAATGCATATCAGTGTTAGAGAAATTTTAGAATATGAAACGAAAAATATACTGGGCTAGCTCTAAAGCAGAGAAGGGACCTTTAGGCAGAAAGAACATAACTCAGTCTTGAACTTGCACAAAACTTACCTTTCTTTCACAGTGTGTCCTTTGAAAAAAGACAAATAGTGGTGTCCTGTTGATACATTTCATCTAAGTGAGATCACAGTGTCCTCCAATTTTCCATAATAAAATTGAACTAGTATTGACTATCATGACTGCATAAAATTCACTGGTAACACTTGAAAAGTTCAGATGTCCTGTTCAAACACCAACCAATTCACACTGTCTCTACCAGCAAGATAGGCTGACATAAATGTGAGAGAGAAAAATTGAACAAAAGGAATGGTGTTATTTTAGTATAAATTACTTACGTTCTATTTCAGTTTATCACCAGAGTTAAAATACTTGCTTTTTCAGAAGCAGAAAACTCAGAAATTCTAGATTTCAAGATCTGAAAACTAGAGAAAAATTACTGCCAATTAGATTCACTTTCTGTTGCTGCAAGCTTTGAAAATAAGAAAAAACTTCACAGAACCTACCGTCACGACTCAGTTGAAATCCATTAATACCTTGATCCCTGGTATTAGCACTTGTGCTCTCTGTTGCCTAGGGAGGAAAAAATAAGGACTAGTGGGCAATAAAACGAAGCAGTAATGGCTTTTACTAGTGTGGTCTATGCCCAGCAGACCTTCATAAACACCAGCAAAACCTTTCAGAGAGGTTTCTCTCTTGCAGTACTTGTGTGTGGTGCTTCTGCCAGCACCAAGCCCAGCACAGCAAAGCATCGCATCGGGAGGTATGCCCTGGAGTGGGAAGTTTGCTCTGCCTGCAGAGTAGCCACTGTGGTGGTCTCTTTGTGCCTTCTCGAGCTGGCAGAGACAAACATATAGAAAATCAGGCTAAGAGGGAAGGAAGACCCACTGCAGGGTGCTTTAGAAGAGAGTAGCCATGCATTCGCACACACAGAGACACGTGCAGAGTGAACTCCAAAATTCTCTGTTGGCATCTCCACCACCTAGAAAATATGATGGTTAAATGAAATTAAATGAAAAGTAGGATAACAAAGGAAACGCTAATCCAATGGTTCAGTATAACTCAGTTTGTTGACATTTGGTGTAGACAAAACAAATGTAATACATTTGATTTTCAAAGGCTTTAGTCATTCCCTATGACTGTTACATTCCTTACTGAAGGCAAACTTAATTTTCATAGCTGCCTACAATTATGTACGTGCAGCTGTATCCAAACATATTTGGAACATATTACCTGGGTTCTCCTTGAACACTTTTTTTTTTTCCAAAACAGAAGGAAGCACTGAAACCAAGAATGTCATAGACAGATGATAAACAGCTGTTCTCAGTATCATGGAACACTGCCCAAAAGTTGTGATGCTGAAGAATAAAACTAAAAAATGAAGTAACTGATGAGGCTGAAACTGAACCCCATTTTTAGGAATGTTATCATGTGGCTACAGACACTACTCTGAATTTCCTTATTTGTGTATTTTTGCAATGAAAGGAATGTTTTTCATTCCATCTGCCCATACTGGCATCATCCTGCCCTTAACTATGATTAGATGGTGAGTTGGCACTACCTAATATTCATCTTTAGATGTGACCCTGCACTGCAGTTATTTATGAGAACATTCAACACTCTCTTGGCTCTTCTTCCTGAATAGACATACTCATCTATGAAAAACAGTGAGTTTGTTTTGGTTTTTTTCCTTTGGTTGCTTGTTTTGTTTGTTTTATTTTTTTTGTTTTGTTTTTTTTTGTTAGGGTATTTGTTTTTATATGCCAGCAATATCCTAAATAAGAGTTGAATGAAATGAAATAACGAAAAATTATTTGTTTGAAAGTTATACCAAAGATTCAATCATATTTTATTTCAAATTTCAGTAGAAATGTTATATATGATGGATTCTGTCTTTTCATTACTGCTTTCCTGGACATCAGCTTTCTAGGAGTATGTGAATCAAATGCAAGGTCTGCATAGAAAGAGTAAACTGGAAACAATTTAAGAAAGAAGTAGGAGAGTCCTGTTTAGGACCAGCCTGACTGCCCGGCCCCGCTAACTGCAGACATCTGTGTAACAGGCCTTTAAGTCTGTTTGGGATGACAAAACCCCTACCCTCTGTCTTCATGTTTCATGGACCTTCCATGACAAAAAAGTATCCCAATGAACATACGACTTTTCTACCAGCTGTTGTGTTTCACGTGCTGTTTCCCACAGGATGAGGGAGTTACAGTTCCACTACTCCTGTCAGATATGCTGTTAAGAATCATAAGAGAATCATAAGAACATTATAAACAAATTTACGCAAACAGAAACTGCACCCATGCCGGTCCTTTCATTGAGGCTTGGAAGTTTCCGTGGCTTTATAGCTTTACAGTTTCTTTACGGCTTCCTCATCTCAACAAATAGGAGCATAACAATAATCCAGAAGTACTGAGAAAGGGTGAGTGTTAAAAGAGGAAGAAGGGCTAGATGTTAGATGCGATGTATAAAACTATACTTCACGTGAAGTGAAGTATATATACATGACCTTAATCTTGTAATAAATAAATATTTTCTATAATACTTAGATGGTTTGTACTTCAAGAGTTTATTTAACTGTAACTGAGCTAGGAATAACTTGCACTTTTTAAGTAGACCAATACAACATTAGTTAGACTAGCAGTAAAATCTTGGTTCATATATAAGACAGGCTCCCTTTTTCCCCTAACAGTCTTTTGATGGTAACATCAGGGGTGATTTCTTTCTTTAAAATCTTGGTTAACAGACAATTAGTTTTTGTCAAATGCTTCAATACTTAGTGTTACCTATTCTGAATTTGATTTCCCTTCCTGACACAGCCCATAGGAGACTTCAAGTGCAACCCTTGTTCTAGCGACTATTTAATTCCTGCCTCTGCACAGAAGCTGGGTTCTTGACATGTGGAGAAAAAGATAGGGGATAAATGGGATTAATGAGCACTTAAAAGAAAAACAGTTACTATAAAGGTTATAAATCAAAGTTTATATTTAAAGATTAGAACCCCTTGGGGTTATTCACGCTATACATTTTTATGCTTGTATTAAATCAGAGATTTTTCAGAGTGACTAGTAAATTAACATCAAAATTGGTTGAGAGAGATGACCGGTATGAACATAGATATTAATGAAACAGGAAATATTTCTGCTTTCAAGCTAGGCAAAGTTTATCGTGAGAGAGATATTGCATGTTAATAAACTATCAGGAAAGACTAGAACAGAGTGGGCAAATTATTGGCATATTAGCTTTTCAGACAGTCTGAAACAGAAGTTTGGGGATATAAGGACTTTACAGCTGGTTTAATGTGCCTGTAGGAGCTATGTTTCTTTATGCTGGATGTAAACAACTACTTGAATGTAATATTTGGAGGACGTATCTTTTTACATGACTTGAGGTTTCTAAAGTGTGCATATATAATCCATAGATCTACAAAATATTTTTATGTAACTTTTTAAATTCTCACTAAGGGCTTAATGAAATTTTTCCATGCTAATTTTTAAGCATCTGATGCTGTACCATTAAAAAGTGAGCAGAATGTTCTTTCTGTGAATCAGCGCAATTGTCTTTTTTGCACCTGTTTAGGGTTTGTGTAGCCAGTGCTCTGTGGCAGAACATTTCACAGCCTCAGTTGTGTGTAAAAATACTTTGGTCTGAGACATACACCTGATAATATCATTCTATTTCTCTGACTTTTATAAACTAGCTGATTATTTGTACATATTGAAGAAGAGTATGGAGTATATATTTAAGTATAAAAAGTTTTAGAATCTGGAAACAAACACGCAAAGTAAAATTCTTGTGATTAAATGAAATCCGTGTGCACACATGTAATACAAGCAGAAAGAAAAATAGCAAATAGACTTCCTGTCTCTAAATCTCTTAAGTTTGGTGTAATTTTCTGCTAAATGGTTGCTACTTTTACAATTAAGAATGAAGCCACATAAAAGACTGCTGATTTTTTGTATTTACTTATAAAAATGACAAATCACAGAGAGAGTTCCACTGGATGACGTTAATTTTGCAGATCATTAGCAGGCAAATTCACATTCTACCACAATCTGGACAACTGACAGTTGAGGAATTTCACAGAAATAAAATATATATTGCTTGTGTAATAGTGTAAAATGGCTAATTTTTAGATTTATGAACTCTAATATACCAAAATCCTCAGCTGACATGAATCAGTGAAGCCGTACTGGTTTATGTGAGATGAAACTCAGACACCGTGTCTCAAAGGCTGTTTGGGTATAACTTTTGGAATAATCTGTATATACTTTTATGAATAACATGGTTCTCAAAATGTGCATACTTTGGTCAGTGTTTGGTAGTTTGAATGGTTTGAGTGATGAGTATTTTATTCAATTGGGAAAATATTTTCTACGACCATTATTCATTTATGTACTTCTTTGCTGAATTTACTTTTGTTTCTATTAAAAATTGTAAAGGCTATTGACTTACACTGTGAGTCTTTTCCACCCCATTCACATTGCAATCTCTCAGACACATATTTGAGGTAGGAATAATATTTTTAATAAGTAAATTCATAAAACCACATAATGGAATTCTTATTACAGGCAAAAAATTGAGATACAGTACATGGGCTATAAACCAGGCCACTACTTCAATATTTTTTTCTGCTAAGAAAGTTGGCTTTAGCATGTGTGATTTCCCAAGCCTCAGTGACAAAATGACAGACATTTTCAGTTCTTAATTATTCATAAACCATATTAATGATACTTAGAAAGTGCAGTTATTAGAAAATAATAAAGAATAACAGTCCATCTATATTAATACAGTTGGCAAACAAGTTAATAAAATAGAAGGAGTTTTTGAAATTATATTTTAAATTGGATGACCACATATATTTATGTTCTTGTGCATTACATTTTAAGGATCTTTTTTTATTATTTTTTTTCAGTGTCATGTAAGGAAAATACCAGTTCCTTCGGTATATTAATCAGAAGAAAAAGATATGATGATCATATAAGGATGCACTATACACTGATACAGATTGTTCATGATAGTCTGTTTATTATGGATGATTTATATATCTGCCTTCTAAAACAAATTAGAAGAAAAAGAAGTAAAATCATTGCTACATATTATGTCTATTGAAATAACATATGCTTGTTTCATATCTATGCACTTGCACTAGCCCAGTGGTAGAAGAAAATGTGCAAAGAGAAAATGTGCAAAGCTACTCCAAATGAAACTACATTGTTGCATACAGTTACAGTTTAAATACAATAATTACCCTGTTTGATATTAATATATTCATTGAGATTCTCTTTGCTGGTAAATATGTAATAATGCCAAGCTTCTTTGTAAATGTGAGGTTTGCAATGTAGATGACCACCAATAAAACTATCTATCTGTAAGGGTTCAAGGTGTGTTGATAAGATCATATTTAGATTGTCAACATAATCAAGACTGTGATACAGGAAAGAAATTCTTGTAGGATAAGGTAGAGGTCCATAAGGCTGTAAGTCTTCAGTGTGTTGCATACAGGGAGGGGGACCGAGGTGTTTCACTGCTCCTTCACAGAGGTCCTTTGGCTTCACTGGTGCTCAGAGCAGAAATGGACAGGAAGTAGGAAAGGAATGGGCCTCTGCCAGATGCGGCAGACTCCCAACACTGGCATTTTAGGAATAAATCTATCCAGGCCTGATGACTGCTACAGGACAAGTACACTAGGTAAACCACCCAGACAGAACTCTTATAATGCAGTTGTGCTATGCTAACCTTTCAAACAGGGGAAAATTTAATGACTTGGAATATAAAAAAACATGCCATGGCTCATCCACTTTCACAGAAGCAACTAGTTTCAGATGTTTCAAACTCCATCTCCTTAGAATGGACAGAAATCATTATTATTTTCACCAGTCATCTTTATGTTGGCCATAAAGAGTCAGATCTTGTGAGGTGCTGACTTACATTGTCATTCTTATTGTCAGTGAGCAGCTGACAAGGCTGCTGATTGTCTTGCATGAATCACTTTGACTCTTTTGAAGCAATAGACTTGAATTAAAAGTAACCATTACTGCAGAGTTAAGAATCATTATTCTTCCACTTTTGCGGAGTGGTTTTGCAATCCTTACCTAAAACATACTTCAGAATGGCAGTAAATGCAAAAGTAATCTCAAGAGGGCAGCAGATATTGCCCAGATTTTTCATCCATAGTAATTTAAACAAAATTATCAACTCTTCCCCCAAAGAAGAACAAGAGATACATTTCTTAAAATTATTGCTATATTTAGCAGTTCATAACATCACCAACATGCACATTTCTGTGATTTAGATTTACTACAAATATTTCAAAATACAGATCTGAAAAATGCTCTCCATTTTTATTACAGGCCTATTCAATAAAATATATACCTTTGGTATAATATGTTCTGTTGTATATAGCAAACCATTTTCATTGTCATCAAAAATATATTTTCGCACTTGCGAATTACAGGGGACTTTAATTCCTCAGATAACCCACATATTGGATACAGTATCTTGAACCAGCTCATAAATATGTAGATGTGATACAGATGTACATTTTCTGTTGGAAATGGAAAGTGAAAGATCTTTGAGAATTCTAAACTTACTAATGATTAAGCTACTTTAACTGTCTTTATGCTACTTTCATAGATATATAATAAGACATTATTTTCATTGAAAATATGCTTTAAATAAGGCAATTTTTGTAAGAATTTAAATCGTATTTTTTCTTGCATGAAAAATTCATTTACTTATAAGGTGGTCATGCCTCCCTTGCTATTCTAAAATCACTACACACAAAGCAATAAAGTTACAGAGCTAAGCATCCTCCAAGGATGAAATCACAGTGAAGAAAGCTGTGATATACTTTATGCTGTAAATCATGTTGTATCATATCATATGATGATACCACAATAGAAGAGAGCTGGTTATTTACACAGTGGTTCTGACTGGAAAATGTAAACAAAGATGAGTCAAGCACCTCAGCAATGCATTGACTTGCTAGTTCATATCCAAGGTTTTACAATGTTGTTCATTTAGTTCTGTTGTTAACTTGATATGAGGCACCTGTTTTTAAGGTAAGAAACCTGTCAGACGATGAAGTGTCAGTGAGGCTTTCAAGTAAATATGAATCCATTCCCTTTTAGTTCATTAGTAAACCAAGGGTACTAATCTATGACCCAAGAAAGATGAAATGCTGTTAGATTTATATGCAGTTTAAGGAGTTCTATGACAGAATGACTGTTGTTTTGTAAGACATACAAGCTCAAGAAAATCTCCAGTACAGTAAATAATATTTTAAAATAACTGTTTAAATAAAATTCACATTTTAACATAGACTAACAAAAGTTTGACGGCTACTCAGAAGCTCTTAGTCCCACTGACATTGTTGGAATTGGCTTGGAAAAGCTCAAGTGTACTTGAATGTCACTGTAGGTATAAACAATTGAGCATTAAAAGGTATGACAGTTCTTTCCAGAACTAAATGCTCTTTCTTTTTAAGGACAATTTGAAAGTGACTCCTATTGTTGTGAATTGCTTTTCTCCACCAGAGGACTTCATTAGAGAGATTCATTGTTGCAGGAGACAGCCTGTCTAGCTATTCTTCCTCACTTCACAGTGTATTTCCCCTCACTGAAGAGGTCCCTGCTGTCTGTAGAAAGTCCTGAGAATCACGTGTTCCTCTTTGTACCACCGTTATAAGTAGTATCATCTCTTTTCTTTATTTAAAGGTGTCTAATTGTTTTAGGTTATTACACTAAGTTCGTAATTGTGGTAAACTCTAATTATTAATTTGAAAACTTTGTGTCAGATTAAAAAATAACTGCTAGTCTCAGGTTATTCTCAGGAGATCAGTTTCAGAAAGACGGTAAATACTCATCCTGTATACATGTCTCATTTCCCAGGGTTTCATGGCCTTAAGATTCCACTAATCAGACAAAACTGTCATACTCAACTATTACTCCTATTAAATGCATTGATCTTCTTCTCACAGAGATTTAGAATTCTGTCTTGCAAACAAGTGATATATAACAGTTCTTCCTCACTTATGTTTCTAGAAGGTGTTTCCCCAGAAACTCCTCTGGGGCACTTCCTGATTTCAGGAGTTACTGTCTCTTCAGAAATAATGGTCGTTTAAATTTCTCTTCCCAACCCTCCTACACCTCTTTTTCATGCTGAAACGGCTTGAGCTGATGAATCATGGCTCTTTTCCTTCCTTGCTGTTTATCCTCCTGCCCTTGGAGCTTTGAAGATAATCATTCAGGCATGTTTCTTCTCCTAAAAGCTATTTTAAAATTGAGAAGTCAATTGAGAATGTCATTCCTAGGAGGGCTGGTGAGGTTTAATATCCAAAAAAATTATATTCGTGTCCATGTTAGTAGCAAAGAAATATAGATAGAGGTACTTATCAAAAATCCTAATGAATTTTCAATTACCTTGATTTTTCACTTCACATCTCCTAATATATTACATAAAGGTCTGATTTCATCTTTTAAAAGAAGTTTTCAGAGGTTTTAGAATCAGGACCATAACCTGGCCAGAAAAAGCATGTGGAAAGTGGCAGGAATAGTTTTATGATTTGTTTTACTGCACCAGGCAATATGGATACTTCTGATTCAATCTCTTTCCAGGTATTTATCTCCATCTAAGAAAATAAAGTAGTCATTCATAACTTTTTATTCCCTCAAGGATATCATTATGCCATTATACAAGGGATATACCGTTGTATAATAGGATCTGTATTTCAAGGCTCTGTAACAAGCTCCCAAATACCATGCAAAGAATTTGATCAAAGTGCTTTCAGTGTAGAAGATATATTTCTCTATGATACTTAACAGGAGGTCTAATAAAATGGACACTTTATTTGGATGCTGTTGAGTGGTAATAGTAAGAGTCCCATTTTCAGACAGAGTCCACCTTCACTTGATTGTTGTTTGTAATCAGTGGAGAAGGTTTACTTCTCATTCTGTCTCCTGCATCATTAGAACTATCCTGGAAAAAAACTTTTGCTGTACAAAAAGTGACAATAATTCTCTTGTATTCTCTTCTGAAGTTCTGGTTCAGGAGTCCATATACTATAGCATTAAGGCAGCTGTTGAAATATGCCATGTAATAACTAGATACAAACAACCACTCTGGAATCCTAGGGATTACAGTTTTTGGGTTGACAGCCACAGCAAGGCCTATAAAGTTCAAAGGAGCCCAGCAGACTGCAAACAGTACAAATACCACAAACATGGTTACAAAATTTCTGAAGTCGTGTGGTTTCAGCCTCGGGTTGTTATCTGGTTTAACCCTTCGCCTTACCTGAATAACGAGGATCCATATTCGCAAGTAACAGAAAGTAACTACGGCTATGGGAAGCAGGAAGTGGAAAAACACAACTGCTATGGTATATGCTGAGCTCACAGACTGTGCAAATGTACATGAGTAAATCCTGGGGTCATACTGTAGCGATCCCACAAACAGGTTGGGCACGATAGCAACAAATGTTAGGACCCATATAAGAACAATATAGCACAATGAATTCTTGTCACTGTACAGCTTGTCATATTTGAGACTGTGGCAGATATAGCAGTACCGATTGATAGCGATGCCTGTAATATTGAAGATTGATCCAATGACACTTAGGCCCATCAAGAAGCCACTAATCTGGCAGTGTAGGTATCCCAGTTTCCATCCGTTGTGAAACACAGATGTGAGGACCAGTGGATAAGGGTAGATAGCTACTATCAAGTCTGCAACTGCCAGGCTTACAACAAACACATTTCCTGTAAAATAAATATAAAAAGGCAAGTATTAGTTTTTCTTTTGCTCTTTTCTGTCGTTTCTGCTCTCAATATACTAATGAGCAGCCTCAGTGGAACAATTTAAATGCAATTAGTTTCTATTTTCTAGCTCAAAATTCATTGTCGTATATCAGAAATAAGACACTCATTTTTAGTTTAAAAAGGTAGCTTAACTTAAAGATGCGCTTTTTGAAAAAAAATGGTCTTTAAGCTTAATTACCATGACCTATTATTTTTATCATGTCATTTATTTGGATTCTTTCAATCACGCAGACTTAGAATTCATATAAAATTAAAATATTCAGAACTGTAAGCCTTGCTTTGGTTTTAAATAGTCTCTCTTGAAAAATCAGCAGAAATAATATTACTAATAAATTTCCAAATTCACATTTACCTTCTTTATTTAAGTTCCTTTCATTACATTAGCCCTCAGCTTTACCAGTACTGAAATGAAAATCTCTTTTCTCCCATTTATATTTCAAGCTTCCATGACTTTAGTATGACTTCCACGTTATTCTCTTTGAATCTGCTAGCAAGTATGTAAATAAACTTAACTTCTAAAAGTCTAGTTGAACACAGGCTTAGTTGTCTTTCCTAAAGACAAACTCTTCAGTAAAAAAAAAGATGCTGGGCAATTACCTAGACAGTTCCCAGACAGTACTGATGCCCCATTTTTCTCTGCCTCCAAACTGGAAAATTAAGCAATGAAACATTCTGCTGCTTTATTTTTTAACAAAGGGATATGATATTCTTCAAAGACAATGGAATCCATCATGTTTTCAATACATTTTTTGAGAATAGATTATATTTTCTTTTTTTGGTTGCTTAAATGATAACCTTAAATGAGGCATCTGAATGCCTCCCAACCCTTCTAATTTCTAAGAAGCTCACAAGAAACATTGATGTCACTTTTATTCATATCTTTAAAATAACTATTACATGTCAAGCTCTAGTTATTCATGTCCATAAGTACAGAAAGCTATAAATGTTATCTCTACATGCATGTTTGTAGGTATATAAATGCATAGATACATAGGCATTTGTGTGTTTGAGATTCTACTTTGGAATTCTGAGATTATACATGGAAGATGAAATACAAGCTTCTATTGCAACCCAGAATAAAATATATTATTAGGTTTAGATGATGTACAATTTCATTATTAATCCAAGGCGTACTTGGTGAATTGTTTTATGCATTTATTTTGAGCATACAAAATACAAACAGATAATAACACGTTAGTAGGAAAGGCAAATGAATCTATGGACCAACAGAGTATTTTAGCTCCTAAAATTTTCAAAATTACTTTTTCAATATATTATTTCAAATATCTTAAAATTTATAGTCTCTTACCAATCTTAGGCTTTAAATGTCCAGTTAGAAATGTTCAATCTGCAAATACTGGCAGAGGAAAACATAGAAATTATCTTTCTCTGGATGCTACCTACACTGTTGTGTTTAAATTTTGATACATGCACAAAGTACCACATTTGATATTTATACCAATGGCAGCTGGAACAAATGGCCTCAATTAAAAGACTGCTGCACTAGTTTTCATAGATTTTGTATCTGGATTTATAAATAACTTTCTTGTGATAGTGTCTGTAGTTGTTTCGTCTTTGACTGGGGATTCACTGCCAGACTGAAATATGCTTATCCTGAAGCTTTGGCAGAATTCCAGATCATTTCAGCACAAACATCAGGGCTCCTCTAAGCAGAAGATGACATGGGAAAAAAGCACTGCTTTCAGATTCTATCCTTGACGTAGTGGCAACTGATACAAGAACAAGAGACTGTATGGAACTTAGAGCTCTGTGTTTATGTGATGAATCAAGAACAGGAAAGCAAATGAAAAGGTGCCGTTGGCAGGTTTTTTCTCCTGTCCAGAATACTGCAGGATTGATGAAATGGTAACATATAAACTCCAGACACTTATTAAAATGTAATACTTGAAAGAATTCTATTTATATTGGCTTATTAACTTTCTGCTTAGTTGGAGACTGCCCATCCTAAACTTCTTTCTCTGCCATCCACTAAAACTTCTGCTGCCACTCATCGTTATTATTGCTAATATTGCCATTATTTACCCATTTTAGCCAAATAATAAGGAAAAAGTTAAAAGGGTTTTTTCCCTTTTAAAAGGTGTTGTATTGAAAGGTGACAGATGGCATACATTTATCTGAATATTTTTAGCTTTGGAAAAAAATGAGTCTAGGAAGAGCAGGCATTCTGTCTCTAAATCAACAGTATTTCAGGCTTCCATAAACTCATGCACCATGGTTGTTCCAGCTTTTTTCAACTGGCTGCTGCAGAGTGACAAACTGAAAGTCTCAGAAACACAAGCTGTTTCATGTGAAAATTGGAGGCTAGCAGCAGGCTAGCAGGATATCCTAGCAGTCTGTCTTAAAAAAAAAAAAAAAGAAATCATGAGTTTGGAAATCAAGTCCCAAGCTGCCAGCTCATGGTTAGCATGTCAGCGGAATGAATAAAGCGTTGGGGCTGGAAACTGCTCAGAAGCCAGATATCTGTTCGCCGAGAGGACTTTTTATTTGCCTTTCAGGAGGGGTTATCTTAAAACTTGAGTTCAGATGCATTTTCCTTATAAACATGGAAATTTTTTGCTAAGAGAGAATAGAAAATTCAAGTAAAAAATTTTTGGCATTAGTATGTTTGTTTTATATTTTGAGGTTCGTTGTTTCAGACCCTGAAGCTGGATCTGAAATGAGGTTGAGCTTTCATATGTTATATAATAAACAATTTAAAAACATGATCCTAGCTTTAGGTAGAACAATCATTGGCAAATATTGCTAATTTATGAAATTCCCATATTGTAATGGCATATTGTCAAATTAAACGCTTATGTTTGTAGAATACTTGGTATTTTAGAGGTGAGTACCATAAAAATGTATACAGGAAAGGGTTAATTTTTATCTTCAAAGTTAGGTTTGAACAGGATGCTATAAATGAAGCCTGCAGCTCTATACTGAACCTTTAAAAAGGCCACAAAATCAAAATCATGAATAACTCTTCCCTGAAGAAAAAGTATTCATTCTCCTTAGAGAGTAAGATCACGTTACCGTGAAAAAATGTGATTTGTGTACCTAAAGAATATATTATTATGCATTAACACCAGTTGGCTGAACTGAGAAGGCAGAGGTTGAATTTCTTGACTTTGACATAAGCCAAATAAGCTTTAATAAATTTAAGCAAATGTTGTGCAATGGATGTATGTGGGAAGAAAGATAATCTACTGGTAACTAGCTTGAGCAGGTTATGTTTTTAGATGCTGTCTAAAGCAATGTTCCACTAAATATTTTCACCACCCTTACTGGAAAAGAAGCCTTTATGCTCAGCAAACACATAACAACATCAAGTCTACCTGCTGAATATAAAGCTGCATTAAAGCAACAGAAAATGAACAAGTGTTTTCCCAGACAATTTGACTTTTCCAAGAGCACAATGCAACATTAACTGAGTGTAAAAATTGTTACCCTGACAGATTATTAAAAAAAAATGCTTATGGGATTGCCAAGATATCAAAATGAATATAAGAGCCTCAATAAGAACTACATGATGTAGTTGTATCAGTAGCAACTTGTATTTGCAGAACATATACAAATTACAGTGTGGGTTGTTATTCCCTAGATTTAGTGCTAAGTATGTCTTGAATGATAATTAGAAAGTTTCCAGAAATTTCTAGCAACTTAAATATGTGCAGAATATTAACAGAAAAAGATTAAAGTTACATAGACTAGGTGGTGCTGAAAGCCTGCCATAGACTTAGAGTGGAGGGCTGAACACTTTGCCAGCAGGTCAAAAATTACTAATTCTTCCGGAAATTTTTGGAGAACTGAGGGAGATGTGGTCTACAGCATTCTTTCCTTGAGTGTTAAGACTGTGAAGTACTTTTACTCTCCTGAAATGTTTAGTCTGGGGAAAATAACCTACTCTAAAAAAGGAAAACAGCTTATGTGTGGAACAAAAACCCAGTGTTTTAAAGCATTAGGAGGATTCCAGCTAGAATATTTCATACTCAGAAAATCTGAGTGAATTTTAGAGAAGATCTCATATTGCTGGCAGCATAAGCAAGGCTACTTTTTTTCCTCCTTTTTTTCACAAGATACTCTATACCTTTTAATATTGGCTGCCAAGTCACTATTCTGTTCACCTATTTCAAAGCTTTTCCTGTATAAATAATGCCTTAGCTTCTTACAACAAATGCTTTCCACAAAGCCATTGTGTTTTCATCTCATATCTACATTTTGAAACACATACCATCACATTTCCATTAATGCTTCAAGCTGGAACAATTTTAGGTAAGAGAGGTTTAGTCTTTATGCTAACTGGAGTTGCTTATCTTTTAGGTAAGACTAAACAGTGTGTGAAGCAGTAATTGAAGTCACATACAAGTATTTTGTTTCAGTGGCCATTGACTCAGACCTCTAATGTTAACTTGCTGAAGGTATCTTTAAGGAAAGAGGATAGTGTAAATGGTCCAATGCTGTTAATTTTTACAAGACCAAACTTAATTTCTAATGATCAGATTCCTGTCATTCTTATCTACTGTCTTTTCATTACTGGTAAGATATTACCAGGTATGTTAGCAGTCATTTCCAATTGTTTCATAACTAGCCATAATTAACAGGATGCTTTCCTATAAATTTTGATCATGTTTTGTAGACATCAAGCTGTATTTAAATGTCATACTGCCAAGTTTGTTATGTACACAGATTTTATACATCTAACAGCAAAATATTTTATTTACTCTTTTAAGCACTGGTTTCTGATCATTCTAATTCTTCTGCTGATTTTCCTCAAGGATAGCTTACAGACTTTTTTGGCATTATGAAATCTTTCTGATTAGTCTAGCCCTTGCTCAGGATGTTAATTTGAGAGTTTATGATCCTTGCTGAAAACAAGAGTATGATAGGTGCTCACCAGTGAACGCCTGCAGCATCAGAAACTTTAAATGTGATACCTCAAAATTGGGTACAGCATCAGAGAGATGAACTTCCTCCTTAGAAAGGCATTTTGTCAGGCTTCTGCTTATTTAATGATGTTTCCATGCATACAATGGTGTCCCAATGACAAATATTAATGCTAGATTTGTTTCATATTCCATGAACATTTTTGCCCTGAATGTTGTTCCATTAGCACCAATATTTCACTTGTAAAACATCATAAACAACTACAAAACCAAGGAGTGAAACCTGTTTTTGTGAATACCTAATACAAATTTAATAAAATTTTCTTGTACCTGTATCCAGAGATAGATCTTGGCTCTACTCAGTGTTTCTTCTACCCGGGAGATTAACCAGTCAGAATATTTCAAGAAAAAGATAATTTCATAATTTTTCTAGCATTACATTAATATTGGAAAGTTGCTGTAACCTAGCAGTACAGTTTGGGTTTCCCCAGAGGTCATGCACAACAAAAATTGCTAAATTAAAATAGTTGTAAGTGGGGACAATGACCATGGCTTCTTAGGCAAAATCCCAAAGTCAAGTAAGGTTACCTAGCATGCATGCAGTCCCAGCTTCACCGAAGAAAGATTTGAAATGTCTAAGAAACTAACAGTCCTTGCAGCTCAGGATCAAAATGGCACAAAACAGCTGAGCAAAAATGTAGGAATAAATATTACATAAGCTCTAGTTACTCCTGGGAGCTTCATTCACTTTACAGATCATAATATCAACTCCCCTAGATCTGAAAAGTCTATTTTTAAACTAAAGGAGCTATTTATAAACCTGTCCTGAATCAAGAAGTCCATGTGCACATTAAATTTGAATAGCATGATGGGACTCTGGGTTTTGGTCCTCATTAGCAAATTAACCCTGATGCTGCAGGTGGTGATGCAGGGAAATGTGAATGGTTTAAAGCCCATAGTCAACGTTTTAGCTTTAAGCATATGTAAGAAAACCTTCCTCTTTCCTTTTAAGCTGAGAAAAGACCTTGTATTACTTCATCATTTTCATAAAACCTCATTCAGATGTACACTTCTATCACATCATAAAAGGGACTTCCAGACCTTCTATCATCTACTTGGGACACTAATGAAACCAACAGGGCAATTAAAGACATTGCCACTGCCTATAGAAGTAATGATGATAGGCAGGTAGGTTGTTAGCACTGAAGAGAGTATTAAATATTTGAGGTTAAAACTCATTTACAGTCTTACTAAAGTAGAAATACTTAGTGTCAGGTAAGTTCAGGTACTGAAATGACCTAAGTAACCTCAACATTCAATTGCAGTTAATAGAAATTCAGGGTCCTGAATCTTACAGGTCTGGACAGCTGGAGAACTACCTGACAGTATATTAGAGAGATATTGAAGAATAGATTTGTTAAAGAGCTATCAGAATAATCCATATTGTAATGTTTTGTTTCACTGTCCTGAAAGTTGAAGAAAAATTTACATAATCAGCACAGCATAAATGAAAGATTACCGATGCATTCAGAAAAGAAAATGCTATACTGTATTTAGATTAATCATCACACAGAATCTCCCAGTGAAGCTGCAGCAACAATTAAATTTGAAATGCCTATGCCATCTTCTGGCCAAGAAAATCAGATGCATGAAAGAGTAATTGGCAGAAAATGGCAGTGACAAATTATGTAGTATTCAGAACAAAGCAATGGTTGGTATCAGGTCTGAGTTGATTGTAGCCAAAGAGTATGCAGATGAGATTGAATAGTTTTACAGATATCCCAAACAACATACCATTTTCTGTGGTTTTATCACCTACCATCTTTTTCTGTAGTCCCATGGTACACATGTGAATGAGAAAGCTACCGCTCTCCTTCTTACAGTCTAAAAATATTTGTCGGTGCTATTTTTGGTGGTTCAGTCATGAGAGGAAAGTGGAGTTTACTGTCAGGCACAGAAGGGAACTGAATCCATATGCTGGATGAGTGCTACAGACTTGGGGATGTTCCTTGCCTCTGGCAGTTTTGTATGACATGCCAGGGCTGCTTTGAAAATATCTCTTATATTGGACCTCTCACATGTGAGGAATTCTGACTTTATACTACGCAGCTGATTTAGGAGGTGCATGGGATATTGAGTATCTCAGTACTGGTGAGACTGAGGTATGTCTGGGTATGCCAAGAAGGGTAGCACTATCTACTGGATGAATTCACCTGACATGAAATATAAAGCACCTGAGGAAAGCAGCACTAAGGAAAAGGCCTAGACAACCATTGCTCATTTAGGCACCTAACATAGGACTAGACAGGAGTTGACATTGACTGAAGATCTGTGAAACTGAACTTAAAAAAATCTAAAAGTGGTCAGGGTTTGGGTCTTTTTAAGAAATGCCATTTTAAAAAGTACGGTAAATAGCTCTCAGAGCTGCAGTGCACCTCAGGATACTCATCTTTCTATTACATTATGCAGTGGCATGAAATATTTTGCTTTGAGATTTTACATAGTAGGTTCATGTCCAAGATATTTTGCTTTAGAAGCAGCAGCAAATTGAACAAGACTTTCATTCTTTTACAGAAATGTCTAAAATTTTATCGCAGCTAATACATGTTTACCTTGGTAACAAGATTGTATTAAACTGGCACTGTCACAGGGCTTTATAGTTTTAAAACATACAAATAAAAGAAAAAAGTGACTCTTGTTGCCTGGCCAAGAGTGAACTAAGACATAACATATCATATGTTATGAAATATCATGAAGGCTTGTAATGACATTGAAGTGAATCAACAAATCCTGCTGTCTTGCAGGTGAAAGTTAGAGACCAAGACAGGCAGACAGTGGTGGATGTCTCAAGTTCTGTGACCCTGGTTTTGGCTCTGGTATCTGCCTGGCCTGTTCTTTCTACAGCTCACTGGGTGGGTGTGTTTCCAAGGTCAGAACATCTATCCCCTTTGGACACCAGCTTCTTCTATCATGATGACAATATTTCAGAGATCAAATAGATTTGCCTGAATAACTTATCCACTTTTACAGAAGGGAATTATATTACCACTTCTGACTTGATCTTTTCTATCTCTAATTTCTATAATTCATTTGGGAGGAAAAAAATCCTGTGGACAGCCTGTTCTCCAACAAGGTATTGCCTAGATGATACAGAACACTGAGGTTCAGCAAGCTGTATGAAACCAATTAGAATAACAATACTGCTGATGTCAGAGGATCACGCTACTGAACTGCATCACAGTAAAATCAGTATAAGCTTACTTTCCCCCCTTCAACTGTATTTGCACTAGAGGCTGGAAATATATGGAAAGACAAAAACTATACTGTTCACAGTGATATCAGAGCTCAGATAAATAAACCTAATAATACAGTCTGAAAGTAGGAAAAGGCAGAGATGGATGCTTATGAGATATAATTATGTTTTGTGTCTGTACAAAATCTCACAGATCTGTCAGGACTGATGCCAGAAAATGTGAAGATGCAGTCTATTCCCTTCCAAATTCTAATATTTATTTTGAGAAAACAAGTAGGAGAAAACAGGAGAGTGAAATTGCAACCACATAACTGACAGGAGAGCCTGACAGGAGAGCCTGACAGGAAAGGCTTCTATACTGGATAAAACATTGCAAACACAAAATCACTTTCCTGAATTTCTTTGAAAGTCACACTTTTATGTAACAGGATTTTGTGGCTGAATTTGTCCAGAATTATTCATGGGATGAAAAAGAAGTTTAAAAACTCTCAAGAGGACAAAATATTCCATTTTCTTTCTGTTATGACTAATAACTGTATAGCCGGTCATTCAGCCAATCCCATAGTTAACTAGAGTTCTCAGTAGACAGCAAAGCTAGTTAAATGAGTTCATAAAATAGTCTTCCCAGTTCTTTCTCTTAAAATCAGTAGTGGTAAGACACCTGCCAAGGAAGTGGAAAATAGCATTATAGAAAAAATCAATTATATTACACAAGTGTGTTTACTCTCCCCTCCTCTATCCATTCTCTATTTCTCTATTTTTCCTTTTTTTCCTTTTCATATTTATTCCATCACCATGTTTTTTCTCTGCCCACTGACTTACAACTCAAAATCTTTTGTTTCTGACAGAAGCCTTTTTCCTCCATGTTTTCCCCTCTTTTCCTCTCTTCTTTGTTGCCCCAAGTTCCTTAGAAAAGGTGAGAAGACACAGATGATTATCATACTCATTCCCACCTTATCAGTTTGATGATTTTTATAGTGTATTCCACTGTGCCATTATCACAGACCCAGGTGACTTCAATTTGTCCTCCTTTTCTTTCAGTTCTTAATTTTCTCTATTGTGCTACAGCAAAAGTCAAGTGGAATGGTCCCCCACCAGAGTGGAGCAAGTGAAATGGTATCAAGTATCATGGGGAATTCACCAGAGTAAGTGCTATTTTAATTGCAATGTTAGTGGGGTTTGTTTATGAAAGTAACTGATGGTATCAAGAATTCTTGCTCTTCTACACCATCAGAAATGCATTACCACTGGAAAGTGAAAGATGGGCAAATAAGTGGAACTTCCATATGCATGGCAGCAAGATGAAGGATCCTAATACCCATCTCCTCTACTGTTTGTCTTTTCCTCTTTGTGATGGACAATCAAATCAAGGAAACAGGGTATGGGAAAACAACACTGGATTAAAAGAGAGTGAAGACCCCAAGATGTGTAGTTCCTTTCTTCTGTAAAGAGATTTAAAAACCTTGTGACATTTGCTGCAGCCATTGGACCAAAATACACTCTTCCAGCCCAATGCTAGACACCTACATTTTCGTCCTTTTTCTGTTGTTTGTATATGTCCACAGCCTGCCAGGAGAATCCTTTACTTAACACATTCATTTGTTATTTGATGGGTACCCACACCAACTGCAAGGTTCTGCACTATCCACAATGGGGTAAAAATATGGTAAGAAATACAAATTAAATCTGAAATGGTTACACTGAGTGTCAGGCAAATTCAAAATGTGACAAAACAACAGTTTAGGTTTCAGACAAATTTCTTAGAGCAGATATTCTGAATTGTTGCAGCAAGCAAATAAAATGATAGCCCTGGCAATTTAAATCTGTCAAAAGCTTAGAGGAGTATATTTTTGCCCCATGTATTATTCAAAATAAAATGGATTTAGATGTAGGATAGATTTATAAGAAATTAAGGAAGAAGGTAGCTTATTCATTATTGCCCTAAATCATTAATCATAATTTTTTAGCTCCTGTACAGTATAATTGACTCAGAAACATTTGTTTGCTTATATTAGATGTGTACTTTAAAATATGTTGCTGATTAAACATACAGTTGAAACTTTGTATTAGAGGACAAAGAATGAAACATTACCTTAAGTAAAATCTGTACTTTAATTTGTATCAAAAAAGTTACAGGAAACATACACTTTATCTGCACCTAAACCCCCATGGTTTTATTTTTGATTTTGTTTTTGTTTTTGTTTTTGTTTTTGTTTTACCTAAAGATCTAACTTCTAGTGCTCTAATACAACTAAAATAGATGTGAAAAAATAAAATTCTCAGTATTCTAATGTTATCCTCATTGCTAGTAGCAACAGTCTATAAAGAATTTAAGATAAAGTTTAACACTTACGACATGTGAAAGACCATAAAAATATTTTCATTTATTCTAAGGCTCCCTGGGATTCTTATCTTTGTACAATTTAGTTTCTTCATTACAAAAGCAACTGTCAGAACAGACAAAACAGCAGGGACAAGCTGGCTATAGATTTTACAGAACTTTAAAAAATAGTCTTAAGTAATTTTTCCTGTAATTCTGCAAACAAATAAAGATGTGAACTTCTTTTTTTCAATATTTCTTCTAGACAGCCAAAATTAGACACTGTGACTTCACTGCAGGCAAAAAGAGACGAAGCTATCCTAAATTCATGCCAATACCTTTACAGTATACCATGATATGAGAAGCACTGATGCTCATGTGCATCACCTAGTTGTTCTGCTACTGGATGCACTATTACACTTGTAGGTAATTAATATATCTCCACTTAAATTTCAACTGAATGATCTATTTTTTGCTATCAGTCTGAATGATAAAACTTCCACAGAAGTTGGCTCTGGGTTGACCAGGTCTCTAGAATTCATAATAAGGAGACCTCATCTATTGCTTGTTTCTTTGGTTTTGGTTTTTTTTTTTTCCCTGCACAGAATAAAATTTTCTATTCAAGCAGTAATTATTCCACAGAAAACTAGTTAAAGAAATAGTGAGTATGATTGCTCTTTGACATCACAGAGTATTTCATCTGTTTCCAACCTGTACCTTACATAAGTGAGGTCAACTTGAAGGATTTTTCTTCTCTTTAGCAACTACTGACATAGAAGTCCAAAATTTTTCAATATCCTCTTGATTATTTAATTAGAAAATACATGACTTTTACATTTAATGCTTATTAGAAATAAAATGGGGTTTGGACTTCTGCCTTTTATCTTAACAGTATTAAATGAAGTTCTTTACTGAGAGCTCCCTTACACATAATTCAGCATACAGATGAATTTGCCAAACCATTGAGTCCTTAGAAGCAGGCTTTTGAAAAGGAAAAAAATTGCTAAAATAATGATTCAGCTAACTCCATTGACAAGTTGAAGTAGTGTAAGTGAACAAACAAGTGGGTCATTGTATTGAATATATCTCATAACTATATTATTGAATTGTTATTCCTCTCCATGTTGTTTTAGTTATTTGCTTGTTCTCTGGGTTTTACTTTCATGAAGAGTGGTGAACAATTTCTCAGAAAGCATTTTTTTTAATTGCTTAAGACTAAACTGCTTGTTTATCAGTGAATGTAGTCAAAAAACTGAGTCAATGGCACTAGCTAATATGAAAGAAATATATAAATGGTGTTGACTTTCAGTACCTACATATGTCTTCAGAACTTATCACTCAGTGTTCTCACTTAAAATGTTGCACAAGACTGTCCAGTCCAATCATACAAAACTGCTGAAACCTACATTTGCAGTCAAAAGTATTGGATTTTGTATTACAGTAATTTCAGTGTGGGTGCATTTAAAAGCTGTGTTGTGATAGCTCATCTGAATTATGTGTACCTATTGATTTTTGTTATGACTCAGAAATATCCTAACTGTGCACTCTGAGAAACCAAACACAATTTGCAAAATTAAGTTCAATACCTCCAGTGTAAAAATGTGAATCCTTTCACTGTGTGAAAATAAAATAAATCTGGAAAACTATAGCACCATTATAATCTTAATCTCATAATGTTATGGATATAATATCTTGGCTGTGGAGCTCCTTTCCTTTTTTAATGCCTCTTTTTTTCTCTTATACTCCTTTCTATCTTTGTTTAAATGTTAGCAAGAATCTTAAAAAAAAGAAAAAAAAAGCTTTTAAGCAAGCTGAAAAGCTATATATAGACAGCTAAAGATAGTATCCTTTTAAATATTCAGTAAAAACGTTTCCAGTTCTCCCTCTGAACCTTACTGCTCAGTTCTTCATCTTTTTTTAGGCACACGCTTTTTGTGTGCCAACATACTTCATTATTTAACAAAATTTAGCAAACCAGAAGTCAACACTACTACTTATGAAACTAAAAATAAGAAACTCAAAGAAATGTAGGATAACTATCTCAATGAATATTAATAAAAAGTATTTCTGTGCTGAAAGGATGCCAAAAAGTAGAGGTTCTGTACAATCAGTGTATGTCAAAGATGCCATGTACTTATCTTGTGTTACAAAAGCTGACATGAAGTTTATTGTGAAGAAGAATGAGTGGTAAGGAAGCCTTAGCTCCAGACAGCACTGAACAGTAGCTTTGCATTTCTTTAATTTGTTCTGTTAGGGAATAATAATCTCATTTTTTAAGCAATATCTTTGTAAAATGCTCTACAGGTGACTGAACGCTAAAAAACATGGTGGAGAGGGGAAAGCGTCTTTCACATCTTGTCTAAAACCTCCTAGACTTTCACTAGTTTCAGAAAGATTGGTATTTGGCTTTGTAGGTGAAAAGATTTGTTCATAATTTTTGAAAGACAGCTCAAGCTCCTCAGAGAACCACTTTAGCTGTTACCATGTACGACCACAAAAATGTCTGCTTTAGCACAATTAATGTATTTTCTAAACTAATACCAGAAGGGCTTCCCCTAAAGTTCTGAAAAATCTTCACTCAAGGCTAACGGCCTTCATTTGTGTTGTGTAAAACTGGTCGGTTCATGAATCAGAAGTTAATTATTTTGGTAACAGGTAAAAAATCTCCTTCTAAATCTTTTATTGAAATTGTGTGTGTCAGTTGAAACCATTGTTGGGCAATAGTAGCATTTCTTGGCATTATAGTCATTTCCTGATAGACTTGAATTCATATTTTAGGAAAGTCAAAGTGGATTTTTTGTTTATAAATTCCAGTATCTGGAATAGGACTGTGTCAGTTCTTTACAGTATTTTTAGATATATTTTATTGACAAGCTTGCTTCCTGTAAGTTTGGTGTGGAAGGATGTTGATCTGGTCAGAGCTTTAAAACAGATCAATCAACCTTCTTACAGTGAACTCAATGAAGAAAACTATGTAAGTCCAAGAACAATAAAAACAAACCAGTTTCTCCCCACATTTTTCATGTATTTCTAAGCATCTCCTTTCTTCCAGGATTGATTTCCATCAGTCCTGTACATTATTAGTCTCCTGTGGTCCTCTTCTCATTTCTTAGGCCTGATGTGTTTTCTGTTCTTCTCAGCCATCTCAGTTCCTGCTGTAGCTGCAAGCTCTCTTCTTGATGCCTTCTTGTGCCTGATCTTCCTGCTGGATGGTGCTTGCTTTTATTGACCCTGCTTGGCTGCTTCTGAGGGAGAGTCACTTCCCCTTTCTTCCGGGAGATAAACCTCACCCACATATGCCTTTACTAACAAAATGTGGCAAACAGAGTGAGGAAAAAGGTAACAAATAACCTTATTCAGACTTAAGGGAGAGAAGAACAGTAGTTAAACTTTTCATTTTAAAGACGGTCCCTGAAAATGTCTCTTGCAAGGCTGCAAGGAATTATAAATCTATGCCAAACTACTAAGCCAAACAAATGAACAAACACATCCAACACATTCATTCTTCCAGCATACGAAAAGTACTGAGTTATATGAAATTTTTGGTAGAGCTATAAAAGTGAGATGGAAAAAGCAGGACCAGTATCAAAGGAGCAAACCAAATATTGTTTAGCTTATCCATCAATGATTTGAATGAAGGGGCAGATGCCTCCTCAGCAACAAAGCTGGGAGGAGTGGCTGATAACCCAGAGTGCGGTGCAGCCCTTCAGAAGGACCTTGATAGCTTGGAGAGATGGGCAGAGAAATGGATCATTTTTGATAGGATGATGGGGAGAGACTTGCTCCACTTCCCTTCTGCTCCAGGGAAACACATTTTGGAAAGTCTCTCCACAGGTGAAGCACAGGAGCAGCCAGGTTCACTGTGAAATGCAGCCTCTCATGCTTGGATTCTAGCATATCTCAACAGTAAAATGGTTGTTAAACAAATGTTCCTGCACTTAGTATTGCAATCATGATTTTTACCATAAACTGCAGAAATATAATTCCTATGTCCTTTTATACTAACAATATTTTATTATTTTTTGGTAATTAATATCCTGTGCATTTTAGCCTATTTTTGCTCACTCAGATCACAGAATCATCAAGGCTGGAAGAGACCTTCAAAATCAACTACCCCAATCATCAACCCAGCACCCCTAACCTGTATCCCCAAGTGCCACATCCAGATGTCTCTTGAATACTTCCAGAGATGGTGACTCCACCACCTCCCTGGGTAACTTATTCCAATGTCCAACCTCTCTATCAGTGGTTTGGTTTTTTTTCTAATATGTAATCTGAACCTTCCCTGCATGGCTTAATGCCCATTCCTCTCATCCTTTCACTTGAGACACGGCAGAAGTGATCAACCCCCACTTCACTACAACCTCTTTTCAGTAGTTGTAGAGAGCTGTGAAGTTGTCCCTGAGCCTCCTTTTCTCCAGACTAAACAATCCCAGTTCCTTCAGCCTCTCCTATAAGACTTGTACCTCAGCCCTTCCGCAGCTCTGTTGCCCTTCTCTGGACTGGCTCCAGCACCTCCATGTGTTTCTTGCAGTGTGTGGCCCCAAACTAAACACAGGATTCAAGGTGCAGCCTCGCCAGTGCTGAGTACAGGGGGACAATCCCCTTCCTAGTCCTGCTGGCCACACTGTTGCTGATACAGGCCAGGATACCATTGGCCGTGGCCACCTGGACACACGGCTAGCTCATGTTCAGCTGGCTCATATCCAGCACCCACTAGTGGGGCACCTCCACTGGTAGGGTCATGTACCAGCTGTGTCAGGCAGTTCTACACTCTCCAGGAACCTTCTAGATTGCCTCCTCTCTGCTGTGCTGCATTTCCAGTGGACATCTGGCAAGCTGAAGTCCCCCAAAAGATACAGGTAGAACAAATATAGGCTATACAAGGCAAGAAACAATCTTAGCTATATGGTGGGAAAAAAGTAGGTACTGCAATGCATTTGTGTCTATATAAATAGGGAAGATTATTTGAAATCACTGTTGCCTCTAGCTCATAATAAAAATTTAGATGTTGATGTAAATTTGACTACAGTCCATTCAAGATTTAAGGTTTAAAAATCATGCAATACCTGGCTTCAAACTACAAATCACCCTCACATCTATTTCAGTTAATTGTACAAATATAGAGTATTGGGATTAGGGTTTAAAGTATTAAATGAGTGCTTTAGTATTTTATAATTTATAAGCATATTGTTCATACATAAAATGATTCACTGAGAACACATTATTATATAGTGCATGTTCTCCCTACAGAACCTTGCTCACTGAGATTATTGAATTTCATAGAAATGAGAAGAAATCCGAATCCCCAAAAGAGCCAATGACAGAAATCTAGCAGAATTATCAAACCACCTTGAATACATCCTGTATTGTATACTACTCATGCTTATTATTATTGCACACAATCAAGCCCTTCAAGGAACACGAGGAAATTTCCATTAGCAGCTATTACTGCATGTTATTATTTTAGTCTTTTCATTCCCCTCCCCCAAAAAATAACTAGAGTGTAGTGATATCAAAGCAATTATTTTCTAGAAGAAAATCCTGAGAAGCAATAAAATTATTTTTTTTTAAATCAAATCCAGAAAAAGTAGCATCATTATAACAAAGTTTAATGGGGGCTTAGTAGATTGGGTTTTTATTTTAACATAGTACCTTTTGTGTTTCTACATACTAATTCATTATGATTCAGTTTCCAAAATTAGAAAATCAGGCATAACCTATTTCCTTGTAAAGTTAACTATTCTGAAGATTGAATTCATTTCTTTGCACTCAAGTGTGTTTGAGAATGAATAAAAGTGCCCCAATAGATTCATTCATATAAGGTTCTGAATAATCTTTTGAAGTAAATTCAACGGTAAAAAACCAGATACCTCAATGCTTTGGTTTTCATGACAAAGATTAAAGAAAAGAAAATAATGCTTTTTATAGAAAGCAGAAATATTTCACTATCTGGGCTGAACTTTGTATGCAGAAATAAATTGAAATTTTGTGTGGGAAACACTCATACAGAATACCAGAGAAACGAATTATAGAGACATGTCGTTCAGTCTTCAAGATGTTTCAGCGAAAAAATCGTTAATTAAGTTCTTGTTTTAAGTGTCTTTTCGGCTGATGGGTGATGCTTTGCCTTGCTTTACTATAGGATCAGTGTTTGCTGTATAGCCTTACCTTCGTTTTCTGAGCAAAGAGATTATTTTTTTAAAATCGCATGGTTGTGAGGCTGGATCAAGAGTTTAATTTTAAAAACCCTAGCACTTAGTACAGACAACTTTGTGTGTTATAGATTTTGCTAAAAGGTCAGAAAAGCAAAATTTCTGTTTTCAAAAGAATGGCTGCATTCATCAGGACAGGGCTGTAACTAATTCTGGGCTTCCAGTAATCTTAAGAGAGCTACAGTGTGGTCATGTCCAGCCTGACCTGAGCCAGCAGAAGATATTGAACATATGTCACTTCTACAGACAGTAAATTGATGGATCACTTCCAAAATTATACTGGCTTTTATTATTATTATTATTCTGCTTACCTCTCTGTTTTTTGATTTTTTTTCTCCCCTTCTTCTTCCCACAGTTCGAGGCACAAATAGTGGAGGACATGCTAACTCTAAATGACAAGCTCTGCTTTCAGCGCATGGATGCTCCAAAAACAAAAGGAATGAGGCATTTGGAGATAATTTAATCACATTAGGACCAAACCTTTTGCTTCTTTTCTTTCTCATAAGGATATATTGATGTTGGATGGCATATGGAGAAAGACAGTCTCTGAAGAAAAATGTTTCATATTCCCTAGTGTAGTAGATATATGAAAGGATATTACACTTAGTGATGGACAGCTTTTTGTCCAGAAGTTTTTATGCCACTAAGTTAATAAAAAATTGGTGCCTTTGCCAGTGGCAAGTGTAAACCGAAGTGTATTTGAATTTGTTTCTTATATAGCTGCTGGAAATCTTCAGAAATTATAAAATAAATACCCTAGCCTGGTGACCTTGATATTGTAAACACATGGCAATGTCTCATGGAGGTTGTACTAGAATTTCTATTAAAAAATATCAGAACCATTAAACATTTGAAAGAATGAAAAAAAAAATACTAATGTCCTTTATCAAAACTTTACCATTAAACCTACTTTCAATCTTTTGGGTAATTTTTTATTCTAACTGGCAAATACTTTTTGTGTCATTAAATGTTGGTGCAGTCACTGAAGTTAACAAATCTGTCAAGTCTGACATTTTCTCTTGCAAAGTTAACTGTTCTGGGAATAGAATTGTCTTATTTGCTCTCAGTTATGTTGTGTTTAAGAATGAATGCAAGTTACATATTAGATTTAGAAGCCTGAATGAATCTTCCAGTTTAACCCTGTATTCCTTTGGCAAAGACCAGCTATAAAAGAACATAAAAAGTGAAAGGGCCAGTGTCTGTGCTAATATGCATTCATCCTACCATCTCTGAAAAGGGTAACTGCAATGACCATTGTAAGAAAAGTACTGCTACTGTGTATGTGTTCACCTTCTGGTAAATGGAAGACAAATTGCAATGAGTGTTACGTGCCATTTCTCTGTATTTTCTTGTGATTGTATTGTATCTCAGATCTGAATGTGTTTGCTTAAGTTAATTGACATAATCACAGCAACTTTGAGGAAACCATGCAGGGTTACAGGCACTGAGAATAAATCCATTTAGTGGTTTCTCAAATTTAAAGTCATATATGTTTGATAGTGTCCTTATCAAGGCCTAAAATCAATCATTACTATTCTCATGTAGGATTTCAAAACCCCCCCAATTTTATTATATTGAAATCTGTCCAATTATTTCAGCGTAATGCCTTGGTAAAAATAGAAACTCTTACTAAAAGTGATGTTCATATCCTTAATAAGTTTAGTTTTTAACTTTTATTTAATGAAAAAAATCAGTTTTAACATCAAATAGCAGGAGCATTTTTAGATCTGTGCCTGTCAGCTTTTCAGGAAGCTGAGAGAATAAAAAGAATCCATTGGTTCTACAGCCTATTTCTCATCTGTACTGCTCTTTGTATGTACAGACTGGGCGAGAATGTTCTTTAAATCACCTCATCCATCATGATGCAAGATATCCACATTTCTGGCTTTTTGGTCATTTAGGAACAACATGCACAAACAAAAAAAAAGGACTAAAAAATGAAGTATGTGTAATTCTCAATTCATAATGACATATGCTATCTACTGTAATGAGTATAACCTCAGAAGTTACAATGTTTACCACAGGAACAACTTTCTGTTCTATAACCTGAACAGATATCCATTTTATGAAACATTGGGCTTTTAGAGGTGTATTTATTTATGATATTCACAAATCCCATGCTAGTGGGAGACATAGCAGCTCAGCATATATGAAATTTCTGGGCAGCTGTTTGAGCTACAGGTCTGTGAAATAATAATTTTTAATTATTTCCTACACATATAAAAATACTACAATATTTCAGGGGATATTGTAATTGTCACCCATTGGAATTCTGTTCATTAGCAACATTTTATTTTGGTTCAGATCTCACTCTTTCCATTTAAATTAAAATAATTTTGCAAAAGAGATAGTTTGTATTATAATTTTGGAAAGTCTTTATTTTCTTAGCTATTATTGCTAATCCTCAATATTTTTCTTGGTAGATGACTGTGAACTTGAACAGAGTTATACACTGAAAATAACAAACAGCCCTTGTAGTCAGCTAAATCAGAATCATTTTCAGTGTAAGAAGATCTGCATAGAAGGAAAAGGTAAGTTCTTCAGAGCCCTGAATGCCTGTCTATGAACCAATATGCCTAAATATTTGATACAGACAGGGATCAGACTTGGAGGAAATTTACTTAAGCTTCTAAACACTTTCCTTCTCCATTAAGCTAGAAAGTGTACAGATAAAAGCTTTGGCTCTGGTCCAGATGATATCTGTATGCAACAGAAGACTCTGGAATCAGTCACATCCAAGCAGACTAACTTCTCAAGATCCTCAGTTACTTCTAAGTTTTTCTGAGACAAAATTATCAAATCAATCTGAATTTGCATATTGGACACCATAATTCCGCCCACTGACTTTTTGAGAGCTATGATCACACCACTTGTGAAAAACTCTGCAAAGAGCCAGGCAAAGCCATCATTAGGAATATGTTTGTTTAATTAAAGGATGCCATTAATCCAGTGAATAATGTTGCCATAGAGAAGATTTCTGTTGCTTCATGAAGTTTAAATTTTCATTTGAAATGTTTTAAAAAATATTTTAGATAGCTTTCAAGTGTGGATTAAAATATAATGGGAGAATCATATCCTAGGTACTTTTTCATGCAATAAACTACACATAGTATTTACATGCCTGTCAAGCTCCACTCATTTCAAATGAGATTAAAAACTAGTCTGCTCTCAAAATTCAATACTCAAATAAAAGTCAAGTATAAATTAGTAACGGCGTCTTTAAAAATTTTTTTTTGGAAAAAGAGATGAGTGTCCGAGTTGAAGTCAAGAATCTTTACTGAGCCAATAATCTGTAAATTTAGCATTTCATAAGTGCATCCATGAATAAGTCCACAAAAAATATTTTAGTAAAGTAGTAACTTAATGACTTGAACACAGTGCAGCTTTCTCATAATGCTTGCATCTGTAATCTAAATGCAGTTCATCTTCAAAAGTTAATCAGTAGTGGTCTGATGGTTACAATGGCTGCTTCACTTCTGTTGATTTGAAGTCTGGTGGACAGCAAGCTCAACATGAGTGAACCGTTTGCTGCTGCAGCAGAGAAAGCCAAAACGATGCTGGGTAGCACCAACGAGGGCATCACCAGCAGGGAGAGAGAAGTCATTATGCCACTCTGCTCAGTGCTTGTCAGGCCACACCCGGAATACCCTGCTCAGTTTTGATCCCCGCTATACAAAAAAGATGGGTACAGGCTGGAGAGACTCCACAGAAGGGCCACAAAGATGACCAAGTGACTGGAAGACTGCGGGGAAAGCCTGAGGGGACCAGGTTTGTTCAGCCTTCAGAGAAGAAGGCTTGGAAAGACCTTATCACTATGTTCCTGTATTTAAAGACTAAGATAACTCCCTTTTTCCAACGAGTCACATGGGAAATATGAGAGGTGATGGGTACAAGTTACTCCTGGGAAGATTCCAATTGGACACAAGACTTTTCACAATAAGAACAATCTGCTCTGGAATAATCTCCCCAGGAAAGTGTGGGATTCCCCAACATTGGACATTTTTAAGATTCAGCTGCATATGGTGCTGAGACATCTTGCTGAGACTGTGTTTTTACTATGCTCTTACCAATAAAGTTTAATCCCCCTTAAGGTCCCTTCCAACCTACTATTCTATGATTCTATGAAAATATCTCAGTTAGGAGAATATGCAGAAGTAAGTAACTGGACATTTCTGATTTTTTTAATACGAGAAATGATTACTGGATAAGCAATCAGCTGATCAAGCAGTCTTCCCTTTCAAAACAAAAATTTAACTGATGTACAAAGTGCTTTTAAAAAAAAATTACTATGGAAAGCTCTGTAGTAATAGTCCAAAACTGATCAAGTAAGTATACAAGCTAGCAACTCAGCACATGGCAGCACTGAATCTTTACTGCCACTTTTTAAACTAGGACATTATGAAAGCTGTCTGTAATATTTGACATTGGTCTATTCTAAGGAGCAAGCAAACATGCCTCCTGCACTGTGAGCTGCAGTGGAAAGATGGCTGTACATACATAAAAGAACTACTTTCCAAACTACTTGCTAGTCAAGACACAGACATGACTTTGATTCTTACTACTCTGTGGGGAACAGGCTAGAAGAGAGTCCGCAGTCAATTTAGCTGCATCTGAAATGGCCCTAACGTACAACACAGACCTCAGAAAGGACCATCCAGCTGTGCTAGGGATATGCATAATGTAGACTTTAATTTTGTTCATACAGAACTGTTTGTGTAGGCCGGTTACAGCCAACACATACCATTTGAAGAGTGGGTTTAGTAATGATTAGACACTAGAGACAACAGGGATAAGAAGCTGCAGCAGATTCAATCATAGCCTTTTTTAAAAAGTTTAGTTCAGGTTTTGAAAGCTGCATTTAATGTTTAGACTCACATTTTTTACCAATTTTAACTGGAATTGGCCAACTAGCAGCTTGACGTGGCTTTACAAATATTACCCTCCAATTACTACTCTACTCTTTCAGCAGCTTGTGCTAAAATGTCCCAGTTGTTATACTAGGCACTATCCTGGAGCTGTTGGGTTAGAACTAAAATGACAGTACAAGAGAAAATAGAGGACAAAATATTTTTCCATCTACATGAAGACAGCAAAATAGAACATTTCTGGAATTTTTTTTTCATATTCTATACCTATTGAAAATCTTTCATTATTATGAAAAAACAGGAGGCGGAAAAATTAATTGACAAATAAATTTCCTAGCAGAAAGATCAATCTTGTATTCTAAATATTAAGAAATCCATTTTCAGGTAAAATCTTTAAACATTATAAAACCTCAAAAAAAAAAAAGCTTTAAAGTCACTCCTGTCTGGATGTTTCCTTTTCTCATGTTTGAAACTTTTCAATCAAATTTGAAAGAGGGTCTCTAAGACACTGATGCGAAGTTTCTACAAGGCCCTAGTTCTCAACGAAGTCTTCAGCCACCCTGATACCTGCCAGAAGGATAATACAGAAGGACTTAAGACACCTCGGTTTATGGAGAGCACTGAAGACAACATCCTGGCACAGGCAGTTGGGGAGCCAACAGGTGAGGTGCTACACTGGACCTGGTACTTATGAACAACCAAGAACCTGCGAGGAACTTGAAAGTCAGAGGCAGCCTTGGCTGCAGTGAACATGAAATGATGGAGTTCAGGATCCTAAGAGAAGAAGTCAGCAAAACAAAAGCAGGATCACAGCCCTACATTTCAACCTTTTCAGAGGATATGGCCCTGGACAGCAGAATGGTCCAGGACAGCTGGCTGGTATTTGAGGACTATGTATATATGTCATACTGCTGCAACAGGAAAGAAAAGAACATTGTTGAGGCAACATGAAGAAACTACGACTATGCCAGATCTTTCATTTTGGCCTTTTGTACAAATTCTCAGCTACTGTACTGCTAATTCTCTCAGTAACATTTTGTGCCACTAAGGATTATCTGTAGTACTATGAAACAGGAGCACTGACACTGAGTACAGCAGGCTAATCCATCTTGGATTGCACTTAATCTTTGTTAGTAGATTAACAAAATATATTGTCCTGTTTCTTCTAGATTACACATAAATGTTTCTAGTGATTAAGAACTGGCATATCTTAGAGTCCAACACCAAAAGCTTTATTGGTTATGATTTCAATACTGGAAAAACACTGCATTTGCAATTGACAGAATCTCTATGAAATAGGTGGGGACAAAAAATTAGGTGTCACAGAACAAAATGAAGTTTTTGCTGAATATATACAGTCTTTTCCATAGGGAGCTCTCTTTATTCCCTTCTAGGATAATTATTTAAAAACTTCTATGTATAGTTATGCAACTACAGGAGAAAAATCTTGTCTTTATATACATATAAAAAAATCATGCTTACATACACATATATTATATCATAGACAGGTACATGATGCCAAACTGTCACTGGTATAAATATAGAACAAGAAATAAAATGGAGGTAGCTGTAATAGATGCCTCTAGGAGTATCAGAGAAGTTTAAGTTTATACCAAGTTAGTTTATGGCAGAAGCCTGACTCTATTACAAACCAAGTTGATTTTTTTAGGTGCATTTTGTTGATCAAGACTCATAGTATAGCCAACATTGTTGACTAATAATGTTAGAAAACAATAAGATAGAATAACAGAAAATTAAACTATTTGACATAATCAGAAATCTCAGTGGCAACTCTCATTCTTTAGGGATATATTTTCTCCTTGTTGAACATACATCAGTCTCATTGATACTAGCAGGAGTGATTTAAGCTTGTTTAAAACTGAAGATGACATTCAATAACTGCATCAGCAATGGATATGTGTTCAGATAACCCAACTACTCATTTTTGGAAATCATTGTCTGGAAATTGTTTCAGCCTTGTTAAGTAGTCACATTTGCTATACATTGTGAATGAAGCTGTCCAAAACATGTGAAGTGCTCCCTTTTATATATCACTCCATTAGAAATGTTTTATTTTTCTGTATGTGTTGCTTTGGTTTATCTAATTAATTGCACATTTTGATTAAAAATAAAACCCTTCATTTGAGAGAGGCACTGGAATTTTGAAGAATCGCTAACAGAATTTTCAGAAAAATCTCTATAAATTTACATTTATAAAAGAATAAAAGTATTAAATCTTCTCAGTTATTTAAATTAGCTATATGGAATCCTGTCTAAACTCTGTATGTAGCTGTCTCTCTATAAATTATCTACTTCCAGATGACTAAACCAACCAACCTGGTTTTAGAGCTCTTTTCCTTCATGTTCAGATATATTTAGACTTTAGAATATAATCTCATCAAAAATTTGGGGACTCCTGATAAACAACAAACAACCCAAATAATTTTGGAGAAAGGTGTCAGTCTTTTGCTTATGATCACCTTTTTCTACCTTCATGGCCCCCAAAGGTACTTGCAGCCTTGTTTTCTCACCTAGCAAATGAGTATCAAATAGAAGTTCATATTATTCTTTACTTGTCAATTCATCTTTTGTCACCTAGTGGAACTAGCACAGCATCATTTCTCACTGTACTGTAGCACTCAGACAAGGGGTAACCAATTATATTGAGTAATTCTCCTGGCTGACACTTCTATTTATCTTTCCTCCCTTTTACTCTGTTTCTTGCATCTATCAATATGAAAACAGAAGAACACGCATCTCTTCCCTGTGTGAAGTATTCCTACACCTTCTGCTGAAACTAACCTGCTTGTAGTCAGCAAGGGAAGTAAGGTAAGAGATGTCTTCATAGTTCCACAGAAGCTCATGGTCTGGGCTTCTAATATGGACCTCAGGGACTTGGATTCCCAGACCTCACTCAGGTTCAGGGGGAACCAGAAATCTAGTATCTCTGGGCTTCTTTGAGAATCTCAATCACATTTGTCAGCAGTACAAACAGCAGGTTGTATTAAGGAGTTGTAACAGAAACAACCATAGAGAAAGCAAGCAGGTAACAACCCACTCTTTTTAATACTGCCCTATAATGCCATATGCCCTATAGTACTAAAGATATTCCAGCATCTGGGTTAGAATGTTTTTTGGCTTAGTTTGTGGAGCACGCTTGCACACATCTGTTGTTCTCCCTGTTACCCATCACTGTTTAACATTTCTGCTTTCTGTGCCTGTCTGGGGGAAAACACCACTGAATTTTCTAAAATCTCCTGATTATTTCCATTAAAATGTATTTTGATATATATTTGGATATAAATATTCAAAGTATTTGGATTTTGCAAAGGCCTAAGTATTCCAAATTTCTTTTTTTTTTTTNTTTTTTTTTTTTTTTTTTTTTGTGGTAAAGCAGAACATAGAGAGTGTGGAGTTCAAGAAAAAAAAACCTGTCAGACTTGCTTTAAGAAACACAATCACAAACTCATGTAAATGAGGATATATTTCATAGAAAAGAAAAAAATGCAGTTTCTGTGAATGAACATGTTCACAAGACCTTATCCATAGACAGGAATTAAATGAACCATCGCCTGGACAAAGTTGTTATGTTGTAATTAAAATACATAGTATATTAACAGATTATCATACTCTGTAAGGATTAAACAATCAGACTGAACAACATCTTGATACCAGCTGACTGTTTAGTAAAGAATACTGTTATGAATCCCATGTCTGCGTGCTAATTCAGTGAATCAATAACAATATGAATACAGTATAATTAATCATTTCCTGCTACAACTAGGAAATCTATAACAAATGTATTAGACTCTGCATTTTTATTCTGAGAAGTGATGCGTAAAATGGAATACATTACAGTTTAGTTTGCATCTTAATGGTCTAAAAACATGGAACATTTTTCCCCTCTAGTGTCTGGTAGTGGAAATGACAACGAGTTGAATGCATTTTTTTATTTAAAAAAATATATATTTTTTAACTTATATAATTTTTTTAAAATATGAACATGTTAAAGTCTAACCTAATGCATTATTTTGAAATTATTTTCTAATGAAGAATTAATATCAGACCCAACTCATACTGAATTTTTTACTAAAGAAAGTTTTATTTTTGATGTCAAAGGGCTTTTAATTCCTTATTAAAATAAGAAAGTGGGGAAAACATGTATCTTCAGAAATTTCAGATTAAAGTCACATCATAGTACTGAGCTAAAAGCAATTTAACGGATGTAGATTGGAACTTATATTGATAATGCGGATCTTTAAGTTTTGGAAAAGCGCTAAATCTTCATATGTATCAACATAATCTGCACTACAAAGTAATAGTTTCTGGGAATAGCCAGCATCTTTTAACATTCAGTCAGAGCCTGATCTGCCCCATCCAAGCTTGTCTCTATAGGCTTTATATATTTAATACAGGGAAGCCATAGATTGATCCGGGCACTTACGAGAGCAGCCAAATTCAAGAGATTTTGAAGAGCAATTCAAGGTGCCTGCTCTCTGTACCCATCACATGGGAGCCCTGTGGAGTCAACAGAGAAAAGCAGGCACATCGCCCAGGGACTTAGAGTGGATGTGGCCTTTTCCTGTCTGTGTGGGGTGCTTTGGGGAGCAGAGAGAACCATTAACTGCTACTTGCAGCATCACTATAGTGACCAGGCTTCCTCACAGGCCTGAGAGTCCATTCTCTGAATGCACCCAGCAAGCGGTAAATATTACTAAATCAGACTCGACAAGGGAATGTTTCTAATTTTCTGCACTGAGTGTACGTTCCTACAGAGTTTACAATCTATTGTACAATTATATTTAAAATAAAAGCCTTCGTGTGTACATGGGACTTATATGGATTTTGCTGCTTTTTCTCAGCTCTCATTAGAGGAATCTACATTTGGAAGTCTGTTTTCTCCAGACATTATTTTAGTGAAATTTATCCCTTTGGACAAAGTTTAACTCAGATAACTAAATTTCTGTAACTTTTCCAAATTGGTGTTAATGGCAGATTTTGAACATTGTTTCTCTTACTGGGTTTTTGGAGTTGGGTTTGGGGATTTTTGTTCCTTTGCTTGTTTCTGTGTTGGTTTATTGTTTTTTTCCTAAAGATTTGCTGACTGTCAATGAGAGCAAGCTAACTCCTGCATACCCAGATTCCAGAGGTGAAAAACAAGAATGACAGCTTCAATTATTTTGTTTTCTAATCAAGTTTAAAAATAAAAGAGGTAAAGAGAAGCAAGAAGTTGTGTCTTTCTTGTCTTTGTCCCTCTGCTCCAACTTGCATAGACATGCATTCATTGTTTTGGCTTCTGGTGTCTTCATAATGATGTTCCATATCGCTGTGTATTTATTGAGAAAAATGAAACTTCATCCCTTTCAATGAAACCTCTCACGTTCTTCCTTCTCTGTCTTAATTAATAGGTCTCTCTCTTCCTCTCAGTGATTCACATACACTGTGTGTTTATAAGAATAAGTAGTTATCCCAGTAACCAAACTGGATATAGTTACTGGGGGAATGGAGCAAACAGCAACCAGATGTTTGACTAATGAGAAAATGACGGCTCTCAGAAAATTCATAATAGTGCTCATTACTATTAACCTTCTGTATGGCACTCTTATGAAGAGTTGAGACTTTGTGAAAAAACTTGATGGGGGATTCTGTCTCAGCTGACCTGCTTTCTTGTGGCATTTCCATTGATTTTATAGATGTCTCTGATACTGTTCTCCTAACTGAGGTACTTTGATTGATTCTTTACAGCAAGTTTGGTTGGTACTTTAACCTGTAGACATTTTGGTGTCTAGTTCTCTGACACAACACAGGGAATATATCCCTTGTTCAGGAAACCAAACATTTTTTTGCCTAGAAAATATTCATGGAGGAGAAAGAACTCCAGCATATGACAGATCATTTTATTCTGACACTCCTATGAAGGCAACAAGAAAAGGTGAAAAATTTTTATACGAATTTTATTTATAAACTTAAATACAATACTGAATTCCATTATTGTTTAAAGTATTTAGCATTCCAATATAAGAATGAAATCAAATAGCTCATTTCAGTTAAAAAAGATGCTGGTCATACCTCATGGAGACATTCTTACAAAAGTAAGTCAGGCTTAACAAAAATGAAGAAATTGCATTCCAAAAGAAGAAAGTTTCAACACCCTGTAGCAATCTCAGAAAAATATGCTTTAGGTACGTGAAGTAATTAATGTCTCTTACGGAACTTCCAAATTGAAAGATACTGTAACTTATTATTTTCAGTGTACTTAATTGAAGAGAAATTCCCTACAGGGGAAAAAGAGTTCTAAACAGCTTGATGGAATAATATTGCATGATTTTTATTGTAGTATCTACCCACTGCCAGAATCACTGCTAACAAAGTACTTTACTTTCAAAATCTCGAGAAGAAAAAAATCTTACCAAGTGTGGGTGAGCTGTAAAAATCTGACGTTTGTTGAACTTTGGCTAAATAGTGCCAAAGGAAGTATAAATCAAATATTTTGCCTAAAATGGCTCTTTAACAAAATTCCTTAGAGTGTGCTGTAGATGAATTAACAAACAGTTGGTTGCAGAGGGAGTTCTCTGTAGATGGCATGCTAATGAATTCTGACAGGCTGAATGGTGCAAAGATAATGGGCTGAGCTGTCTACTGACTGTAAAGCAGAAGCTGATTAAGGTTAAGACTTCAGGAAAATACCCCAAAAAAATGGACCAAAAGGAACAACTTGAGTTAGGGGCTGAACTGCAGGGGTTCATTTTCTCTACTAACGATTGATGTGTTAGTCAAATTCAAGCATCTGAAGTTTTACACCGATATCCTGACTTGCTGCATAATTCATTATTGTTCTAATATTGCCATTCACTGTTCCTTTCCAAATATGAAGGGTCAACCAATATTTACTTCATCATCTTAATACTGCCCTTGAAATAAATTCAGATTCAATTAGATATGGAGAGTTATTATTCCATAATTTGATGGAAAAGTTTTTCAAAAGAGAATACCTGAAATTAGATTTCAGAAGATGAAACAAGATTAAATAATGTTAGAAATATCTACCAAGGAAATGTTACATAGTTTTTCTTCCAGAAGAACTGTCATTAAAATCATGGCTGAAAAAATGAGGACTTTATGTAAGAAAGGTGGCAAGATACATGTGAAAAGGTTGGAAGACTTTTTTCAAGCCTATAATCAGTAAAAAAATATGTAGTACTTGTTAGGTAAAAAAAAAAGTTCTGATTCTATGGATATTAATTTTCTTACGTTATGCAAAAAACATTAATTAAATCTCTCAGAAATCAGCAACAGAAGAAACAACCCCTTCTATCCTCAGCAGAATGAAAAGCAATCAAAAATATATTTTCTTTCCCTCACTTTCTGTAATTTTTCAGATGTTGCCTGCAAAAAGCACAATGAACTGTTCTAGACAGTGACTTGTGTAATCATCCAAGGCTGGATCCTCTTATCTTACTCAAGTATCAACAGACCAAGGTGCTTTTCTTGGACATGATTATAAAGACTAAATAAATTCTACAAACCTAAACCAGAAAAAGGGAAACAGAATCTGAGTCTGAAAGTGAATTTGGCAACATATCAAACTTGCTAAGCCTTCATAATTAGGCCCTGAGAAATCTGAAAGAGTAATGCATCATTAACATCGGTAGGGTGCTAGCAACAACTTTCAGGGGGAAAAAAACCAAGCTAAACTTCAGCAAGAAGATTGTTTTCAACACATAAGTATGGAAACTTCATTGTTAAGCCATATCTTCCTGCTTTCAAGCTATAGAAAAAAACCCTTATTATTTTAATTAAAAAAAAAAATATTAAAAGTATTGTTTTCTTTTTTGTAATCATGAAATTATAATCTATATTGAAGCACAAAAACATAATACAATTAAAAGACTTTGCCTTCAAAAACTTTAAACCCTTCAACATGTACAGACATTTTTTTGCCATAAACCTCAATAAGATGATTCACAGCATCCAAAGTCCAAGATTTCTAATTGGTGAAAATCTTTGGAGAATTTTCTTCATAAAGTCTTGGGTGAAGGATAAAGGGCAAGTGAATATTTCTCATATAACGTTATTGGACAAATGATTATGTATTTTTAATCTTTGTATGCCTCACAGACGTGAAAAAGATAAAGACTGATGGTGATGCTTTTGTCTTCATCAATTTCACATGTTATTAGAAGCAGGAAGAGAAACAACGCTGAAGAGAATGAGAAAGTAGTTCCTGTATGCACAGATGTAAACTCAGTTTTTACTCCATGACTTTGCATCACAGAATTAAGCAGAAAGATTCTGAAATCCAGTAATGAATTGACTGAGGAGATCCTTTTTCAGGGTCATGTTAGTAGAGCTGATCCTGTGTTAGGTAGGATAAGAGGCAGACTGATTCCTTGAAATTTTTACAACAGCTGTTTTCTCTCATCCCGACAGAATTTGACATATCCAGTATTTTGGCAGCTACTAATGCTACTTTCTACATTCCCCAAAGACTAAATGGTTGAAGAGAGACAGACTGGAACAAATCAAAATTTCCAACTACAAAGAAAAGTGTTTAGATATATATATATATGTTTTAAGTACCCAAATGTCTTAAACTATTTTTTTAAGGTCATGTTTATACATTGCATTCAGTATTCAAAAGCCATTGTAATGTCATAGATAATTTTTCAGCCACTGCTATCTGCCAGGCAGAAATCAGACAGCAATCACTGTGGCTACATAATTTCTAAACTGTTGAAAATACTGCTGCGAGACATTTTTCCATTCTGGATAACTACAATGCAGATGGAGTCTAAAGAGACTTTCTGCTTCATGCAGTTGTTAATGATATTATTCACAAAGCATATACATCAGGCAGATTTGGCTTGACAGTCCATGAGGTAGCAACCTCATCTTGTTTCTAAAGAGAAATGATGTTCCCTTATGACAGTCACGCTCTTTGAAATTTTGGGAGAAAAAAATTCTGCAAAAAGTGCCATTTAGCTTAAAAGATGTGATTAGGGAAAGGAATCACTGACACAAAACAGTCAACTTATTTTCTTGCTGGAAATGGTCAAATTTGTCATTTGCGAACCATCCATTTGCCTTTAGAAACCAGAAAAACTCCTGGCTGCTTCGTCACATTCATAAGAACTTCCATTTGAAAAATACTGAAAGATAAGATAAAATGTAAAACCACCTAGGAATTAACTTAAAAACAACAAAAACATATACACCCCAGAAAATTCAGCTGAAGTTTCTTTCTGGACTTTGGACTGCAATTGATGTGCATAGCTTTGGCCTTTCAGTATTCAAGAAACAGCATCACAAACTTCATTTTGATGAAAAGCAGCTTCCTTCATTAATATGACTTTTGTGACAATTCAAGCAGCTAAGGATAAGCCAAAGGGCAATGCAGTGTGTTGGAATAAATTTTGATTTTAGATAAATCCATGTATTTGAGTGACTGGAGCATGGGCATAGGAGGCATGTAGATACAGTGACATAAGAAATCTTTCAGCTACTATTGCTAGAAAACATGTCTTAGGAACTTCATTTTGAATACTTTGTTTACCAGAAGAAGAGTCGAGTCATTTGAGCAGAAAGTGCCTTGAGTATCTGTATAGAAAACAAAATACTTCTGCCTCTTCTTCTCAAGTATAACTGGCACTAAAGCTATTTTTTCTCCCTAGATGTTTAATACATCAATCATGATCTCCTTTTGTGTAGGTGCTGCAATAAGATGAAGATAGAACTATCTGAAGTAACTGAAATATTCTTGGGACTTGTTGCAAATTTAGTGTCAGCACTGTGTTTGTTTACATTTGAATCTTAAGTTCAGTTTAGACAAGAAAGAAAAAAAGAAAAACAAAACAAAACAAAATCTTTATAATGGCTTTCAGTTCCAGACACTCCAGTAGTGACATACATAGCTAAGCGCTGCAAAAGCATTTCAACATATGTTAGCTTCAGGGATAAGCATTGTTTGACTGGGGCATTCATATCCTTAAGATGTTTACGTGTTTAAATGGAACTGCCCTGAAAAAGAAAGCTGTTTGAAAAAAACCCAAACCACAACAACCCATCAGGGACCACCTTCTTCACTTGTACAAAAAATGTGAAAAAAGAAAACAAAAGAAGGAAACTTCATGTGAGTCCCCTGTGAGGTGACTGCATTTGAAAGACAGCAGGAACTGAATTTCTAAAAAAGTCCTTACAGCTGTAAGGACTGTAAACTGCAAAGCCTTGCCTACCTATCCAAGTTTTTCTGAAGAGGACAGAATGAACTGTTTCCCAGTCAGTAGCTCCCAAAACACAAAAAATCTTTTATCTCAAGGAGAGAAAAAGAAAATCAATAATAGTTACAGATCTTCACAACTCTATGCTTGCCCATAACAGTACAAGAAGGTTGTACACTGTACACTCTTCAGCTGGAAAGTTTTATCTCAAGAATGCTCCTGTGAGTCCAACTTTCCTGCTGTTTTCTCTACTCCAAAGTTGGGGCAGAGAAGCCAGTACTTGCTTTCCACCTCTCAGTTTTTCTGAACTTCAGTCTTGGTGCATCAATAACTTTGAATTGGGGAGAATTACTTGGGGGTGTTGGTTGACACAAAGCTCAGCATGAGCTCAGCAATGAGCGCTCACAACCCAGAAAGCCAATTGCATCCTGGGCTGCATCCCAAGCAGCGTCGCCAGCAGGGCAAGGGAGGGGATTCTGTCCCTCTACTCTGCTCTGGTGAGACCCCACCTGGAAAACTGCATCCAGCTCGGGGATACCCAACATAAGAACAATGTGGACCTGCTGGAGCAGGTCCAAAGGAGGGCCACAAAGCTGATCAGAGGACTGGAGCACCTCTCCTATCCAGTCATGCTGGAAGAGTTGACCCTGTTCTCCCTGGAGAAGAGAAGGGTCTGGGGAGACCTTAGAGCAGCCTTCCAGTACCTAAAGCTGAGGACACTAACAGGAGTTAAGGATGTGTTTTTTTTGATTTAAAGCAGATTAAGGAGAAAACCACCAAACTCTATAGTGGCACAGACACCCTACTTTCACACAACAAAATGTGGGCAACACCACAGCTATTAAAATCTACTGTGAGAAACTCAGTTCAAGGTAAAAAAACCAAGGTAGCTGAATTCAAGGGAGCAGATGGCTCTGGATTTTAATTTAATAGATGAAATATGAACTGAAAAGAACAGTTTGAAATACTCAGTCCATCTAAAATCAGGTTTGAAGATAAATATATCAGTAGGTGTATTCTTGCATACAGAGAGGGCAGAAAATCTGAAGCCAAAGCTATGCAGATGTTAATTAAAAATGAAATTATTATTGTAAGGGGTGCTGCTCTGGGCAATACAAAAGACATCACATAATAGGGATATATTTCCCTTAGTATATGATATACACAGTATATAAACACCAAAGAGTCTTTCACTCTGTCACGTCTTGTCCAACTGTAATACAAGTTATAGCTCTGCCACACATCTGGAATGAATGCTCAGCAGAGAATTCTGGAATACTGCTTCGATCAGACTTCAAATAATAAACAATTGCACAAACCGAGTTCATAATGGCTTAATTGTAACTGTTTTAATAGGAGATCTTTTTTTTTGGTGCTTTTGCAATGTTTACTACATCGAAGCTCAATCCATGATGAGCAGTATACATAAAAGCATGAAATTGGTAATATTATTCCTACTGCTATGTAATTTAATTTCTGTTGTCATAAACATAAGTCTTTCATCTTTTTCCTATGGTTTAGAAAATACTTTTCAAAGTGGTAGATAAGGCTTGTGGAAATGAAAACAAGCCTGTTTCCATATTTGCACTTTCCCCTTAAACTGGTCACGATAGTTTCAATTTTTAATTGTTGCATTATAAGCAGAGGGACCACTGCAATGCTTTTTAGAAAATTACTGTTTACAGTTTACAGCTGTGCTAACAAATCTTTGAGCCATGCTAGTGGCTTGATCTGTGGTTTACTGTGTGACCTCAGCTTTTCTACTTATTTTCTTCAGGGACAAGATTTTTCAGGAGTCTTCTCTGATTAACTTAGCTTTTATGAGAGAGAACATTTGGCTGCTAGTACCAGACTAATGTTTTAATGTAAAAATCTTGTTAATTCTCTGATGATAATACTTCTAAGTCAAAGTCACTCATTAGCCCTTAAAACTAACATCAACGTGATAACAGTGTCAGCAGAACAGAAACTTTCTAGAAAGTTCTGATGTCTGCAATTTAAGTGGCAAAGACCATAGCTATAGTGGCAAACAGTATCTGCTTTTCTTGTAGTGATTTTAAAGCTATGCCAAGCCTATATTTTATGACTACTTTATGGCTGTCAGTAGAATTTTCACACATGCATAGTCACCATTGACTGGTATTTCACCTTGTTTACAAGGTCATAAACAATTTTCTTAGAAGTTTAAAAATTCACAAGCTAAAGGAGAGCTGTAAAGTTTACTGTAAATCTATCCACAGATATCCTGCAGTCTTCTGAACATGATCATCAGACATGATGGTCATAAAAGAAAAGAGACAAAACTGCCTGTAAGTAAGCAGCCTTGTAGGTTTCCCAGCAAGTACAGAAGAGTGTATCACAAGCTTTAGGTACTGATGCAAAAAGTGACAGGAAATATATTCTGGGACATCTTAGACATTACTTGAATTGTCATTTGAGTGAAAACGTCTAAAAAGCTCTGTTTTCATTGAAGTTAGGAAATATGAGGCAGAAAAGTCAATTAAACAGCATGGCTAAAGGGGCTGACATAAAGCTAAAAGAATTTGCATGACCATTGGAATTTGTATCACTAGTGAATGATCTTCATGATGTACCTAGATCAAAAGAGACAAATGGACATTAGAGTTTTAAATGGTATTATATGAAAATGCTGGAAATTAAGACATTTTAGAGGGAGGTCAGAGTATCCAATACCTGTAATCCAGTAACAAATGTTTAACTACAGCTGTACTGAAAAGACTGTGCTGTAGTTGAAGCAAGGATCAGCTGAATCAGTCTCGTGAAGTCCCCTATCTTTGCCATCTAACTGATGCCTCTCAAAATGATACATTTTGGAATAATCCCAGAAAAAAAATTAAGCAAACTATGTTTAGTTTGCTATGTTTATCTTCATTCTATCACCTCACCCAGAAACAGCTGTGCAACTTAAGTAGGAAACTGTCAGTACATGATCATGAAAAAACATCTAATTACATAGATAATTCCATTTTCTGAAGGTGCACTGCATATATTCACTGAGTAAAACACTTCTGTAAGCAAAAGGAATTTATAATAAAGGACAGTTGAGGAAAAACTCAAGTGTTTAGAAGTTATTCATGCATCATGCAAGGTGCATTTACAGAATTTCACAAGGTGCACAAAAATTGTTTAAAAATGTGTGGGACAATCAAGACTGATTTGCATACTGACAGACTCATAAAACACTAACAAAAGAGCAGGGAGAGTAAAAAACTTGAAAATCAGAAATTAATATGTGCAATGATAAATCACAGAACATACTGAGCTGGAAGGGACTAACAAGGATCATTGAGTCCAACCTCTGCACAACTGACTCTATGTAAAGCCACACGTTTTGAAGTAATGGATCACAAATGTAGGAAATAAAATCACAGTTTGCCATATTCAGAGGCCAACAGGTTACTTACCCCAAACACAAATTCACAAATCTCTGCCTCAGCTCTAAAGTACTACAGAATAAGTAACACATAAACCTTGGAATTCAGAGAAACTTAGCATCCTTCACAGTGTTTAGAGATTCTCTCAAGCTTTTTAAAGTGACTGAAGTTAACACACTGCATTATTATGGATACTCACTTTACAGAGATAATAGATCTCACACAGGTAAGATAGTTTGACACTGTGCTTCAAGATGTGAAAAGATCCAGAAAGCCCGAGGTGAGATGACCTTGGTGGAAGCAACAGTCCAGAATAAGGATACTTCTTAATACTTTCTCTCAAAAAGTTTTACAGTGCCACTAAACTTGAAAAGCTTCCTTTCTGCAATACCTAAATATGCTAAATTAGGCATGGTGAGAACATGCATCCATCACTCAAATAAACCTCATTATGCAGCACCTAAAATTCTTTGAGGGGCTGTGGGCATTCCTGAGTACTGTACATTTACCATTCATATGCTCCTTTAAAATATAAAGAAGTATTAGGAAAATGGACATTGGCCAATAGATTCACAAATACACCTAGAAATGGAAGAACCATAATTAGAGTGAATTTGACATGACAAAGGTTAATAGCACAGCCCTAAGGCACCCTCCCAACTACAATTTGTATTCATCTTGAAGATCCTAACACAGCTATTAAGAAATAAGAAGAGTCTATACACATAACTTAAGCAACATTTAAGATCAGATAATCAAATAGGTGATGCAAACAAATTAACTGTTCTGAAAAAAGAAAATGGATATTTACAAAAACAAAAAAGACTCAGCTAAACAGTGCATGCTAGACACAGAATTAAATATATTTTTTCTTATTCTTCTTGGGGATAAAATCAACAGTGAATTAATGCAACACTGACAAAAGAACTGAAGAGACTAATTCAGGGACAATACAGGCAGTCATGTCATAGCTAAAGACATGATACAAATTCAGAGAGAAAATGAAGAGACACTGAAGAAAGCAAGTGACAGAAAGCAGAAAGATGGATGAGACAACATTGGGGATTTAGTAAAAGAAATGAAATGCGTTAACTAGATGTTCTTTCTATGAAAAACCAAGTCGGAAGAAAAGCTACAGTTCTAGTCTAGTACAATGCTTTTTTATGGCACAGAGGTTCTGTCGAAGTACTTTCTGCAGTCATTTAGGATAAAGAATCTTTGGTTGTCATACTGAGACAAAAGACTGTCCCAGAACGAAGCTGGGAAATGTTCATGAGAACATAAAGTACTGGAACAAGTAGATGCAGTAGCAGCACTATAATGCTACACACAAGCCAGTATCACCCAAACAGTGAAGACCAAAAATGGCTTAGAAACAGGGCTTTTACAATATTACAACAGTAGATGTAACAGGAGACAGACAGTTGTAAAATAAAAACTAAATTGATTTTCAGCTGATAAGAAATTACTTAGCATTTCATATGCCTCAAAAAAATGTCAACAAACATATAAACAATATGGGTCCAAATAAAACAGACTGATGCCAATTCCAGATGGTATTTAATTTTCCTGGAAAATGCTTCCCAAGCTATGCTGAGCATTACTTCAGCCAAAAATTGCTCATGAAGTCATATTCTTATTTCAGTTTGTATAGAAGGAAATCAGGAGGTCATCCTCGTCCTTTTTCTTCTTCAAATACATGACTAACTAACTCTGCCTACGACTTTCCTATACATAACTGCCTGTTTATCTTAAATCGGCATGTGATCTAATATATTTCTTGTTCTGGACTAATTTTTTACACTGTTCAAGTCTCATTGAAAAAGTATAACAGCCTCTTACAGAACTTTAGAGGCTCTGAAAACTAAGTAAGTGTAAGATCCTTTGGCATCGATGGCATCTTCAGTTCCAGAGCCAAAGGCATAAAATCCAATTAGGCTTGGACAGAATAGACTCTAGGGAATACACAGGACCTTAAATGAGAGTCACTACTTTCAATTACTGCTGAGTCCAGATTTTCTAATACTAGAATTCTGAAAAAAATCATATGGTTGGAATATTTTGTTCCACACTTAGAAAGGCCTTACTCCTATTATTTCATTACATACTTCTGTCACCTTTTTTTTTGGTGTCAATAGTTTGCACAATGCACACACTGCTACTGCTTGAAGGACTTTACAGTGCATCAGGGAAATCAGTTTAGACCCAGGCAATAGTTAACTGTATCAGTAAAAGGCACTAGTGACAGAAAAAAACATGAAGTGATTTTTTTTCTGGATTCCCAAAACTAGCAAATGGGAATTTCAGGTTCAAAATTATTCTACCACTTGCTTCACTTCACTGAGATTAATTTCAAAATTCCTTTCTCCATAGCCCCTCCTCTCTGAACAGTGCCAGTACACCATGAAGTTTTGAAGGCAATGCTGATTCACTAAAATAAGCCATCTGTCTGGACAGTTAACAAAGCATTAGGTACTGCTTTAAACAGCTTAACTCCAAGCAGACTGTATTGTCCAGTGGCCATGCTCCAAACAAAAAGTTGAACAGCAAGAATCAACACTTGTCAGTAAATGCTAAATGCTACATTTCAGATTGTTCAATTTTTTCCCCCTACTTGCTATAAAATTCCGATCTTTCAAAATTGTTTTGACTGAAGTTGCATTGTTGATGTACTTTCTTCCAGATACTACTAGTAGTAGTCATTAACTGGAATGCTATCAAGCCTATCTGTACATGTAGAAAAGACTTCACAGCTGAACATTCCTGGTGTTTCACAATGATTTGTAAACTGAAGGGATTTGATGTAGATGAAGAGTATATGAAGTGATAAAGTGTAACTTTTAAAGTCATTGTTTCCTAAACATCATCACAGTTTAAAATGAAACAGGATTTGATGTAGAAAACACATGTAGAAAAAAATTGTCTAGGGACTGCAAAGAGCAAGGTCTATGAGAGGATCAAATGAAATGTAATTAATGATAAGCTTTGGCTGGGCACAAATACGGAAAAACGTTCATGACAGGTAGAAGGACAAAAAAGAAGGACAGTCCTAAAAGCAAAAATCTCAGGGGGAACAAGACAGGGATCACACATACGCAAGTGCTCAGAAATTTAGTATTCAACATATGGACAGAGATTGAAAGATAAAGGTCACATCTGAACTTTGAGTATGGATATGGAGTCAATGAAGTCTACAGAGGACTGGGAAGATGGTTCTAGAAGACAGTAAGGAAAAGGGCAACTGATGCCCTTTCATTAGAACTTCAATAGAAGATTTTTTTAAGTCTGCTCTTCCACAGGAGCAAAAATAACTGCTGCCATTTGTTGTTGAAGAGCTGGAAAAACAACTTAAACCTGCTTAACACTCTAGAGAAATAAAGGGCAAGAGAAAATGACAAAATTAACTATGTCTCTATGTCTACTTGTACACAAGTAATAGAACTTCAGGGCATGCTGGACAATGTGCTTTTTTGTTTTAGTTATGAGCAACAAAATGTTTCATTATCCCTGTGAGATAATGATCAGGTACAAGAACTGAATCAAATGCCTTCCCTTAGCGGTGCAATCTAAGATGATCGAAAACCTGGTGGAAGCAAGACGTCGTGAACAAAAGAGAAGGCCCTTCTGGAAAGCCTCTTTGTAACAAGGTTTATGATGGCATCTAGGTCCATGCACACCCATTTCACAGAGGTGTGCATGGTGCAGAGGTATCCTCGAGCAGATGTACTGTTCTGCATGGTGGCTGAGAAGAATTCCAAGTTGGAGCTAAAAGCTAAGTTGAACAATTAAGTTCAGGGCAAATAAGACAGGGTACTTATCAACTATATTAATACTTATCAACTATACTTATCAAATGACACTAGCAGCACAAAACTTGTCCTGAAATATTCTGGACGCCGAAGAGTCCAATTTCTTTTCCAGAAGCAAGAGGAATTAAAGAAAGCAAGAAAGAACAGCACCATTTTGAGCTGAATGTTATTGCTAGCTGAATGACACCCTGTGGACTGAAGTCACCTCGAATGAATCAGTTTGCATCGAGGCCCTTAATGTTCACCATGAGCACGGCAATTACTGCAGCTGTAATCACTGGGTGTGGAGTGGGGTGGGGCTTTTAATCCTGAGAGCTGTCTCTGTTAAGACAGAGAGACTCCAGCCCCGAGTAGTCACACAGGTACACATGCAGAGGGTAGTACCTTACTTCTAATAACCAACTCCATAATTACACCTGTGAGAGGAAGGTTTACAATTACAGAGTAATGAGTGCCCTACTATAGCTGACATAGTAATCTAATTTTTCGTTATACTGCATTCTTAATTTGTCAGATCATATGACTCTTTTCTTACCTCAGTATAGGCTCAGAATTTCTGAATATAGAAGACACAAAAGAATTTTACTTTACAGATGATCATTAAACAGTCCCTTATTTCCAGTGTACTAGAAGGTCAACATTCTGTGTTTATATAAAAAGTATTTGATCACATACTGCATTTGCACTTATCAAATGAATATGCAGAAATGTTCCAACAAAATAAATCCTTAAAATAATGCTGGTAAATATGTCTTCAGAATGGGTATTAGCTTAAATGAAACATACTGGAGCTGCCTCACAGTGTTACCACTGAAAATTTCATTTACTTAATTGAAATACCTGTATAAGAAAGTAGACCAAAAAAACAACACAAACAAATTTATGATTTGGAGATTTATTTGCAAGATAAGCAATTTCTTGTTTCTGAGTAAAGTAAGCAAACATTCCGTCCAGACATCAAAAAGAATGATCAGCAATTCAAAAGACAGAAAAAGGTGAAATCTCTGTGAAATTTGAATTTGATCAAGAAAGTTTTCTGAGTAAATATGGGGATAGGAGACAATATGATTATCTAAACATAAACAAAAAAACTTCGAAAACAATTCACTGTTTTGGTGATAGTTACATCTGCACTAGAAAGATGTGCTCAGGCAGCTTTACCCCAGGAAGCATTCTGGCAGCAAAGCAACAGCTTGAGAAAAGTAAAAAGAAAACATCCACTAGAAAAGCTTGCAATGAGAAGATGTATCACTCTTGTGACAGATGGGATACCCCAGTACAAAACAAGCACCAATAACAAGCAGATTGCAAATTCAACGCCCACTAGGTTACTTAAACTTATCTTGTACACTTCATTTTTTTTTCATTCATACTTCTGCATGCCCATGTTTCTCAGATTCAGCCACATCTTTAGGTCACGTTGCAGGTAACAATAGCTGCAAGACGTATTAACAAGGTACAAGTGCAAGCTTTGCACAGCTGTATAATATTCCCCAGATTGTCACAAATTATGCATTAGAAATTCTTACCAGGAATAATTACAAAAGCAGCACTTTGTTCAAAATGCTAGTATTCATAATGCCCCTAAGAATAGTGCAGCATCTCAGAATTCTATTTTTACAGAGTGTATAAATATCAGTTTTGACAGAATGTGTAAAGGAGCCCATGAGGGAGAGACCCAAGTCAATAACTCTAAAACAAGAGACTTTCAGAAAAAAACCTGACATCTACACTCAATGGAAAAACGTAAGGAAAAAAAGAAACCAAAGGAAAACAAAAAATTCAGCAGCAAGCAATTTAGCAAGAAAAGTGCAAAATTTTTCTTCAATACAGGAGTGGTCATCTTCATGCCATCCTCAGCATAATACCCAATGGGTATGGTTCATCCAAAGAAAAAGTGCAAACGTATGATGAGCAGAAGCACGACAAATTCATAGAAACATGCAGAAGTAATTGAACAAAAGGGGGTATGTTATGTAAATACAAAGTATTTTCGGAGATTGCCTACAAACAAGACAAGTATTATGCCACAAAAAACATGAAAATCAAGGCAGTTTCCCACCAACCAACAAAATGTTCATAGCTGACAATATCATAAGGCACTGCAGTAGTGGAATGCACTGGATGGACAAGAGAAAAAGGAATCAGAAGAGCTGCAAAAAACAGTAGTATGTACACAAATTTCTAAGTGAAGACACAAAAGAAATGCCCAATTATTTGCCAAAAAAATTGTTCAAAAACCTTTGCTGCAAGAGCAAGAAAATCTGACTGCATTTTGAGCTCTACATTACATATTTAATATATGCTAAGACACAAATTGCTGTCTTCTCTGTACTTACCAGTATGCAGAGGAGATGAAAAGCTCTTTTACTGAGCTTGATGAGGACTACTTTGTTAACTCTGTAGCCCTGAAAGTTTGCATCCAGAATAGTTAAAATGAGCTTGGCCAATGAAGATTATGTGTACACTACATCCACCAATACTAAAATTCCTGTGGAAGCTGTCTCAATAAGCAAAAATTACAGGAACAATGAAATTCTTCTAATTTGTCCCAAGAACTAAAGCCAGCACCTGTGTCTAGGTGGAGGAAAGGTAAGGAAAGATTACTGTCCTCCCTTCCCTCAGGAATGCTGAATATTCTTCTGTGTATGAGAGACTGTAACTTCTGGAGTGTGCATATTCACAAACAATACACAAAAATATGAGTTACAATGTGCCAGCAGATGCTGCATTAGGGGGAAAAAAAAAAAAAGTTAAATGAAAAGGTCCTTTCTGCAAAAACCACCAAATTAGAGGAAATGTTTCTGGATGTATCTATATCTGTAAATTCATGAACCCAAACTACACAAAATTAAGCAACCTTTGGTTTGAATAACTTCTGCAACATGGTAAAAATCAGTAGGATTTACATATGCTTTAATATAAACATGGTTCTGTACATACCCAAGAAAAGACACAGCCAATGCTATGAAAATCCTTAGTGACAGGTGTTGGAATGTGTTACCTCATCAGGAACAGAGAATAAGATGGGTTTATAAGCTCTGCAGAGATTCTCAACGGTACAGTTCTTCAGACAAGGGAAAAAAAACCCAAAACAACAAAGGAGAACTGAAAAATTAGTGGTCACAGACAGCCAGACTGAGAAATTTCCAAAGGAACATCATACATATATATGACAATATAATTCACAACAGAACCACCCATCTGTAGAGTGAGGCAGCGAAACCCCAATTTACTCTGATTAATTAACATAATAAAGAACAATGAGTTCCTAGAAAGTAGAAGAGGACAAATATATAAGGAATATACTGATGTGATCTGACCAGACAACTCTAGTACAAGCTAACTGTCCTTGACCCAAGTAACAATTCCCATTTGTAACCCTACAAAGGACAGCATTGGAGTAGCAATCCTTGGTGGTCTCTTGTGTTTTCTTTATTCCCAAGTGTGTTCTTGAAGCATCAATTTTCAGACTTAATAGGTTGCACATCTACTCCACATGAAATTGTAAGTGGCTTCCTACAATGCACCCACCCCAGGATATATAGGTCAGGCACTTATGACCCTTACCTGTATTCAGCTTTCTTACAAGACTATCCGTGATCCAACAAAAATCCTAGTCCAGAGTTACAGAACATTTCTCTGCTTATCACACTTTAGGTTTAAGGCTGTGAGCAGTACAGCAGCCTTCTTACTCCCTGGCAAGTACTGCAGACACAAAAACAGAAGCGAGACAGGCACTGACCTTGATAAGAGATTTACTATTGATTTCAGTAAAACCAGGATTTCACTTTTAGGGAAGTTATTTTCAGAGATCAGCCATACTCCTGAAAGTGGTGCTCTCTTGCAAAGGGGAAAGGTTATTTTGTAGAAAGACTAACAGAATTCCATACCAACCTTTCTTTGACTGACAAAACAACAGCTAAGAGGTGATACTTTTATTCTCATTGCAGGAATAGAGAGGTGCTAAGTAATGCTATGTAAGATTGGTACAACAGCAAAAGCATATAAACTGACAGAAAATATGTTTAGGCAATGAGAATCATAGAATGGGTTGGGTTGGAAGAGACTTTAAAGACCATCTAGTTCCAACCCCCTGCTATGGGCAGGAACACCTTCCACTACACCACGCTGCTCAAACCATCATCCAACTTGGCCTTGAACACTTGAACAAGGAACGTGACATCCACAACCTCACTGAGCCACCTTCCAGTGTCTCAACACTCCTCTTCAGCTGGAGTAAGGAAACAGGTGATTCCAAAAGGATTTCTATGAACACCTACAACACCTGAAAGCTATATTTGATGATTGAAAATGCCTCATTCAATCCTGTGCTCTAAGAACGAATTCAGTAACAGAGATCCAGGGAAGGTTCGGAGATGCAGTACAGAATAATGGGAATGTGGGGAAGAACCTGGTTTTAAAAAGTAGATTAAAATTATGTGAACCTGCATGATAGTTGCAGCACATTGCAGCACTCCATTTACAGAAGGCAGATCTCAGCACTACACAGTCAGAGATAACCCAGAGACAACTTTTATGTAAATAATTACTATAATTAAGACAGAGCATATTAATGTAAAATACACAAACTTTTATTTAGAGACCATTAATTCTTCATCCAAAGTGAAACAAAATGCAACTGAAGTAAATGATTCATTTGCATTTATGCAAACTTTCGTTCTTCATAATATGCAAGTCCCATATTTTAAAAGTATTCCTAACAAAAATGTCACACCCTAACTGTATTGGGCTCTTTTACCTGTGAAAATGAAAACACTTTCTTCTCCCAAATACAGACAGGGAGATGAATGTGTCCTTAAAAGTCAAGTTAGACTAAGGAGTAGAAAACTCTTCATCAGTCATTCTAGAAAACAGAAACATAAAATGAAACCTGTAGTCACTACTGGGGAAAAAATACTCTTTTTTTTTTTCCCCCAGAATGTGAAGATCTGGAGAAACTTCTGCATGGTGTGACTGGATACCAATTTTCAAAGCTGATCCCTGCACCCATGCCCATTCACCACTTTGGTTCATCTCTACAGAGCTGTCCACTTTGTCTGGCTAAATAACCAAGTTCTGGCAGCTGCAGTACAACCACAATAGGCTTATACTTGGTGCAGCTGAAACAGCTGACTAAAAAAGAAGTCACATTACTGATTGACCTCAATACCAAGCATGGAGCTGATCTCTGTCAGCACAGGGGCAAACTACCTCTGCTTGGTAACCTCTCCCTGAAGACAAATTAGTTTTGCTAACCTTGCATCTGCAGCCAAAAAATCCCCACAAACAAAAAACCAACCCCAAGGTGATATGATATAAATAGACCCTGTATTTCAGCACCACATGTGGAATATCATGTACACATCATTCTGAATGGGGTTTCTATAGGCCTAAATGAAAAAAAGTACATATCCAGTCCAACTTACACAATAAAGGTAGCTGAACAGTCAGTGTAAAGGTGTAAACTGAAAAATATAGTTAATCTGAAATGATCCATAAACCCTTCCAGCTGCTTAGTATGTATTTGACTAGAGAATTTCAGTGCTTGATCACACATGTAAGTGTTTAAAATCAGCTGCTTCTATTTTCTCTCATTTTAGAAAACAGGGGTTCTTAGGATAGAGTAGAGAGTCCCAATTAAACATTGAAGGACATTTTTTTGATATTCTAGCAATGGAAAAGATGAGTCCTCCACCATCAAGAAAACCCAACCCACCACTCTGCCCAAAACTGGAACAACCTAATTCAAGTCCCCAGCTCAAGCATAGGATTCTCTGATATAATCAAGAACTGAACTTTTACAAAGACCAGTAGTCTAATACCTATTCTTCAAAACCTGATATTTTTGATATATGTATATATATATATAAAAACATATATAACTATATGACCTGGTACTGTATTAGGAAATTTACAAAATTAAAAGAATGAGCTGAAAATCTTTTACTTCTGGTGTTAGGTGTTTCTTCAAGGAAGGGGTAAAAATTTGCGTTCTTATTAAAAAAAGCTATAGAACATGAAACTTTTTACACATACTGGTCAGTTATTACCACAAAGCTACTTAGAAGCTGCAGAAGTCACTATCTAAATACTATAAATAGCTTTGCTGATTACTTTCAGTTGCCACTCAAGTTGAAAAAAAAAAAAATTAAGAAGCTTGCAGCATGCTTCTCAGCTGAATTTAAGGGCACTGGTGAAGTTCATTTGTATATTTTATCTGTTCCTAAAAATTAAGTAAGAAGTTAATCAGACCTTTATTCTGTCATTTAAAGTAGAAACCTTGATTATCCCACCTGTCCACCTGTGACTTCAGGAGGGCTAGATTTGGAAAGAACACTTGTTTAGTAGTAGCATTTGTATTATAGTCCCAAGCATTACTCAACTACACCCATTAAATACGTGTCTATTTGTTCATTCAATAAGCAAACTTTGTTTGCTTTGCTAACAACTTCTATTCTGCTATCATGAGGAATTCTTAGTAAGACCTGTCCTCCTGAAACAGAGGTCTGTAATTTTTCCTCAGGAGTGGAAATACGGTATTTAAGGCAGCACACAGATGTGCCTAGAAGAAAAACTGCCCACAGCAAGGGGGACAAGTTCTTATTGATGTTGCAAAACTAAACTGTGATACATGGCATTGAATTGACACTGCAAAGTTTTTACTGCCCTAGGAAAGCAAGCCTCACCAGAGAAACAGAACAGACATTGTCACATCAGCAGTGGATGCCTACTCTTGGTAGCATTTTCTGTCACTAACCTAAACTTGCTGATGATGTCTGAATGCTGGAAAGACATCAAGTATCTGTGCTATGAAAGAAAAGGAGAGAGTGTAAAAAGAAATAGGAAAGAGATAAGAGTAGAAGCACATCAGAAATTGCTAATGAGAAAATTAAAGATGCAAAATAACTTTATGAGAAAAGAGAAAACCCTTCAAAAATAACCTAAATGAGACCGCAAATAGTAGAGCATATAAGTACCACTGGCAGCTAACTAGAAAAAGCAACGTCTCTAAAAACTTCAAAATGCAGAATCTTGCAAAAAGAATAAACAGCTGAGCTTGAGAGACATTAGTAAGAATAAATTATTAATTATTTAAAATACTCACCTCTACCTTTGGTCACTAACAGCACAGCAGTATTTAAAAAAGTCTTTGAAGCAAACCTCCGATTCAGTAAAGTATTCAATCAAAACCAGTCTGAGGAACAACTTTATTGAAACTGTATTTTTTATGCTTGGTTCTGCTCAACAATTTGCAAAATTCAGCATCTCCTCTAGACATTTTCCCTTCTCCCAAACAGCTTACCATTTTTAATACTGGAAGTTATTAATTTCTGAAATAATGTTCATTGCCATCAACATCTCAGTTTTTATCAGAACCCTGAATTTGTGCTATAACTTGATCTTCTAAGTTCTCTTCCTTGAGTCAAGTATTTCTCGGGCTACCATGTCTCTCAGGGCACAAAATGAAGTCCAAGGATCACCTGTGACAAAAAGAATTATTTCATTAGTCTCAATTCACAACAGGAGTTTCATTTATTAGATAAAACAATCTTTACTAGAGCATTTAACATTATAATTTTAAAACTAAAAAACAAAACATCATCAAGAACAATATTTTTTCTGAAAAGGCTGATGATATCTCCAATCTGATTATCAAAAGATAGCTCTATCCTTATTTTTAAAATTTTTATTCTAGAAAATGCATTAAGAGAGGAGCACTCTTCAACTAGATTCTTACACTGCTCAAATCAAAACCCAGGGCCAACTTGAAAAGCCTCCAAAATTAAATTCTTACTGATAGATTCCCATCCCTAATTCTGCAATGGCTGTACTATTTAGCAAAGAATAATAAAAAAAAAAAATAGGACGTAGTTGTGTTCCTTAGTTCTTTCAAAAGCGACTTCACTGATCTTAGAGATTTTAGAGAGATTACCCTTGAGTTCATTATATTCTTTTGAGCACTCACAGAGCTGTTTTCACAGAACTCTTGGGATCTAAAGCAGGTGAGGCAGATTGAGCATACAAACATTGGGGTTTTTTCCCTTTTTCACGGCCATCTCATTCAGAAAAGTAGTTACCACACATAGGTAAGTTTAAGCATGTGTGCAGTCCTAGTGAAGTTAACTGTATCTTGCTGCTCAGGGCCCCAGGGCCTCAGCAATGTCAAACTTCCTCTCTGCCTTCTTCACCAGTAACAAAACAAATTTTAGCAACAAAACATTTGGGCCAAGGATATGGAAAACTAAAAAAAAGTACAAAAACCCAAATACAGCTAGCACAGAACAGAGATCGGTGAGAAGAGGGTTAATGCAGCTTTCTGCCCTGATTTGGTAGGGGCTAGTTACCAGTTTGGCACCACTCCCTGGATTATCCCAACTCATGTCAGGTGTTAGCAGACAGGACAGGCACACAGGAGTGAGGGTGAGACTGCTGGGCCTCCCTTCTTGCCTGCTGGAGGCTTCCCTTCCCACACAGGACTCTGTTGGAGGGGTAGTCAGGGAACCTTTGGACCTCAGCACACAAAGCACCCAGAAAAAAAGCAACCCACCAGGCCAAGAGAACAGTTTCAAAAGGAAGAGAAAGAAGAGCAAGAGGTGTACTACTATTCAAGAAAACTTTCTTCATTGACCTTAAGAATGGTCCAGTCCTGCAATCACTGAGTACCCAAATCCACCTGTCACCAAAAGAACAGGTAGGTGCTGACATTTTGATGTCACTACCAGAAAACTACTCTCCATAGTCAAAGACTTAGAACTGCTCCCTCACCTTGTTCTTGATGCATTGTTTTTCTTGGTGTGGGTAACAACAAAGGCATAAGGATACCACCAATCACCAAATTTGTGTGCAGTAAATAAATCACTTAAATGATCTCCTTGGTTTTCTGAGATGCTCTGATTCGATGTTGACAGTTTCAAGTAAAAATTCCACTTGTTGCTAAAAGTACCAACAGTTTTTTAATACACCTACCCTAAGGCTAGTTACTGCATCTTCCCACGGTGGATCTGTTGAATGACCTTATTTCTGATCTATGAATATCAGTAATGGTAAATGAGACAAGCATTTACACAAAGCTTCTTTTTAAAGTGATCTATTCTCATTCCTTTTAAAAATCAGTTATTAAAGAAGGCACATCAGTTTAAAGTTCAAGCTACATGAATATGCTATCAAGATATGGTCATTAAAATCCTTATGCCTTGAATGTTTCCCTTGAACTTTGTTTCAAAGTTAAAAGATTACAGATATCATACACCAAATTCAGTCTTTGTGTAGGTCAGCTTTAAATTGCAGCTGCTCCCATCAGGACTGAATTGGTGTCAGGCACCTCTTGGATTACAAAGCCACCATAAAAGAAATAACAGACCAGAACTATGAAACTTATTACAAGTCAAGTACATTAAATAAAAGAGGATCCTACCAGTTGCATCATCAGCTTCTGTGTCTAGAAGAGCATCTATTGAAGCCATGCTTGTGCCTATGAAGGAGTCTGTAGTATCAGACACTCCTCGCTTGCTGGGACAAACTTCTTTGAGTTACTGACTCCTCTGCTTTGATCAGTGTCTTTTACTAACCTTCTGACTGTCAGGAAGGTTACACCACTTGTTGAGAAGGTTTTTCTAGGCCTTTCTACTATTCCCCAATGCACTTTTTAAATCATAAGTCCACAGGTTCAATTTGTAGTATCTTCCAATAAATATGTATATAATAGAGAGTGGGACAGAGATGCAAGATGTTTTCCCCCACCAAATCCACCTTTTTGTGAAAGGGTTAAATACTCCTTATTTCTGTTAGTCCTCTCTTGCAAAGAGGGAAGAAAATCTTCAGTGAGATACATTTTCTTCAGGAGGCATCTTCTGTTCCTCCCTGACCTTTTTCCAGTGGAATTTTCATCCTGTGTCCTTTTTTCCTCAATAAATGTGCCAGCAAGACTTAATTAATGTAAGTTGTTGCAAAAGCAGAAGTTTCTTTCTTATTACATTTCTGTAAAAAGTCATAACTGCCTTTGGCATTACCAGGTTACAAATTAGTTGTATGTATAAATCAGACTGTTTTCAATGTGATCTCTTCCTGAATAATCTGAATTAGGATAAACAAGACTTAGGAGACTTTAGTCTTCAAACTTACAAATATTAGGCCAGGGTCTTCTAAATACTTATGCTCTGTTATAAATTTATTTGCCTGAGTAACCTCTTCCTAATTGAAGGCCCAATTTAATAATAGCGCTCACATAAGTTATGCCCAGGCTTAGGTTTGTGCAGGATAGGTCAGGAACACTTGGAAGACCTTTTTAAAACTTGTGTTATTTCCAAAGATTCCTTTAATCCATGTACCAAACCCCCCTATATTTTAAAGAAAAAAACCCCAAACTTAAGAATTTCAAAAGCTTGCTCCTATTTTTTCCCTAAATCAAGACTACCAACTGTTTACCATCTTGTACCAAGTATCTACCTGTTTTAATTAATCCTTAATTTCAGAGGGTCAATCAGTATCTAGTTCATGTTCCAGTCTCAAAGAATTTATGTTCAGAAGAATGCTCTATTCTCCTAGCTGTTGCCAGTTTATTGCAGTTCTTAACAGTCACTATGACAGAAAAGGCAAGAACAAGAAATGCAGTAAGAGTGAGCAAGTGAGCACGTGTTGAGATTCAGGAGGGATTACAGGATATCTACAGCAGAGAGTATGCACACACACAGAGCCCAAGGATTCACTTACATCTCCACAAAACAGACACCATGTTTATTTCGGACTTCACCAGACTTGTCCGTATTGTGAATTCCCCACAGAAGTGCAGATTTACTAACTAAGGACGAGGAGAATATCACCCATTCCCCTAGAGTAACTCCAGCAATATGCTTGTCTTAACCCTTTCTCCCTCCCTCTAAAAATCTTCCAGGGAACAAGGGTAGTCAAGTGCTGACGTGGGCTTCTGGAGTTGGAGTCCCCTCTCAATTACATGCTACTGCACGTGTTACACTGCCAGGTCCAATGAATGAAATTTCTGCCAATGAAAGCAGGAAGATAATATAGCTTTTAGAATTTATATTAATGGCAATCGTAGGGAGGAAAAAAATAAAATCTGTTACTCTTCATTTTGATCTTGTGTGAGGCATTCCACTATGGCTGAAAAAAACTGAGACAGACAATCCACTTGAATTACCTGAATTAACCTTACAAAGATAAGCATGCCACTGCTTGCCAGAGTCCAATACTAGATACATTTCTTAGGCTAGCTCAGAGCAAAGCCCAGGCTCAAGTTCCCCCTCAGAAGAATTTTAAACCACTAACTAATGAACTTAGTGCAGTAACAATAAGGACCCCGACAGCCCAGTTGTGGAAAAAAATAAAAGCAGCTTCTCAGTTGTCATGGAGTGAAATTCTGCTTTCATTACCAATACAGCTCTCTTCACATGCTCCTGTATTTTTTTCAATGAAAGATGCATAGGGTTTGGAGTGCACAGATTTGGTACACGTGCACAGCAGCTGGTCTGACATGATAAAGCAGAATGAATCTGAAGAAGTTCCTGCCTGTCTGACCAATAATCCATGAACTAAGAGGGATTTACTCAATAGACCAGCACAGATTCCATCCTGTCAAAATTAGAGATTTTTTTTTTAAAAAGTGCCTAAAGCTGTTTTCTGTTAGATATTTTCCATTCCCCAAAGACCTAGACAGGAAGCAGGAGGCGAACAAAGGTGGGGGGAGGGAATTGTCTGAATCCTGCAATGTTTACAACTTCGTATTCACTTGATTTGAAGCTCCGACCATAGAATTTGTTACTGGAGACATTTCTGTAACTTAAAGAAAACCAATCAGAAGAATAGCATCCAGCATGCACAGACACACACCGTATGCCAAGGCACCATTCCCGGTACCGTGTCTAAATTTCATTCTTAAATACGATTTACTTGCCATTCTCTTTTGCTAGGTGGGAACTGCCGAGACCTAAAAATAACACCAGGATTCGGTGGCGGGAGCTAAAAATACCCTTTCCCGCTCGATTACCGACTCGGCAGGAAAGACGGAGCTCTTGGCATCTGTCACAGTCTATAACCGCCAGCTGGGGATGGAGGCAAAGAGCCCAACCCGGGAGTTGCGCGCTCGGGGAAAGTTTTACGGGCAGACGAAGAGGCCACGGCGCTGCATCCGGGGGCCAC
>VZRS01010411.1:281262-307464 GCA_013398055.1 Ifrita kowaldi
TGCCGCGCGGCGCCACAGCGCCCCCCCGCGGGCCCCCGCCGCCCCATTCACGCCGCGCTCCGCTTCCCCATTCATGCTCCCGGCCGCTCGCTCATTCAGCGCCGGCCGCTCCATTCACCGGCGGAGGCGCGGCGGGGATCGACGGGGCTTGCTGTCTGCGGTTGGGGGGGTCGCGGCGCTCGGCGCTATTTTTAGCCCTCCTGGTTAACGCCGGCTCTTAATTAGGCGCGCGCCGAACTCCCTTCCCCTCCTCCCCCTCCTTTATTTAACATCGCACCCGCACGGTAACGTGAGCGCGGCGAGAAACCTCCCATCGGGGAGCGGGTCGGGGCTGCTATAAAAAGCTCCTCGCGAAGGAGGCTGGCTGGCTGGGCAGGGGGGGCGTCTGAGGACCCGCGTCCCGGGAACACCACGTGCCGCCGCAGCGAGGGGGCGGTGGGGGGGACGCGCACCGCCTCGGCAGCCCCCCCTTCCTCCCCCGCACCCTCGGCAGCGGGGACGATCTGCACAGGGAAGACAGAGAGAAAGGTAGCGGGGATGCCCTGTGCCACCCGTATGAGCCCGGTGAGGTCTGGCTCCCCTGTTCCCTAAAAGCAGCATTTGCTTCAAAGAAAGGAGGGAACAGGGAGCCATTGCCCAGCCGTGAGGAGGACCCAATTGACTAAACAGGGTATCCCCTCACCCTCTCGTGCGGTGGGCGCTCTGGTAAATAAATTAAAAAAAAAAAAAAAAGGCACTTTCTTCTGTCTGAGTCTTCTCGCTTGCATGGTATAGAGCTGTTGAAAATCTCTGAGCAAACTGGGCTTGGGGGATCAGTCTCCCATTCAGTATGACGGGCTGCGAACGCGGATGGCAGTGTGCGCTGTTCTCCGCCGCGCTCAGGGCTGGGCGCGGTGCTGGCGGCCAGGGACGGCCCCGCGCACCCACCGCCCTCCCGCCCGGAGCGCTCATAGGGGTGCTGAGACTGGGGACAAGCGGGGAGTCCGCAGAGGGAGCGCGGGGCTGCTCCGCCGGGCGCTGCGGAGCCCAGGCGGTGTCTCTGCGCGGCTCTACGCGGGGCGGGAGGGGCTCATGCTGCCCGGGCTCGCGGTGGCAGCCCGAGGTGAGGGATAACCAAAGCCACCGCTGTGACCAGCAGTTACGTAACGCGGCGGGTGTGACAGGAGAACGCGGGAGCGGCCGGCCCGCAGCCGCGGAGAGGCGCGGATAGGCAGGGCGGCGGCGGCAGCAGCGGTGCCCCCGCCCCGGCAGGCGCCGCAGTCCCAGCCTGCACGACTGAATGCCAGGGAAACCCCGAGCTTCCCATTCACCCACGGTTTTCTTACACCACCGCGGGCAGCGGAGCGAGGAGCACCGCCGCTCAGCCTCCCGCTGGTGAATGAGACCACTTCTGTTTCGTGGGGGAAGCGCTGATTTATTTGATCACTTACTGACTTATTAAATGCTCAATATTCCGGCAGCGTGTTTTCCCGCCGCCCCGATAAACAGCAGACCCGGGGAGAAGTGTCGGCACTACAGAGCATTCCTTCCAACTGCTTCCCGAGGAGAGCAAAGCCCATCCATCACTTGTAATGGAGAGCAGCAGCCCGCACTACAGAGGAGGTTGCAGGAGGAACCCCTCAGAGCGGCGCCGCAGCTCCTGTGCAGAGGGTGGTGGTGAGCCCACCCTGACATCCACATCCATCCACCACCAGCCCCCGCTCTCCATCATCTCCTTTCAGCTCAGTGCATGTGTCCGTGTAGGTGCATAACAAGTAGGCTATCAAGCTGTGGGAGAAGATTAAAAATAGGAGGAGCCAGTATCAGGGGGATATCAGATCAAGGACAGCCACACGTGGATACAGGCAGAACTGCCTGGTCCTTAGTAGACCTCCGCGGGTGTTTCACTGGACAGGGAGGGGCTGGCTGCCCAGGAGAGCTGTGAAGTTTCACAAGGTCAGGTATTTTTAACCAGAAGGTAGAGTGATAATGAGGATCAGCCCAGGATTTTGCTTCAAAGAAAGGGAATCTGGTCGATGCAGGAACTGCTGTTATTTATCTCATTCCTGGGATGTTCAGTGACATATTTGCAACTTAGACCCACAGGGGAATGGAGATATCACTCCATCCATCCCATTTTAGTCTAATGACAAGAGTGTACCCTGGACCAAGGCTGCTTGTGCTGGTGAGAGCAATGCTTGGGGAAGGGAACTGTTCCTGAAAAGGGGACTGTAGATGTCCCACCAGAAAAGCCTATATAAGAGCTAAGGGTGACCCAGGCACCAGCAAGCACCGTGATACATTGAGAAGCCCTTGTGCTGCTACTCGACATGTTGCCTTTGTTTCTGGCAGAGTGGCAGATAAGCATCAGGATGTGGGTCAGGCTCCAGCAAGAACCACCTTCCCATTCCCTACCAGGGAGTGGCACAACCTTCTCTTTCCTCCCTCTCACCTTGACAGAGACACCTCATACTAGAAAATGCTGCTCTTTAAGGTTTTGCATGTGTTTACTCACATTCTGGAGAGTTAGAGACTCTTAAATGCTACCCAAAACAAGCTGTGAAAACTGCAGAGGAGCAGATCTAACAACATCAGGTTACTTCACACTGATCAACATTCAGAGTCAGTCAGACAATCTTAGAGGCAGTTTGGTACTGTTTGTTAAATCCTCTGAGGTTGGTCTCTGTGCCTTCACATTTTCTACAATTTTTCTACATATGCATTTTTAAAGTACAACTGAGTGTTAAATGATGCTTTACATGAAAGCAGCATAAGATAAGATCAAGGCACTAGAACAAGCAAATAACTTGGCCCAGTCGCCCCATATTGTAAGAATTTAAATCAGGGTTGACTCCATTGTAATGAGCAAAGTTGGCAGAGCTCTTATTACGTGAAGAAACGCAGAACTTGTCTGATCTGTCAGAAAGGAGTCCTGATTAGTTTTTGCTTGAGTTATGTTTGGGATGTGCCTGTTGCCCATTCTGTCTCCAGCCAAATTTCCTGGCTGATATTGAACTGATGTCGTAGTCTTGGTTTTCGTCCTGTCTCCTGTTGATGCAACCTGGCCTCTCTGGATGAGTGCTAGGCCTGAGTGTTCTTTTTGTCCTGTCTAAGGCTGTCAGTTGAGCATGTTGCCAGCATCTGGCTCTGCCTGCTGCTCTTAGGTCCAGTGAGACCGTGCTCTGATTGGTGTGGGCAGTGCCTGGGTTCAGGTTTTCCATGGCTCCTGGTTTGCCTTTCCGGTGGAGAAGCTCTTAAAGCTACACAGCAAGGGACACTAGATGAGTTGAGGGAGTACCGTACATCTGAAAAGATGGGTGGAAATGTAGAAAACATAAGAAGAAATTAGCAATTCAGCTGGTTCTCTGAGTAAGAGAATGGAGACTGCCTGGCAGACAGGACTGACATGGTCGGTAACAGGGGCAAGTACTGAGAGCTTGCTGGTATGGGTGCCTGGCAGAGAATGGAGTGGGAGGGCAAAAGGCAGAACACTTGTCTCCCTCTGCAGTAGTTTTCACCATGGTATGGTGTGGTTTTCTTCCATCAGAGGAAATAGTTGTGGAGGCTGATGACAGATAAGATACCTTGGAAGGGGCTGACTTGAATACAAATATGGGAGGAAGGCCTTGGAGGGCTGTACTGGAACAGGGAGGTAGGTAAGTTGTGGTACCTGTAGTAGTGAAGCAGCAGCTTCTGATATCCTTTATGGTTTGGTGCCTTTCTCTCCTTCAGAGAACCTCAGGAGCTGCATGAAATATGTAAATGCAGACTCTATTCTGCTCAATCACAATAGGTATTTCTGTAGTGAAAAGCTGAAACTATCTTAGAATTGAGGTGGAAAAAAATGAGGTAAGCCAACTGGCAGTGTGTTTCTGCGGTGAGCAGTAGTGCTGAGAGTAGGAGCAGCTGCCCATTTGAATGCTTAGCATTAAATTAAGGGGGTGCAGATTCTGTCTGGTGCCATTCCTTACTATTTTGAGACCTTCATAATTCCCCTGTTACGCTGAAGAACATTTATGATGCTGATGATTCTTGAGCACTCTAGGAAAGAAAGGAAACTCACTGTGGTGCTCAGAGACATTTTCACCAGTACATTTGGCAGCCTCTTGGGCAGCTCTCCCAGCCCACTGACACAGTCATTTAGTTCTCCCCATAAACCTGCCCTGACAGCTGTTGTTCAGTACACAAATCTTGCCGATACACCTATGGGGCAATTCCACTTCCTCAACAGTTAAACTGCTGTGGCAGCAGGTTTGCTGCAGATCATCCCATGGCAGAGGGTATCTACTCCTCATTACATCAGACCATTGGTTGTGATGCTGCACTACAAAAAAACATGGCTGTTGTTCCTTCTGTCTTTTAGAGGAGTGATTCAGAGTGCTGCAATTTTGTCATGTTTTATTTTGTGATGTGTGGCTTTCTTTCCCTGACAAGTCTTTTATTTCAGTGGTTTTTTCTTACTTAGAATCTGTGGCATCTCCTGCCTACACGTTGTAAGTCATAAAATAACTGTAAATTGCATCCTCTCTATGAGTATCGGGTTTGGGCAGATGATGTAAGAGATTGATGGGAAATGTGCCAGCTCTTTAATTCTTCATTCAGCACTGCCTTAGAGCACAGGTTTTGTATTCAGAGAGCACTGTTATGACAACTCTTGTGCAACGCAGTCTTCTTTTGCTTCTGGCTTTGGGGTTTCTAAGGTGAGATGCCATTCACCACATGGCTGGGACAGGGACCAATGTTCTTTAGAAATGAAACTACATCCTAAGACTCTTCTCTGTGTTAATACTCTATTCTTCTGCAATATGAAATGGCCTCAAAAGGAAGAAATAGTCGTTTCTCACTGTAGAATGGCGTATTATATAATTGTTAAAGCATTCTCTAGGATGATTAGAAAATTATCTTTGAAACTTTGCAAGCAGAAAAGATAACCAATCTCAGCTTATCTGTATTTTTGGGTAGGAAAGTGCAATGCTGTATATTGTCACTGACTGTTTTAAGCATGCTACATCATAATTTTGATCTTAAAGATTAATTTGGAGCTAATTTTGAAGTTGGGGAGATGAGGGTGGGTAAGGTTCAGGACTATAAATCATGATCAGAAGCTGATACTTTTTGAAGCCCACAGTCACACACTAAAGTTGCTGAGATAGGTGAGTTAATACTCAGCTTTATCTTCAGTGGCTCCAAGACTTCTAAATCAGTGCATCTAGTGGTAGATCACACTAAGAGACCTACCTTGCTACATACAGAGTGAGTTTGCTTGCCTCAGACTCTTCTTCTGGTCTATTTCTTTGCCATGTCCATTTCTTTGTCCTGGGATTCTTCAGGATATTGGCCCCCAGCAACTGCTTTCGAGAGCTGATTGATGTAGATTGTTCCAAAATGTGAGCAGTCCAGTAACAAGCAAGGCTGCTAGAGACAGGGCACTCAGTATTACCACACGTGTGCACCAAGGAAACAGAGCTGTCTTATTTGTGGTGGCCTTCTGCTTCCTTCAACTCTGCATTTAAAATGTGAAGAATAAGGATTTCCATGGCACTAGCATTTTACAGTGTCACAACAACATGTCACTCTTCTGCCCTGCCCCCTGAGCACAGTTCCACAGTTCCTGGTAGACACCATTTACTTGCATTAACTATAGAGGTTTAAATACTCCTGCAATAAAATATAAGATCTGCCAAAAGCCAGAAGGTACCTGTACATTCAGATTGTCAGCTGGTATTCTTTTCTTGCAAGGCTGTTGCCTGTTTTTATACGCCATTATAGTGCTTTTTTATTTAGCAAGCTCAAAAATTCGCAGTGATTCCAGCCCATCCATTTTTCTGGTGTTCTCACTGTGCTGACCAAATCCAGCCTGTCTACTTAACATTTAAATTTGGTTGGTTTTTTTTTTTTTCTATACAGGAATCTATTACAGTCAGGGAAATAGCACATTCCTTTCACAGAGCATACAGAATGGTTTAAAATAGAAATAACATTCACTTTCTTGTATATTTTTATATTCACCTTCGAATATTCTGCTGTTGTGTGTTTATTTTTATTTTCCTCCTTGGCAGCAACTTTAAAACCTTTCAATATCTCCTTGTATTCTTTTATGTGACTCTTTTGTCAGTCTGAGTGAATGTTTTCTTTGGCTTTCCTTTTGTTTAAATATGGGGAATAAAAGGAACATGTCTTGAATTGAAATCACTGAACTGGAAAGGGACTACAAAAAGAATTGACTGTAGTAAAGCTTAAGTATTAAAATCCAGCCAGTGCAGTTCTTACCAAGTGTAGAAAAGCAGAAAAATGCACACAGCCTCAGAGAATGCATGGAGAAGTTACAATGGAAACGGTTGAAATGAATGGGAAAAATTGAAATTGGTAGTCTTTGACATGAAGCTAGAAGAGAATGAGCCAAGGGTAGGGTAGGGTGGGGTGCTGAGTCTAGGGGATTGGAAGAGATTGAAATGCTTAAAATGGAGAAGCATAGGATTGTTGTGTGTAGTCAATATTCTAGTTTTAGGCTGTTACTAATGAACTGAAATCAGCAGTATAAAACTTGATTGAAACGGTGATGACACAATTCCGTGATATAATGCTAGGGAGCACTTCACAATGGGCCCTTTAAGAAATGTGGAATCGTTTGCAATTAGAATTGATGGAAAACCACAAAGATTTAATCTGAACTGAAATCCTCAGATGCTGTACTAAGTATTGAATGGTTTTGTCACTATAGAATCTCACCAAAAAAAAATCAGCAACATAGTTGCTTTTAATTTTTTATTCAGCAGATATGGGTTGAGCCATTCTCTTCAATTCAAGTGTCATCAGCAAATCAAGGAAGAGATTTTTAAACAGTTTTCCTTGTCTGCAGTGTTCCCAGAGACCTTTTCAGGCTTGAGTCTACAAATAACAACTTCTAGGTTTGGGGGCTTTTCATTTGTTTGTTTCTGCTTGCACACACCCCCTTCTCCCCCTACACATGCACTTACATACACACACACACACACAACCCGCAATTATTCCCAGAGTAGGCCTGGATACAGTCTGTAGATGATCATAGGGTTTATGACAGTGAATCACCTTCCCCATTTTCCTATTAAAATTACAAAACTTCCACTAAATTATCCAGGTGATTTGCCACTGTGATCAGTTTCTAAACTTGAATTCTAGAAGGACAGAATGTTTATGAAGAAATAGAGGCTAGAAGGACCAAATAAGTAATTTTTCTGACCCAGCAATTACGTACTGCTCAGCAGCTTTTTATATTAATTTTGCTTACTGCTTTCAACATGTTGTTTCATACTTTATCTAATTTATGATTATTTTCTGCTCTTTTTCTTTCACTAATAAACAAAAATGGATTTAGTGACAATTTCTGCTGTAACCTTTTAATTCCCTCTCAGTGTGATGCACTGGACTTCATCCATGTTAGTTTTAGTAACTCCTCAGGTAGTTAAGAGTTGTGTCAATATAAAACTTAGTCACAAAATAAACCATGAGTTCAGCAAAGGTTACTTAATCTTCTCAGGGATCTCAAAGTCACCAAATGTGATGTTTTCCTCAAAAGACTAAACAAGTGACACATCAGAGGTTCTTTAGAAAGGATTGAACGCATTTAGTATTGCTCAGTAATCAAAAAACACTTTTGTGTTTTCAATACAGTGATCTTCAAAGAGACAAGTAACAGCTCTGAGAAATGTTTCCTCTCTGTGGAAAAGATACAATACATCCACGGAATAGAAATGCCGTCTCCATTACTCTTGTACCTGAATATATATTTCAGAGGCAATGATGTGTGAGAGGGCAATTCTGCCTTCAGAGTAAGAACTTGCTATTTTTTTTTTTGGAACTGCAACCAGAATACCTGCTATATTGAGATAGTTAATATTATTCAGAACATGTAAGACATGTCTCGTTTCCTGTATCTGCTCAGGAAAAATCTGGAGTGGTGATGGAAGACTGTAAAATATTACTGAAGTCAGTGGTCAGCACTGCATCACTCTGACCCAGCTTGTTCTGGGTAACATGAACTGTGTCTTGTGATTCCTCACACGTCCTCTTCAGGGCTGATTGTATTCATTTCATCTGCTGGTTTTGCATCCTCATGTCAAGATATTTGTGTGGGCTTGTGCTTATCTAATACTTAATAATCTTGCAGGTTTTTTTAGTATTTGTGTTATCTCCCTCTACACATCCTCTCATCCTCTTGCTGAGAAATCCAGTTTGTTTGCCTTAGTCACAGTCCTCATGCTCAGCCACAGAATTTCTCTTCAGTTTTGAGGCAGTTTCACCCTAAAATTTAATTTCTGCACTTGGAAATTTCATTTCACTTCCATTCTTGAATCCTCAGCCTGGGACAACAAGACAGAGGTATTTATTAATTTGTGCCCTCTACTTTTTCAGAACATGCTCTTTCCTGGTAATTACTCCCCTCTTTCAACAAGAAACCTCCAATGGCTCTCAGAAAATATGAAGAAAAATGGAAAGACACTAAAACAGAATAAAATAAATCTGGTGATTAATCAGTCAATAAACACCAGTTGTAGTACAGAGTCACTAAGGGGATACCATTTAAATCTATTGGCTTAGAAATCTGACATCATTAATCCATTATTAATTTTTGAAAAAAAAAAGCTTGTTTTGCTGAAACTGCTTTGCATTCTAAAACAAAATGAAAAAAGTGACAATATGCAAATCAAAGCTGCATGAGAAGACAACATGCATAGTAATGAAAGCACCAAAAGTAATATAAAAATCTTTACTCTTTGAGAATTTTGATAGTTACCGTAAAGTGTATTTATTCTCACTAGTTTATTAAAAAAAGGTGCCCAGTTAGCCTCTAATCTTGGAAATGCTAGAAACTATTCACAAGAGTATAATTACTTATATGCACCAGGCTTCTGGGCTAAGTTCTTCTAAACTTCTATATAAAATAAGAATTTATAATATTTGTAACTCAACCTGTGATTTAATACCTATTAGTCTGTCGTGGTCAAATTTTTTTACAGCCCTTGAAAAACAGGTATGAACAGTTATGTCACTCTTGGTGAAAAACCTCAAAGTTATGAAAAAACTTAAGGAATTACTTAAATTCTGAACATGCACATAAATAAAGTACTAATGGAGGATTTCGTAGTCATTTTGTTCACTATGAGGGTGGTCTGGCACTGGCACAGGATGCCCAGGGAAGTTGTGGATGTCCCATCCCTGGAAGTGGTCAAGGCCAGGCTGGATGAGGCTTGGAGCAACCTGAACTAGTGGAAGGTGTCCCTGCCCATAGCAGGGAGTTGGAACTAGATGATCTTCAAGGTCCCTGCCAACCCAAACCATTCTATGAGTCTGTGATGTACTGGGTGAAGTGTTTGATTAGTTTTGTGTTGCCAATTTCACCTCACCTAAATTTTTTACCTTCTGGGACTCCAACTATGAAAAATTCTACAGCAATAACCTACATATGAAAGTGTTCAGAAGGCATCTATGCTACGTAAAGTTATATATTAGTCAGAAATTTTTAATGCCATCAATTTCAATTATGTTGATTATATACACATCTACTTTGTTGACATGAGTGATTAATTTCATCAGTGTTTTGCTACAAGGTCTGCTGAAGGTATGTTGTCTCTAAAGTTTGGATTTTCTGCCATTGATAAAATCTCTAGAACTTTTCATATAACTTTGATCTCCATTATGAAAAGACATACTGCTTTTAGGCTTGTTTTTAAATCTAAATATAGTAGAACAGCATATAAAATTGTCATATACTTTTTATGTGATCTGGGACATAGAATAAAGGCTGTCATGATACTGTGCATTGACTGTTGAATTTATCTGAATTATTACTGAAATCGATATAGTGACCCTTTTCAGGGAAGCTTTTTTGCTTTAGAATTTCATAGCAGATTTTAGCTATAATTATATCATAGTGATTTCTTAGACAGGTGCACATATCCTTTGGATTTGTTTTGGAACAAATGTGTAATTTCATTGCTGAAAATGGGTGACCAACATTTTGACTCTGATTCCTGTGATATCCTCCTGTTTCTGTGTGAGGAATTGGTTTGTAGCCTATTGTAAGAGGTAAATGCCAGTGATGCCAATCATATTTATTGTTTTTCCAAGAGAGGAGGAAACAGTGGAGCTGTTAATAAGAAAGAAGATTTCCAAAGGTGTACTGTATATTTTTTAATAATATATAAAGTGGGGGAGAATATAAAAAAACACCTCAGAGATATTAAACACTGAAGCTTATTCTAAACTCCAGTAGCTGTGACATCATATAAACATATCATCCTCTAAAAAGACTTATTTTCCTTATGTTTAGTCCATCTGAATTACTTGATAAATGTTCACCATTCAGTGTTTTATATGAAATAAACTAATGCTTTTCATCTAGTTAATGGATCAAAGCAGTGTTCAAAAAGGAAAAACCACTTTTATTAGCATTTTGTAGCAAATTCAGCTGACACAATACGATGGAAAATGACTTGCTCTTTTATCTGTGAGTTTAACTCAAGGTTACAGCTAGCATGTGTGAGTGGTAGTTATTAATATTTTTAATTAGTCTGTTGAGAAATTTTCTGTTCTATAGCTAATGACCCAACAATTTATTTGTAGACTGAATCCACTTAAAATTATCTTTGATGAACAACTATCTGGCTAATAAAGCATCCAGATATAATACTTAAAATGTTTTAATTGAGACGGTTGAACTTGCAGCTATTTCATTGTAACTGAAAAACTCTTGTGATTTTATGGGAGAAGAAGTAATCTAAAAGCCAACTCCCGAGTTTTTTAGTTTTCAAATGATGTGGAATAGTTTGACTGCAATACTATTTTTCTTGGCAGAATTTATACAGCATTATTGACTGGTTTTGTTCAATTAGAGTACCTGTTCATTTTTACATATCTGGAGGAAATGACCCAAAATACAAAGCAGCAAAAAGCTGTCTGCTGAATAAAGTAAAATAAACAAAATAAATGGTACAAAACCTGCAAGTACAATTTTGGAGAGTTGTGTGGATTTTTTTTTCTTTTCCTTTTTTTTTTTTTGTTTTCTGAGAGAAGTTTGGAAAAGGTTATTTTTTTGAATCACAATTTTAAAGTCTTTCATGATGTATTAATGTGTCTTTGTATACAATCTCTATGAGCTTCTTTCACTGCTATTAACTATCCCTTCTATTTTTGCCTGTCATTTTTCAGGTGCTGTAGATTTTTCCTTATATGAGAAAATGGATTGCCAGGTTGACCTATCATACAGAAATATATCCGTCATTGTGCCTGCCATGTGGATTGTTACTTATGAAGAACAGGCTCTCCTAGCATACAAGAGGATTTATTTTTATCTCTTGCTTTGATTGTTTCCAGACATTGAGGCCCTGGTCTAGTGGTATTTCTTGGGATCATCATGTGCTTTATGATGAGTTTTGCTTGCCTGTAGCAAAGTTTCTCAGATAACAAAATGAACAAAAAAATATAATCTGTTATAATTACCTGTAGCTGTCACTATAGAGAGAAGATCCATAGTTAGTAGAATGATGGTCTTTTTTTGTCTTATTGATTAACCTGCTGAAATAATTTGTAAGTTGTATAATAGGTTGAAGGTACTCTTTTTCCCATGGATATTCTTTCTAAGAATAACAACATTCACTAAGACCTATGGGCTGAGATTTTTCTATTATTTATTAATTTATCTTAATTTGATATAGCTCTTTGGTGTCCAAGTAAAACAAGTGTCAGGCTTTTTTTCACTGTGCATTTGTCTTATGCACTGTTAGTAAATTTTTTTGTCAGTGTTCCTAAAGCCTCAAGAATCACTAAGAAAGTTCACCATGTAGTGCTGAGCTATCTTACTGTAGGGACTGCCCAATCTTTTGATATTTAAAAATTTTTGAGGAGTAAATCAAAGAAACAGTGGAAACAGGTTTGTAATTTAAATGAATTATGAAATCCTTGGCACAGTTATGGATTTTCTTACTCTTTTGTTGGATGCCTGTTGCGTGATTACAGGTATATTGAGAGTAAAAGAAAATGAAATGCATTAGGTGTCACAGTTTTTTTTTTTCTTATTTCAGTGGGTTTTGTCATCTATAATGTGATTTTTTCAAAGGAAAATTCCTTTCTAATTTTTGGCTGTCACCCTTTCAGTGATTACTAGACTTGTTTTCAGGTGTGTTCCACTGTCAAGCATTTTATTAAAGGCAGATAAAACTATGGGCAGTAGCAGAAGAACATTTTTATTTAAATATTTTTGAATCTGGAAGCTTGAGTTAAGTATAATCTGCTTTCAATCTAGTGAAGTCTGCATAAAAAATACCAATAAATCGATGCAATTGATCACTACATCACAGAAGTGGGGCTAAAACATGGGTGGCCCTTAAGGGAGAAAGCAGAGACATTTTCCCCCACTATATTCTACCCCATATGATTTTTGCAGCAATGGCAATCACTAAATGTAAGGTACACTTCTACCATGCAGCACAGAAACAGGAAATGGAAAAGTCTTGAGAAAACAAGGGAATAGTCAAGGAAAAATGAAATTGTTAGACTTTCCTCACAGACATACATGCTACTGATGAGTCCAGAGAGAATCTGTGCCTTATTTTATTCTGTGTGTAGGAGAGGCAACCTAGATTTACAAAACTGCCTAATGAAGTCATGTGTGTATTTTTCACGTATTGTAAGACGTTTCAATGTGCAATCAAATTCCACACTAGAAAATAAGTTGGGGTTTTTTTCTTTTCTTTTTTTCATCGAGTCATCAGCTGTTTAATGTCTCTTTTCTGTGTGACTTTGTTCAGGTTAGCTTGCATTTGCATGACCATGTCAGGTGCATGTGAGGCATTGCCTTTAATGAACATGCATTGTGAGCTGTAGTTGCACAACACAGAGCTAAGTCGGAGGACACAACCCAGCAAATATGTTGTCATTGAAGTGCACGGTGAACTTCAGTGTAGTGGAATTAAAACTTAGAATGAAGATGGTGATACCCATTCCCAGTCTGCTGAAAAAAACAAGGAAGCATGCATACTGTCTGCAGTGGGTACTACAGAAGGCACGGGGAGGAAGGGCTTGTTATTGTTTTGTGTATGCTTGGTTTCTACAAATTCTGTTCTGAATTGAGACATTAAAAACACAGCGGGTATCTGAGATTTGGACGTATATGTCGACCAGCAAGCAGAAAGGATCCCTGGGGTTATGCAGAGCAGGGTGCGGAGCCTGGTGTTGATTGGGGATCGGGGTAGGAGGAGTTACTGGCCCCTGCAGATACAACCAGCTTGGGTCAAGGCACGGACAGCCCTGTGACCCTGCACTGCCAGGTGAGTGTAAAGCCTGCTGCCTTCCCCTGTTAATGAGGAAAATAGTGTTTATGGGGCTTCATAGTGGAGCTGTAGGATTGCATGGGAGCTCTGTGATCCTGAACTCCACAACCATACCCTTCCTGTGAGAAGTGACTCAGAGCTCACATGGAAGGAATGTTTGGTGTCCCCATTGTAGGAAAGGATATCTGAGTTTTGTCAGAATTTGTTGAGGAGTGCATGTTTTGTTCTTAGATGAAATTTTGTGTGAAAGTAGAGAACCTGTATTTCCAGATGCATTGCTTGTGCTTCTAGGGAAAGTCTGTTCTAGACCTAGATGCCAGAGCCTGGAAGTTTTGCTTGAGTCTTCTCATTTCATGTATGGAGTTGATGGACATGGGAAAGAGCCAAATCAAGGTAAATTCTCTTTTTAAGAACGTTTCTGCTTGTCAAAGTCAGTCAGGGGAGGCAGGTTGAAAAATCTGGGAAAGCTTTCTTCTCACGTGAGCCCTTTGTCCCTCTGTCATATGCCTTGTGTTTGCATTTGAAAGCACTCGGACGTACAATAATTTTCTTTTGGGAGATAAATACTCTTTTCAAATGGGTATGAGAAAGAGAGTGCTCAATAATGTGACAAAATCTTCTTTGTCATTGGCTAGACAAGATCCAGCTCTTTCTTCCTTTCTTCTTTTACTCCTTTCTGATTACTGTAGCCTCTTCAAACTTGCCAGCTGTGCTATATAGTCCTGTTGTGTTTGAATGAGTGTAAAGCTATGCTTAGTAAAAGCAGATAAAAAAAAGTAATATGGTTTAAGGTGACTTTTCTGTGGACATTGCTACTGGGAGTACCTACTCTAGAAGGAAAGGAGGCAGATCTGCTGTCAAAATACGCAATTCCTGTCATGCTTCAAGGAGTAGGATCTGCTTGGACAGGAGTAGTGTTCAAGACCCTGGCACAACTCCATCAGGGAGTCAATTGTCCTGATGTCAATATTGCAAGGGAAATTGTGCAGTGAGGTAGAAGAGGAAGGACAAGCCCTGGATAGATGTCACGTCCTCTTTGATCATGCTTCTCTGTTGTATTATTCCTAACACCTATGCTGTTACTTTAGGTAATAGCAAATGAAGTAATGATACAGTTAATAGTTAATCTTCTGTGTGATGATTCATGGCTTTAATAGCAATAAAATGTTCTTGTTACAATTCTGAGAGCCTCTTTATGGCTCTTCCTTAGTAAGCTAGTTGTGTTCTGGTTTTGACTAGAATGAAGGATTTTTAGAATGGAATTTGGATGTGTGGCATTTGGATATACTGGGAACATGGACTTTGTAATCCTCTCCTCTAAAGCCCATCTTGCACTGTGGAAACTGAAAAACAAAGAAGTAGATAACCGAGTTGGAAAAGAAAATCCTATGCTATGTGAGAGGCTGTTTAAATACCAGAGACATTTATGTGTCTCACTCTGGACACCTATTATATTTATGCATTTCTTAAGTCCTGGAGAAAGCAAAAAGAAAAAAAAAAAGTAGATGAATCAAGGAAAATGGCTTGCTGCTTAAACCAAGTAAACAGCTGAATCAGGGAGATAAACCCTAGTATAAATATGTATTTAATCATTAAGGAAGGCATTTTCCATCTCTTATTGCCTTTATTGTTAGCTTTGCATTTTTCTCCAGGGCTAAGGAAGAAATTTTAAAGTACACCAGATGAACCTTAAAGCTTGGATCAATACACACAACAGAATTCTTGAGAAAAAAATCTCTAAACTGAGCCTTAGCCCTATTTTGACATGTACTAGAAGACACACTTTTTCTCGGAGAGATGAAGCAACTGATAATTTGTAGATGCTGTGTTTAAGGAGAGGGAAGATACCTTCCTCCACAGTAGAACAGTGTGACAAAGACCTCTCAGTAGTTACAAGTTAGAAGGAGGAATGAGTGCTTGAAACAAGGTAGGTGTGGGGTGGAGAACGTATCTCTTCTGATCAAATACTTATGAAAGGTGAAAAATCTCAGTGGGTTGTAGAATCATAGCAGTGCTTCACTGGTTTAGAGAATGCCACAAACACAATATTGTTCTTCATAAAGAAAAATGGAAATTAACTTTTTGCCCTCTAACCACCCTCGTTTTTCCAGCTCTTTGAAGTACCTGGTTTTTTGTGGGTAAGTTCAACTGCTGTCTCACATGGACTTCTTGCTTTGGTTCTAAAGGCTGTACAAGCAGAAGGTAGTGGACAGGCGAGGAGCTGGATTTATCAGAGGAAGGTGAAGGAAAGGGCAGTGGAGCTGGCCAGTGCTGGCCACGACAGACTATGGTACTCCAGCACAGTGCTCTGAATGTGTCTGATCTTGATTACATTGTCTGGACACATCCGGAACTGTTTTTTATTTGTTTGTTCGGCGTTTTTGTTGTTGTTTTTTGTTTGTTGTTGGTTGGTTGGTTGGTTGGTTTTTTGTTGGGGGCTTCTTTGCTTGTTTGGGTGGTTTTTTTTTTCTTTGGTTTATTGTTTGTTTGTTTGGGGGTTTTGTCAGTTACGGGATTTTTTTAGTGGCTTTAAGATGTCCCTGAAAATGTAGTGTCCATGTATCTTGCAAGACTGTCTCCTAGAATAGCTTTGTATCCTTTCTTATGGGCAAAGTCCTTTGGGCACAACTTAACTGTAAAGAAGTTACATAATAGCCAAAAGCTTAAAAAAAGGGATGTTTTCCCCTACTTGATGTAGTTATCCCTTGCAACTACATGTTATTAAGTGTTGGTGGGTGCTCTACAAACTTACCCCATTTTTCTGTCTTTCTCTATTGATTTAACTGTCTTTTTAATGGACTCTGTTATTACTGTAGCCTTTAGTCCACCTCCATCTTTGTATTTGCTTTTCAAGGTAATTTTCTCTCTCTCTAAATGTGTATTCACTGTGCACCCTTAAGGATGCTGTTACAATACAGTAAACAGATATCCTTCAAGGTGGAAGAGAGTATTAGCAATTACAGCAATTACAGCAAAGAGCCAATGAAACCCTGAGGTGCCGCTCACTCAGCAATGCAGCATGTTTAAAAAATGATATGGACAAACAAATGCCCTTATACACGCACACAAAAATACACATGGGGAAGAAAAAAACCTCCAGAAAGATTCTATGTAATTTTTTGTCCTCTAAATAAAGCAACAACTTCAGAGCACACACTATACAAATACTATGTTGTTTACAACTATTATTTTGCTATTTCAGGAAAACTGTTCTGCATTTGGTGTCATGTGCAACTGTAGACCATATCTGGTGTGAAAGAAAATGTGCTGTTAAAACCAATGAACTGTATGTTTTAGGAGCTGAATCAGTCACAAGAGAATTGGTGTTAAGATTTTTGAGGTTTATTTGCTGGTTGACAGAACTGGAAAATTGTAAACTTTCAACCTGCTTGTGAGAGTCAGGATATATGGTGATGAGTAAACAAGGACGAATGTGAACAATTTAAGAAAGAGAATTATAAAGAAACAAATATGTACATTAAAGAATGTTGTTATTGCTGACCCAAATTTATCTGTAGTAAATATAGGAAGAGAATTTCTTTAACAAGCTAGATGAATCTAGCAAGGGGATTTACCAGGGGGTAAGTCTTAAAGGATAATGTGGTGTTGCTTACTGTTCTGTGAAGACTGCAAATACACAGTGGCAAGAAGGATGTGTTCAAGCTGGAGATTAGCCAGAGTGGGAATTTGAACAGTGGGGTCATGGTCGCAGGGAATGCATAGAGGCTTTAAGCAAGCTGCAGTGCATATATTTGGAAGGGAATTAGTCTGTCTCGTTCTGACATCAGTTTCTGTCTGTTTAGATGACTAATAAAGCAAAGGGCTACACTTTTATCTTACAGTCATTTCTGAGCTGCTTGGTCTCAATCCTAATGGTAAAAGGCCTGCTATTTCTTCCCTTTGTAATTGAAGGCACAAACTCCTGAAATCCTTGTTTGCCTTTCCTACCCCCCTCATCTAGATTGTCATGTGAATTTCTTCAGATCCTTGCTGAAAACTTACTCCTATGAAGCTTTGCATCAAGTACTGCATATTGATATGAAGGGGTTAATAGGAGTGTGTGTCCTCAGTGCCCTGCACTGCACCTGAGGGTTAGGTAGGATTAAGGTGAGGATATGGGAAGATTGGCACTGCCTTCATTTTGGAACAGGCAGAGCGGAGAAGTTTAGATGGGGGTGATGGCCCCGGGAGAGGTGAGCTGCAAAAGGGCCGCTTGTCTGGCTGGAGATGTGTGGGAAGTGGGAATCCTGCAAAGAGTTGAGCTGCTTTGGAGGCTGACTTGAAGGGGCATGAGCCTGTATGAGAGGCCAGACTGACCAAGGAATAAAAATGTCTATATTCTAATCCAGTTTCCTGAAAAGGAGGTGGAGAAGATGTGTGTAAGCATGATGAAAGAACAGTCCAGGTCTCACTGTGACTTCCTTGTGTTGGTTTTATTATTGTCCTGGAGAAGATAATTCACCACATCTTTGATATTGTTTACTAATGCAGATTCTGTACTGACTACTGCTCCTTCTAATGCCCACCTCCAGTCAGTTTGTGCAGCAGTCAGGACTGTGTGGCAATTTTATGACATGTCTTTACTAATTTGCTTTTCAATTTAGATCCTTGTTACCTTGGAGGAATAATGTGATCACTTGTTTCACCCTTATTGATGCCTGGTTCTCTAAAATGGGAGGAGAGACCCCTCTCTGCAGCTTAAACCTGAAGTTATTGGTATGTGAACAGCAACATGCACTGAAGTTCAAACCGAACAATGTTCTGTAATCCTAGTTCTTATGAGTACTGTCTTGGGTATTTCTCCTACCCAAAAAACAGTGAGCACAACCAGACATGTAGGCCAAAAGGCTGGGTGCAGGCTCCTTCAGCCTGAGAGGCTGACAATTCATTTGGGCAAGTTCCAAAGTTGATAGTATAACTGAAATAGCAGAGACATGTTTGAACAGATCCTTTAAGCACAAGAAACCAGCCTGGTGTTGTGATCACAAGTTGAAGACAAATTGCAGTAATTTTAAAATCCATTTATATTTTAATATGAGCTAGGAAAAATACTTTTGTTAGATGCTTCAGAGAATAATTATGAATCAGGTTCAGACTGAGGTTCCCTTACTGTCTTGCTGCTTTAGTAATACAAATAATCATAAGGGAGTCGTTGGTCTAGGCATGTCAGACTAGGTGATGATTTCTCAGCTGCACAGTTTGATACCATCCTGCGGTCTGAAATACAGTGGTCCCCTGGGTTTCTTTCATCTGTCCAATGCCATTCAGCATCATATCCTATATTTTGGCTATGACCAAACCTTGCACGCACATTTCTTTAAAGACTTTATGTTCTTGTTTTCCCCAGGGAATAGTTTTTCTCACTAATTTGTGTACTGGGCAACCATGACAATATCCAGTTTCACTAATTCAGGCTGGCATGCCATCTGCACTATCTAAAGGTCAGTTCAAGTATTACTTGTAATTCGATGGCCTCTTAATAAGCAGCATAGTAGTGGTATGCTGGTTCTGTTCCCTGATAACAGTAGCAGTAATCCAAATCCTGTACCAAAAAAGAGGAAAAAGACATCTCTCACCTGGAAGAAACCTATATGTCTTCTAGTTCAGGAGCTGTTCCTGCATTTCTGAACACTCAATTTCATTGCTCTGAGAATTTTGCTTGAGGCTGATGCATGGAAGGCTTCCTAAACTCTCGTCTGGATTATGACAGTTAACAGCGGCCCCTTGTGACCGCAAGAAGAGTTTTTGGCACTCAGGCTCTCTGTATGAGCAGCGCTGGTTAGACAGGCTCCCAAGCTGCTGCTGGATGGAAAGCAGGATAAGCTCTGGGAGATGGCCCTTTTTGCTATCTGCAATATCCACAGCTGAGTTGAGGGCAGCAGTATGGGTCAGAGTGTAGAGAAAAAAGGAAATTAAAGGAATTATGTCAATGCCAGACCACCAGCTGTTCCCCACATGCTGATCTGCTCTGGTAGGTAGGCCTAGAGGTAGAGTTAGGGAAGTGAAGCACCTAAAGGAGAGACAAAACTGGAGTTCTGGAGGGGAGAAATGTGAGCAGAAGTGTCATGGAATGGTTTGGTTTTGAAGAGAGCTTAAAGATCGTCTAGTTCCATGGGCAGGGAATCTTCCACTAGACTGGGTTACACAGAGCACCATCCAGCCTGTTCTTGAACACCTCCAACCTCTCTGGGCAACTGGTTCCAGTGTTATCACCACTGTGAATGTAAATTTCTTCCTAATATCCAATGTAAACCTACCCTCCATCAGAATTATTTCCTTCCATGATTATCTAGTCTCGCAAAGAGAAATGTTTTGGAAGGCAGTGACTGGCTAGCAGCAAGGGCTACTTTGGGGCCCTGACCCCTCCAGGAGCATGCAGTTAGTGTCACACCTAGAACTGAGCCCTTGAAGAATCTCCAAGATTCCTGTTGGATTTTTTTGTTGGTGGGTTTGCTAGTCCAGTAGTGTACTTTGCAGCACTTTGGTATCAAAGGAAAATAATGATGGAGAAATGTTCCACCTTACCAAGTGCATTAAATATTTTTCCACATACTGTGTGTTCCGTGCTGTGTGAGATGCTTCTGAAATTCTCAGGGGGAAGCAGCAGCAATAGATCACAAAAGAACTGGAATTTGAAAAGTTAGGAAGGTCTTTGGGCTTGAGTGCCAGTGTTAGGGCTGCCAGTGGTTTCCAGACCTGTGCTGTTAGTACTGCTTCGCTGCCCTGTGTGGCTGTTGTGTGTTGATCTGCATTTATCACATCATTCCTTTGAATGAAAGTGGAGATGAAATATAAAAATGTTGATGGATAAAATCTTGTTGAGTCATAAGTGTATCTAACATAGTAGTTATTTATTGTTAGTTAAATAGAAGGTATATTTGACTTTTTGTAAATCCCAATGAAAAGACACTTCCACTGAGCCTGGACTGATTTCTACTATGTAGAAATAGAAATGCTTAGGAGGAATATTAGGAGGAAAAAAACTCTTCCTTTCAGTTATGATGTTCCCTGAAAGGGGAAGCAAACATAATTCATTTTATTTATGCATTCTCATAATCTATGTGCTTTTGAGAGACTGCATTACTAACTTCAGGCTGTAGTTTGATATCAACTTTACCTGGGTTTTGTGTTTAATAGATAAATATATAACTTATCTGTTTATATATAATAGATAAATAGATAAAGGAGAGAGAGCAGAAGGGGTGATTAGAGCCCTGAAGTAGTAACAGAAGTTTTCAATTACAACTAATACTTTGCTGCCCATGACTTTCTTTTAAGATTTGACACTGCAAATTAACACTGACAAAACTATGCCAGAGTGCTCCAGTAGCAGTGATTTCTACTGTAGGAAATAATATTTCTTCAGTGTTGGGTTGCCTTAAAAAAGCATAGAAGGAACTTCATTGTAGGACACAGCTGACAGCACTGCCATATACTAACAAAGATGAAAAGCAATTTCAGAAACAGGGCAGTAAAAATAACTTCTCCCTTGTTCAGACACCAAACTGAAAACTTCCTTCAGTACAGCTGTATGAAAGGTCCTGTGTCATGCTGAAATGAACACGGTAAAAAACCAGCCCAAAACACCCTTGGGTCAAGTGAACTTTTAGTCCATCTTGAAAAAATCTTGTTTCATTTATTTAACAAAGCAGTGACGGAGCACAAGTGAAATAATTCATAAAAATTGGGAAAAGGCACTAGTATAACTCCTCCACACCTTTATTCGCTACTCCAAACAGCTAAAATGATTTTCCTTTTTTTTGGGAAATCTTGGTAAAATCTCTGTTTTACATATAGGACACTTTTTTCTCCCCTTTCCCTTTTTTCTAGAACTGGCTGCTGTGTAAACCTGTCTTTCAGGAAATACTAATCTGGTTATGTTTAGACAGTAATTCTAATCTAATATTTCTACCTGAACCTGAATTTCTGTCCCTGTTCCATAACTGTCTGGTTGACGGCAGAGTTGAGTAGCTTTTGTCCCCTGATGTTGATTATACTCCTAATATCACAGTGCCCATGGGAGATCTGCTTTTTTGTTAGGTAAGACCAAGCTGTTTGGATTAATGTTTTTGATAATGGCCATGTTGGCAGGTGCTCTTTTGTCTCTTATGTTTGGGAACAAAGAAAACATGAAAAGATTGTACAGAGAATGTGCAAGTGCCCAAACTGCTGCCATGTGATTTGATTCAGTTCTCATTTTACAAGCAGTGGACCAAATTGATGGTTTAACAATCTCAGTTTAACAGTCTCCATAGTCTCAATTGCTTGCTGCTGCTTCTGCTATTAGTGCTTTCATTCTTTCGTAAAAGAATAAGCATCTGTGAGAAGCTGGTACTTGGTTCATCTTGCTCGGTGTCCTGTCTTTGCCAGTGGTTAGTCTTGAGGTCCTGAGGAGGTTTTAGTTGGCTATGACTCCGAAGACCTGGGTCTCTGATCCTTAGGTGATTAAGAATTGTTGAGCCAGTGCCACATTGACTTTGATACTGTTTATTCTTGTTCACTAATACCTTTTTATTGTGTGATTTACATGTTAAGTAATTTGGAAAGCAGTGAAGCATCTCAGCTTTTCCCACAGTGGACACAGACCCAGTGGGGAAGATATCTGCTAGTTTTGAATTCTCCAAGGTTCATGTTGTGCCTTGACCTTCCACTAGTTTCATATTTATAGTTTCCCTGGCATAAGGTTCTACTTTTAATGTGTTTTAAAATAAACTTTAATTTTTTATGTCTGTAAATTGGTCGTTGAACACTTCTGAATAATCTTACTTGCCAGAGTTTGCTCCTTCTTTTCCTCATTTTTGTACAATTTCCACCTCCTGGAGTTCTTAGCTGTCCTTGCTTTCCTGTTGTACTGTGCCATTCTGCTTTTTGTCTTTCAACTCTTGCTGAAATAAATGGCACAAGCTTGCCAATATGACATCTTTGTATACTCTGTGCTGCCTTCCAAGAATTGCCTTTTTAGCTGCCTCTCTTGGCTCTTTTTAAAAAGTTTGTTCACTTCTGTGTTGTTTAGATGTTTTTGATCATGGTGCTTACAAGTTTTGGCTTTTGATGCTCCTACAAAGCTTCATTTTTAAACTCTTTTGTTAAATACTGTGATTTTGGTAGTGTCAGTAGTCATTGGGTTCTGTGAACTGCAAGGCACAATTTGAAAAACTGATTTGGCTCTTAGGGGCTCACGGCTTGTTTTCTGCAGTGAAGGAGCCGCTGACAGGGCTGAAAGATGTGGTACATCATGTGGGTGTGCATGAAATACCCACACGGGGGACAGGGGAGACCATAGGGACACTACTGATCCTGAGGCAAGGTACCACAGAGTTAAGCTTGTGGTAAATGAACAATACAAGGGGAACATGGAGAAATCAAACCAATTGTTTTGAATTACCCCAAGAAGTTATTTTCAGAGGATTCCTTCTTAAATTTTCTTTTCTTCTTTGAAAATCTGTATGTGTTTCTGTTAGTGGATATCAACAGGTCTAGCCATTCTCAGTTGCAAAGCCTACTTAAACACAGTATAGGAAGGAAATATTTTTCAACTTTGTACACTAGTCCCTGGATGGAACTGTTCAATATACCCTGCATACTTAGAGCATCTTTTTCTGCTAACTCCGTAAAGAGATAGACAAAACCTGTTTGTTAGAAGCTTTCCTTAAGACTCTTACCCTCTTGTGACAGGTCATCCAAGCTAGACACTCCTGAGCCTTTTGCCTGAAGACCATTCTTTTTTGTACAGGGTACTAAAATGGATTGAGTTGAACAAATTTTTGGCAGAGTGGTTAAAACAAATATGAATAGGGGGGAAGATATTTGTGCTTTTTCCCAAGAGAATTGACCAGTTATAGCAAAAAAACCCCCACAAAGAACCCCCAACAAATACACTAAACCTCAGGGGTGCTTAAAATAACATGCTTCACTCCAGATACAGGGAAATAATCTCTGGCGTTTAAAATACAGCGTAACTGTACATTTTCCTTGTTTGAGAGGTGACTCAGTAATATCTGAATTCAGATACAGCTAGAGTTGAATATCAGCCCCTTAATGCAAGACCTTTTCTCCACTTGTTTTAACAATAAGTGTGAATACCATTGCCTTCTGGAGATATAAATCCTCCTGTGTGCTTGTGCTGTGGGGCAAAGTATCTGTAGGCTGTTTAGCAAGGTTTTGGCAACAGAATTTATTAACGTCACCTGGAACTGAAGAAATGGAGGAGAAATGAGCTGCTGTCCCCGTGGGACTGAGGAGGCCTAATTTTGAGTCTGCCTCACTTCCTCATAGTGTTAAAATTTTGATTGTGGGATTTTTAGGGTGGCCAATAGAAAAGTCATGGCAGCAATAGTGATGCACATGGATTCTAGTAGCCCTTGTAAGAAGGAAAATATTTTCCTTTTAGGAAGGCTGTTGAGGACAGCTTATAAAGGTTTGCTATCTCCAAAATAAGATGGGACTTTAACCTGAGGAACACAGCTCCACATCTAGCTCTTGGAAAAGCTTCCATGCTGAGCAAGAATTAGCCCACACTAAATCAGAGGAAGCCTCTAGGCTATGAATTTAAGTGTCTAAAATACTTAAGACATGGCCTACTAAAAGACTTTGAAACTGTTATTAAGATATACTTTCTCAGACTGAAAGCAAAACCTCTCTCTGCCTCGGGTGCTCTCTACTTTTAGTAGCTATCTTCCTCTGATTTTCAAAATTCCTCACATTTTGCTTCTATGCATACCTGAATCTGAGCTGGTACGTTCCTGTTGTTGTTGGCTGTGTGTTTGTGTGGTTTTGGTGTTAGTGATTTCTTATTCTGTCACTGTTTTGTTGCTTTTATTTTCTTGGGATATCAAGTGCATCTTTTGTCTTTATCTTTCCCTGTTACCCAGGTTGGAATGGCTTTCCAGCTTCCTCAGCCTCCTCCAGCTCTTGAGGTGGGCAATCAGTGAAAGAAGTGGATTGAAATGCTTTAGGTGTCTAATCCAACTCAACCAAAGTCAGCTTTGTTCTCCCTCTTTCTAGGTGTTTCTGAACAGCTACACTGAGTTTTTGGAGGTGAGTTCTGTGAAATTTTAGCGGTACTGAACAGTGTTTGGCTTTAAACCAAAAAAAGCTCAATACATGCAATCAGGCTCCAATTGTCAGGCTAATTATATTTTTAGCCTCTTTCTCTGTGAGTGGAGGTATTTTTCCCCAGTGAAAGCCAAAGCAGAAGTTCCTGTTACCTATACAGCCATCATGATGTATTAGTTGTTTAAACAGGAGGCCTTTGAACTTTTGTGCTATAAATTACTGTCAGTGCTTCAAGTTCTCTAGAAAAAGATGAAATTACAAAACAAACTTTTTGATGCAGCAGCACAATCTTTCCCTACGTATTCTTCAAAGTTAAATTCAAGCTCTGAAAGCAATTCATCTTGCTTAGCGTGTTTTCCAGTTGGGACCCTGGGGATTAAGGATAGAATGACTCATTCACATAATTGGGCTTCTCAGTGCCTTTCCTCACATTGAAGGTTTCAATCCAAGCATGTAAGAATATAAGAAACTGAGAAATGACTATCTGCAGCAAAAAAGTCTAGAAAGGCATATGGCTCAGCTTTGATAATGCTAAATGAGACTGTTTGCTCTTGTTCTAAGGTCATGTTCTTACTGATAGCCTTGACTCCTGGGTGACTGCTTCCAATGCCTAACTTGCTTGCGTAGGAAGTTTTAGATGTGCGTTAGCAGGTTTAGCAATGGATGCTGGGCATTAGTAATTAATAAGCTTTTGATTACCAGCAAGTTTTCTCCTTACATGAGGGGAAATAATTCTCATTATCTTAAACTTTTTTCTGTAAGATCAAAGCAAATATCCCATTTTCCTGCTTTGCAACTGCACTGGATATTGCACTGTGCTTCTCTAATTTTTATTCTCCCCCACTACAGCTGTGGAAGAATGAGTAATGCTGCCAAAATTTATGTCTGCTTCAGCATGCTTGGTTTAATGGGGACTTCATCTTTTTCGTATTTTTATGAAGGCTTGTGTGGGCTTGAAAGCCATTTAATGCTAAAAATTGGCAAGAGCTATGAAAAGAAACTGAGGCACCAAACTCTTGGTTGTCTGATGTGTAGTGTGTGTGCAGAGCTTTCAGTGATACATGTAGACTCCTTGTGGGGAGGCTGCAGGTGCCTTGGTGTGGATGTTCACAGCTGATGAGTGCAGAGCTCTGATCCAGATGGATGCAGCCCAGGACATGTTTGGCTTTCTGGGCTGCAAGTGTACGTGTCCAGCCTCTCATCCACCAGCATCCCCAAGTCCTTCTTGGCAGGGCTGCTCTCTATCTGTTCATCCCTAGCCTGTGTTGATACTGGGGATTGCCCCAACCCAAGTGCAGCACCTTGCACTTGGTCTTGTTAAACCTCATGAAATTCCCATAGCCCCGCTTCTGGAGCTTGTCCAGGTCCCTCTGGATGGCATCCCATCCTTCAGGTGTGTAAACAACACCACTCAGCTTGGGGTCATCTGCAAATTTGCTGAGGGTACACTTGGTTCCTTTATCTATGTCATGAAGATATTTAATTAATTTTAAAATATATTAATAATTATTTAAATATTAAATATTATATTATTATGTATTGTCTAAATATTAAATAGCACCCAGTACAGACCCCTGAGGGACACCACTTCTCCTGATGTCCATCATGACTCTGAGCTGTCGACCACTACCCTCTGGATGTGACCATCCAACCAATTCCTTATCCACCTACCAGCCCACCCATTAAATCCATCTCTCTCCAATGTAGAGAGGACTTTGTGGGGGACCGTGTCAAAGGCTTTGCAGAAGTCCAGATAAATGACATCTGTAGCTCTTCCCTTGTCCACTGGTATAGTCACTCCAGCATGGAAGGATGAAGAAAAGGCTGAGTTACTCAAGAGCTTTTTTGCCTCAGTCTTCAA
>VZRS01010413.1:0-11010 GCA_013398055.1 Ifrita kowaldi
TATTGCCTTGTTATATATACTAGGAAAGAACTGTTACTCCTATTTTTCATCTCTTTGCCTGAAAGCCCCTTAATTTCAAAATTATAATAATTCGGAGGGAAGGGGGTTACATTTTCCATTCCAAGGGAGGCTTCCTGCCTTCCTTGGCAGACACCTGTCTTTCAAACCAAGACACTCTTATGTGTAGTTAAAACCTGAAGAATTTAAAGTCTTAGCTATGAAAAAAAACCCAACTTAGTTTTAAAAGAAGGGATGGACACACACACAGAAATGCTGACATAAGAAAGCCGTGGCCTCCTTCCTACTAAAAATATCTTTTAGGCCTGTTTTTGAGACCATATCTACGGAAACATCTTCCACACACCAGTGTCTACCTAAATTATGAGCACATTTGTCATTCTTTGATGAGGTGCTTTGTGCACTACAGTGATTGAGCTGGAATGACACCTTTGTTTAAGCATATAACTCTGTATGCAAATCTGATTAACCTATAGCAGTGCAAGTGCCCAAGTTACAGCATGACTTTGTTATGTAAAAACATAGACCCAGAACAGACTGCATGCAATGTGTGCAATACATAAAACAGATCCTGAACATGGCTTAACTCAGCCTCTCTTTATGTCCTTTAGTCATCTTTCTTAAGAGGAGTCCTCATTTTATGACCTTTTTTCTCCACATAGTTTTACTGCCTTAACCCAGTCACACATTTCTACAACCATGTCAGAAAACTGCAGTCTCATGGCAGGAGACACCAGTTCCAGAACCAGTCCTCTGCTCTGGAAGCATCAACTTTTGGGATGCTTGAATGATGCACATATGTACTGAAGGAGACAGACGTTCTCTCTCTTCCTATTAAAGGCAAAGTAAGAGAAAAGGCACTTTAATAATGAAATTTAGTGGCAAACATACACCATCCACTGTTGTTTTTTTTCTTAGAGAAGTACCATTCTGAACAGTACTGTAAGGGTGGTGCCTTGTAAAAAGATCAGAGGTGCAACATTTTCTTCAGAAATGGTGACTCTCACACATCATCTGATGCTACAACTGCACAGCAATCAGCCAAGCAAACTTCAGTTTTAATCTAAGATGATTCTTGGATCACCATTTCCTAGTTTTAGGTCCTAAAAGAGAACACCTTTCTGCAGCCTAAATTTCTGGATTTTGGCTCTGAAGAACAGAGAGGCACCTGAAGAAAACTAGATGTGGAAATGGACCCCTGTGAACAGACATGAACGCGCAGGGGATGCATCTCTGCATCTACAAGTGCATTTCAACCACGATTTCTGAAGCACTGATTTTGTGGAGGTCAAACTGAAGGACAGCCTCTCCAGCAAGTGCACAGAAAACTCAAGTTATGGTTTGCAGATGGAAAAGTAAGAATACTGTACAGGGCCTAGAAAAATCAACACAAATAACAAGATCTTGGATAAAACACAAGAGTGCCAAAATTCAAAGGACTGCAGCATTAGAAACAAAACTGAAATAATGAATGGAGCACGCCAAAGAGTCAGTAGCTAAAGTCCTTGAAAGTAGATGCAACTGGAAAACAGAGTGGCAAAGAAAAGGAGGGTAATTAGTATACCAGGCCATGGACAACCATGGACAACCATGGACAACCACAGATACATCACTGGAATGCATGAAATCTCTTTGCCCCTTCATTTGTTCCTCAAATTGTGCTATCCAGGCAGCACAACTGTAATGCTTTCTGCTACACAGGAAAATAAATTTTAGTGTTTTGCTATTTGCTTGTTCATTTGCCACAAGGTTCAAACAAAGATAAGCCCTAAATTGTTCACAAAGGACAGTTAATGCAATTCCACATACCCCTAGAGAAATAAAAATTTATTTTTCCAAGGAATTTGGACAAAGATCTGATCGTTTTGTCTAAGAAAACTAACCACCCCCATCTGAAACTTCCAGCTGAACAGTACGTAAATTAATAATCCTTTTTAAACAATGTTCAAGTTGTATTCCTTCCACTAGGATAAGCTGCTTATATGAACCACACTGAAGTCACAGGCACTTGTTCTAACTAAGCTGAGAAATATCCCCACAGTCCAATTTCCTAGAACAATTCTCTCAGTGACATTACACCCTGTGTGTTGTAATGAGGACCATACAGAAAGATTACAACCTTTACTTGAACTACAGGACACAGAGCAAGTCATCAAATTATACAGACTGCTCCTGACTAGAAAAAGGGCATTTATTCACTTCAACTCCAGCCTGATCCACAGTACTTTTCCCTCTGCCTTAAGCAGGCTGGATGCAGTAGTCAGACAGCATGTAATTGTGCAAACGTGGAAACATTTTCAGAAGTTACAGCCTGCTGAATGAAAAACTGTCAGTACATACTGGATGCCCCTAATCAATTAATTTTAACAAACAACATGTCAGAGAACATCCCAGGGATCGGAAGAATGACTAAAATAAAACAGAACACGCAGATGAGGAGACATAATTACACCACAGTCATGGGCTGAATGAAGTCATGAAAAAGCTTCTTGCCAGTGAAACTATTTAAAAACTATTGGAGGCTATATGACTGAGTTCTGGCACTCACAATTTGAAACATCAACAAAACACTAAAAAATTACAGTTGATGTTTCTGGATGTGTACTTTCAGACACAGGAATACATGGCCAGCTACGAGACGTGAACTGTTTGTGAAAAAGAAGTAAAAGAAATAAAACACAGAAGTGGGGCTATTTCGATAAACACAGACTAACACACCATTTCCCCACCAGAACATTTGCTTTGTGAGGATGCAGCTGTAGTCTGTGTTACATTTCAGTAAGACAACTGCAAAAGGAAGATCATAAGAAACTACCCATATAGGTAAGAAAATTTCTAATAACATTAAGAACTTTCAGTTTAGGAGAGATGTAGCAAGTATGGCTTGTAGCAAACGAAAAAACAAAAACAACAAACCCAGAGGAAGCAAGTTGTTAACTCTGTGTGTATGAGGGAAAGCATGAACTGTTCCAAACTTCCTCAACTTACCCTCCCTCTCTCCCATTAATTAATATGCAACAGTGATGGCTATTACAACTTCACAGCACAGCAGAAAATACTAAATCACTGCACCTCTGATACAAACACCTATGAGCTCTGACCAGCTGGTCCACAGGCACTGCCATTTCACCGATCTAAGTTGTTCGGAGAGTTCTTTTTTGTTTGTTTTTTTTTAACATAACTTCTGCTTAAAAACCCTTCTCCCTGGTAGGAGCTGACAGCCTTTCCAAATGCCTCCCTGTACTAAGCAGCAAAATATTTTATCCCACGTGGTGTGTATGGCAGGGCAGGTAGGATTTAGGAGAGGATTATTAAAGCCTTCTGGAACCCAGAAGGTAACCATTTCTAAGTTAACACCCTCCCTCCAACAACATGTTTCAGCTTCGTCTTAAAACATTATTTTCTGCTCCTACCTACCCTTCCTGCAGACAACTAAACCTGTTCCAAGGTTAAATGAGAAGCTTCTCAATATGAGTGCATTTTGGCTGAGGTTCAAGCTCTCTCCAGCAGAGACGTGTAATCTGATTTTTTGCAAAAGGAAACCCTGGACACTGAGAAAGATAATTCACCTCTAACAAATTGTTCCTTCAGAAATTTGAAAGATGGTGATGTAGTTTCAAGAATTCTTTATGGGGTTAATTTTGCAACATGGTCTGTTATGGAAGAAACTAAATTCTTTCCAGAATCACCAAGACCGCTGCTGGGAATGAAAAATCACTACATTGATTCTGAGAGGAGATACAACTTGCATCCACAAGTGCCAGTCACTCATCAGGATCCTAACATGACTGGCACCGTCAAAACATGATTAAGTGAGTAATTCTTGGCCCAGACAGAATTCTCGCTTCTTTCTCAAGATCTGTACTACAAATTAGAAGTGGGAAAGCATAAGAGAAAAAACCACAGCAGCATCAAAGTATGAGCAGCCCAATCACTATGAAAAACTATGTAGACAACCAAAACGACAATAACAAGAACTATGAAAATCAATGAGGTAGCTCTGCATAAATTCATGTGCTGCTGGTCTGAACAGTATGAGAATGAAAACACCAAGGTCCTTGCTTGAAAGCATTAATAAGCAGAAGACATGCCCATGCTGGTGCTGAGTTCAGAATAACTTTCTGGTTATACTTCATTTTCCAAAGATTTCTTACTTAGAAGTGTTGGAATATAAACAAAAGACACCCATTTTAGACACAAAGCTTAGACAACTGCTTTGTTAACAGTGCAGAAATTCCTGCAGGCTCCAGCCAAAATTCAGAGCCCCATTGATGCAACTGAAAAAAAGAACTAGAAGATCCAAGGAAGCTGCAGTCTGTGCGGACAGAACTCGGGAGAAAGAAAGGCCTTGCTTCAGTTTATATATCAATGAGATGCAACAAGATTCAAATTTTTTATAAGAGCAAGGCAACCAAGTGAATCTAAGGATTTCAACCAAGCTGCTCATGACAGGAGTAGACACTGCTACACAGCCATTCCAACAGAACTACATACAGCAACAGTTTCACCACAAAGAAAACATGAGTGGAAAGGAAACAGAAAGAGACAACCCAGAAGAATGGAACTATAGTAAGTCATAAAAGTTGAATTACAATTTTTTCCAGTATTTGTAATACCACGAGTGCTCTGCCACTGTCATTTCTCATCGTAATAGATCATTACCCCACTCCGAAACATTGTGGGCCTGACTGAAAATTCCTACTTGAGTACGAGCCACTTACAGTGCAAGAATTTAACAAATCTGAACATATCAAATATTTCAGATAATAACTAAAACCTCCCTTTTCTCTAAATTTCTTTTTTTTGATCTCTCATTTACAGCTTGAAGCCTCAATATCTTCCTTCACTGTCAGTTTTACCAATCAAACAATACCTACCACAAACAAAGATTCACAGAAGAATGTTTTCTTTAAAGGAAGGCTCACATAATTTCACTGCCAGTTCTGTGTCAAAGGAAAAAACCCAAACAAAAAGCATTCACTTTTTCTATCAAGTTCAGCTAAACATATTCAGAAAAATCAAGACAGAATTGGAGTCCTCGGCCATCCTGTCCCCACCCAAAAGAGTGAAGATATTGGGTAAAGAGCCTCTAGACCAGAATGGCTTTTGTCCAGGATTGTTCTGATTGTTCAAATGCAAGTGGAGTGAAGTCAAGCTACTGCCAATTTGTCAGTGTTTTAGCTAAGTGTTAAAATAAACCAAGGAAAAGATGCTCCATGGAAAAAGGTCCTGATGGGATTATCCACTGAGATTCCAAAAACAAAGGGAGGCTCGAGTAAGAATAATTTAAAAAACAACAAAACAGCAAATGCATTAACTGAACTATTTCTGAAATATGGGGAAAAAAATACATTCACACAGTGACACTCAGTTCAGGAAACTGTCACTTTTTTTACAGTTGATATTGTTTGTTGCCTGTGGTAATGTGTACTAATTCTTACAGAACCCCACCACCCCTCTGTTGTATTGTTCCACTGATAACCTCACTGCAAACATCTTAAAAATTTAATTAATACAGTCCTATGTATTTCAAGAAAACTGAACACATGGAATCATCCCTCTATCTGATCTTCAATTTTTCCTCTTTGTATTTCTAGTTGCTCACCAACGTTGTTGCTCCTTTTAAAAACTTATGTAAAGCTTTCAAAATTCAGATCTTCCTAACTTCAACAAGAAGCATCAGCCAACTGTTTATGGTTTGTCTTATGAGCAATTTACTTTATCAATATGGCAGAATGACACCCAAGTGAAAATAAAGTTTATACAGATAGAGCTTGTGAGTAAAATAAAAATAAACTATTTAGAGAAAACACAACCAGTATGTGTGTGCCCAGTAATTAGAAGATGATGTTTGCACGAAGGCCCCATAACTTCCTGTTTAGTCAAGCACTTGATATTATGAAATAATACACAAGCAATTTCCCAGACCCTTCACTTTACATGAAAACATTTGTGGGGTTCTAATCTCGGCAACATTAACACTATTCTGGTGAGGATATAGGAAAAGCAGCATACAGGATAGACTTGAAACCTGATGACTACACCTGGGAATAAAATGGCAATCAAATAGGAAATGTTCCGAAGTCACAGCTGTAACCTGGCTTTGCTTGCAAGGAAATGACATCAAAACTATGCCAGAAGCACATTAAGACCTGGAAGTCAAATCCTCAAAGCTTAGGAAAAGCTGGAGTTTGTTCATTTGTACACACACAGAGATTCTATTTACAAAACTATTTTGCCCTCACGTCCCCAGCATTCCTATCTCATTAGAAGAACAAGGACAGAGGATGACTGCTGCAATAAAGTAGATTTTTTGCCCAAGACTACATAAAAATATAAAAACGAAACCAATGGAAAAAAACAACCCTATTGTTTTTAGCCTTTTATGCAGACAGAATCTATCAGGACAGAAGGCTTTCCTCGGAGGGGCATACTGATTGCAAAGTTCACTTCTATCACTACCAGCAGAGAGGTGATTTGCCCGTGATAAACAAGGCAGTAAAGGAGCTCCCCTCAGTCCAAACCAGAGTTCATGACAGCTCTAAACATTCTGGTAACTTAATGAGGACATTGCTGAATTCACCTGCTCTTCAAAAATCAAAGCAGTGCTAATGTCAGCATTTCCTACGCTTTAGGGGCCTTGATCTGCAGCCTCAGAATGGCTCATTACAGAGAGTGGCAGCAGCTGATTTTTAACAAGGGTCTGCCCAAATACTTACTGTAATTGACTGAGGGAACCAGAAAATTATTTACTGACAGCAACTGATTCTTTCTTCATTAAATTTTCCTAGAATTTAATGCTAGCTGCTTAACCGCCCACATTTTTCCACATTCTGTACTCCTTTCCAAAGACTGGGTTTTACTTAACAGCTGGAGAATTCCTTAAACTCATCTCCAAACACAAAGAGCTCAGGCACAGTTTACACAGTTCTCGTGGCTACTGCATTTGAGGTTATTTCTACTTAAAAAATACCACAGAACTTAATGGACAAATAGCTATGATATATGGTCAAGAAGAATACAGGCTACCATTTGAATTTCAGATCACCAGGACAGTTGACAGTAAAAATGAATTGCACACATAGATATATAAAATCCTTCAAGTTACAGCTGAGACCCAAACATGAGAGCTCATTTCATCCTCTAGGTCACAATCCAGCCAGGCATTTAAGCATGAGAGCAACACCACACATCTGAGTAGTCCCATATAACTCAGCTGCACGCGGTGTATCACCATAAGCACATTGAAGTGCTTTGCTTTATTTAAACTGCAGCGATCAAAATACAAGTCATGTTACACTTGAGTTTGTTGGGTTTGTAAATTACTGTCTTAGAAGACTTTAGAGACCTTTTTATCTGCTAAAATATTCTTACTTTAAATGAGAACTAATCTGTTAGCAACGAAGAGGCTAATGTACTTTTCCCTCTCTGTGTAAACTGCATTTCTCTGCATTTCAATATCGAAACATGGTTAGCCAGTTTCGCTTTTTCCTTTGTAGCACTCTTAGATGCTCTTTTGATATACATAGGTATATACTGCTATGAAGTTTACACTCTAAACAGTGGAAGTGTACTTCATTGGAACTGTCAGTGAAAAAAGTTTTTATTCTGTTGTTTTAGTCACATATAAACACCTTTTGAGAATAGCTGTTAAAAAAATCTGGGCAACTGTTTCATGTATTTATAAACACACTCTGTTCTGTAGAATCCAACACGCAGCTGAAACATCCATTAGTGAATTGTACTGGTATTTGTGTTTAAACACAAACAAAATAAATAAGAAAAAAGATAACAACTTGACAGAAATCTGTAACTTAGTTTGTGGTTTAACACAGAGCAGAGTTAGCAGACAACTACAGAAAAGCAGACCTTGCAGCAGTGGTTTAACACCAGTAACACCCAGTGGTTACTGCCTCTACCCAGGAACAAAAATCAGCCTATTCACTTCCATGGAATCACACTTGCTTTCTCCTCCTGCCCTGATTACAATTCCCTTGGTCTAAACATTCTTCCCAGTCTTAAGAGTCAAGTGATTTACTCTAGTAATATTAAATCTTAATAAATGCCAAATTGTTCCTTCACAGACAGAGAACAACATAAAGAAGCTACAAGTAGAAAACATTATCTCCACTGTGATCTGCACCACATCATGGCTCAAATACATGAATCCTCCTTAAACAACATTTTTTAGCTCTGGTGAATGGAATGTACATAAAATGCCATAAAATGTACATGTATGCACATTCCCCAGATCTTCTAAATATCCTAAGAACATTGTCATTTTTTCAGGGATTAAATACTGTATACACAGACTTGATACTTTGCATTTGCCATTCATTCAACGAAGCGGATTGTAGTTAAGCATGTGTAAATGTTACAGAAGTTTATTCCTTATCCTAGTATTCTAAACTGAAACTTGGATCATGTGATTAAAACTACAGAGACCAGTAAGAGTTTAGCAACCAAGTATTATCCAAAAAGAGATTAATTTCTAAAAGAACAAATGAGACTACAAGTTGCGTCATTTAGAAAGAAACAGATGATACATCAATTTTTTTTTTTTAAGTAAAAAGTATGATTTATGACAAAAGAGGAGCAAAAATTACAAAGGTCCACATGCAATAGTAAGAACAAATGCATTTTGGCTCAGGTTTAGCTATGATAAACCACTATTGTCTCAACTTCAAACATTACTACTATTCAAGTTTTTAAAATGTCTCTGGTTTGCAGAGGCAAAATGAAAACAGTTATTTCACAGTACTTCCCATTCTAAAACTTGTTTATTTATTCACACAACCTGCATCATTCCGTCACTTAATTGCAATGCTGTTCTGCCTAGCCAATTACGTAAGTATTTCGTACATCAGAATAGACCTGAACACGTAAAAATTAAGCCAATAGTAATGTCAATATTTTAGCAAGAAATATGCTATTCATAAATTACTTATATTTAGGTCATTTTGTGAAAGCAGCTGCTTTACATTCCCTAGTTCCACTAAAAAGGAAAAGTGCAACAAGATCTCTTATTGACAGCTGCATTCAAAAACATACCAGTTACATAAGTTTGCAAATTATACTGTGCCAGAGTTAAATATCTAAGCATTTTAACGACAGTTCTCAAAATGCAATCTCAGCAAGAATGACTCAACTCCACTGCATAAGCTGCACTCCAGATAAGAAGCAACCAGCTCAATTTTATAGAGAAAAAAAAAAACTTTTTCGTATTCTGTTTTAATTCAAATTGCTCTGAGTGAGTTCTGCTTGTTTGGACATGCAAGCTTCACCAGTCATTTGGCACTTCATCTCTCCTCGCTTTCAACAAAAGTATCCCAAGCATACCTATAGACAGTTAAGGAAATACTTGGAAAACAGGTATAGTTTTCTACTGTACCTCGAGGGGAGAGATTTACCTGACACCCATCAAGCAGAGGACCAAACCTCTAAACCAGAGCTAGGCCTTGCCTGTATACGAGAAAAATATGGCTCTGCCAGAAGAGAGTGAGAGGACAGACAAACTGCCCACGTTTATCTGAGGACTTTATCAGAGATCTCTGTGAGGGGAAACATTAACAACTGGCATGATGCATCAGCAACGCTTCTAGCCCAGTCTCATATACAAAAGGGAGACCCAGAAAGGCCTGGGAGTGAAAACTTTAGGAGCAGCTAATGCTGGTGCACCGATCCAAGCTGCTGTCCTTTAACACCTTCCCTCTGAATGCTACTGTGATTGGATAGGTAAAGTGTAACACTTCCCTGGCCCACGTTTTCTCTGATGTTATTCACAGAAGAAACTATGAATAGCAACAGAAGGGAAACTATCAGGGAAGAAATGTGGCTAGAAATTGCACAATTCTTGGTCATTTGGCAACTCATTCAGGGTGCTGAGTAACAGTAGCCATCCAGCCTTAATTCCACCAGTACTTCACAAAACCTGCTTCGGCCACCGAATCACTGAAACAGCTCAGGAAAGTGCTACAAGGACTCATATTTGGAAATGCATTTCCTAGAATCACAAGAGTTAGAGCTTCTAATTTATAAATTGATTCTGCTTACTTGATGCTAAATATCACAATCTAAAGAAAACATATCACCTACCTTCTTTCCAGCTACTGCTCTCGTGATCTAAAACTGTCTCCTGCTTAAAAAAAAATAAAAATAAAAAATTCCTTTGGATGACATACCTTAAGGACCTTAAACCTTAAAGTTACCACAGAGGCCACCCCAATGAACAGCACTTTCCCGTCTGACAGAAGATAAAGCTCAAAAAACTTTAGTTCTTCAAGTGCTGCTGTAAACTTAAACATTAGTTCTGTAACCACAAAATTTTGCCATCCACATAGCAACACTAAGGAATATTTTAATCGTACCAAATAAATACAAATACGTATCGAACAGATGTCTGCAAAATCAATTCGCCTGAAACTGTCAACCTCCAGCCTGTCTTAACGCTGTATCGCAGCTACTAGAATACAATCTAATGTAACAAAAAGGTTAGACATACGCTCAGAACCTCTGGCATTTCACACGCAAGCCCCATTACCCAGCACATCACCGCACAACTTTCTCACCGAAAACAGCATTTTCTTCCACGGACTTTTACCACGCACTCTGTGACAGATCACAGATCGTCAGCGCAACCTTTGCTCACGACATTGTTTTCAAAGGCACCGAAATCTCTCACAAACTTTAAACGCCCGAAAGGCGTTGGCGAGGGAAAGCCGCCCGCTGCATCACAATGTCACTATTTGGGGAGCGCTTGATGCTCCGACCCTCGCCAGGGTGGGGTGCTTTATAAATAGATGTGCGATGTTTCGTTTTTTTTTTTTTCCCAGTCACTGCCGTGCCCCGAGCGTTTGGGTGGCGATGGGAGAGGAGGCTGTTTATAGCCTTTATTAAATGAACTCTGGGCGAGGAAAGGAGGGGGCAGGGAGAAAGAGAAAGCTGCTGCTCCTACCTGAGCCAGGCCCAGACCCCGCCGCTCCCCCTCCTCCC
>VZRS01010413.1:11381-82542 GCA_013398055.1 Ifrita kowaldi
CGGTGACGTTACTGGCTCCGCCCCTGCTCCTGAGGGGGAGAGGCTGGCGCGAGAGCTGGGGGCGGGTGTTCCCCGTCCCGATCCAAATCCTGATCCCAATCTCGATCCAGATCCCGATCCCGGTCCTGTTCCGATTCCAATCCGCATCCCGGTCCCGGTCTCGGTCCCGGTGCTGTGGCGTCAGCAGCTCAGCCCACCTGAGGATGATGGAGTGCACAGTGGGTCCCGAGGTGCTGGCGGGATCAGCCTCGTCTCCCTGAATCACCGAATCATTTAGGTTGGAAAAGATCTCTGGGATTATCGGGTCCAACCTATGACCCAACACCACCGTGTCAACCAGACCATGGCACTGAGTGCCATATCCAGTCATTCCCTAAACACCTCCAGGGACGGTGACTCCCATCACCTCCCCAGGCAGCCCGTTCCAATGTCTGATCACCCTTTCTGTGAAGAAATTCCTCCTGATGCCCAACGTGAACATCCCCTGAACGTCACAGCTTATGACTATGTCCTCTAGCCCGGAGGGACTCTTACTCGCCTGAATCAGAGCCCCGCAGGATTTCCCGTTGGAAGCACAACCGCTGGCAAAATCAGCAGCGGATTACCAGTAATGAACGCATAATGGGCTTAATAATCCCACGGGTTTCAGCCCCCTTTGATGAAGGCTGGCCTGTGAACAAAAGACATGGGAGTGTGTTCATGGAGCAACTCCCCCACCAGTCTGCAGGGAACATATTGAGAGGAGAAGCTTTTAGACAAACCTCTCTTTTGTCTCAAGGAGGGGAGGAGGATGCTCAAGGAGGCTGCGATGGGAGAGGGGTGGTTCTGGGAGGAATGGCTAATTCCAGCAAGCCAGGGTTAAACCTCGTGGCTGGGGATTTCTGGGGCGGAGCGGGTGCCGGGAGGAGTGCTTCAAGGGGAGGATTAAGAATGCACGGTAGCTCTGAGGATGTGAAGAAGGAATTGAATACAGAGGAAGAGATGCTGAGGAGGATTGGGAAAGGTGAAGTGGCTGTAAAGCAAGGCTGTCTAGATAGTTTCCATCTTTAACAGCAATCACAGCAAACAGCCATTTGTTAATGGCTTTAAACTGAGAGAATTTTAGATTAGAAATTATGAAGAAATTCTTTACTGTGAGGGTGGTGAGGCCCTGGCACAGGTTGCCCAGAGAAGCAATGGATGCCCCATCCCTGCAAGTGTCCCAGACCAGGCTGGATGAAGCTTTGAGCAACCTGGTCTAGTGGAAGGTGTCCCTGCCCATAGCAGGAGGTTGGAACTGGATGGTCTTTAAGGTCCTTTCCAAACCAAAGCATTCCCTAAACTGAATGTTCGGAGAGCCCTCCAATTGCTGGTTATGGTTGACAGCCATCAGTGCAGTTCGTCAGCGACTGGGGGCAGTTTACAGCAAAATCCTATCCGGAGAGAGCTAAAACAGCTGTGAAAAATACAATGAAACCTCACCGCTGTCTGGCTTTCCTGTGATAGATAAACTGGTTATGTTTTGGTACGATGGCAGAATCTCCACTTGCCGTTGCTGTCCGCGGCTGGATGGAATGTTTGGACCCGATCTCCCTGAATTCACCCTGATTGTGATCGTTACCACGATACTGAGCACCACTCAGTAGTGCTCAATGTTCTGTTAACTCAACAACTCAACGTTAGAAATTTCGGGCCTTTGTAGTTAAATGCAGTAAAATTTGTTGGTGGAAACAGACCTTTAGACAGATTTAAATGCAAACCCTAACTCTTACCAAGATTACACAGAATCGTTCCTGCAGGCATGTGCCACGTTTCTTTAACCTCTTCTCTTTAATTTTTCACTCCCCTTTTCCACTTTAACGAAGCTCTCCTAGCACTTCGAATTATGTACAATCATGCATTTCATTTAGATTCCATGTTACCTGTATCTGTGTTTTAAGTAAGGTTTTTCTGAATAAAAGTGAATGAAAGCATGGCCCTGTATCTTTTTGGTGATGCCCTCATTTCAAGCTGCAAGAATTTAATGTCAGCAGAGAGTTTGCTGCTCTCATTTACTATTTATACATTTTTCAGGGCAAATTGGACTAAGTCAAATTACTACAATATTTTCTTAAAGCATTAACTTTTATTTAGTTTCCTAGATTTGCTTGGCCTGTTGCACTGACAATGGTAATCCATATTTACAAGAAATTCAAGCATCACTTTTAATTAGGATAAAACAGCTGTGCATATCATATCCCTCTACTAAATGCATTTGTAGTTGATGAGACTACATCTCCCAGAGTACAACTCTTTATTGTCTCTTCAGCTGTACATCAAGTTGTGATACAGATGGTTGGAACCTGTAGTCATCACACTCATTAGCACCACAGTAACAAGAACCATTGTGAAACTCAACTCTGTATCATAAATCATTAATGGGTTATTGAGAAGGATCATACTTCACTGTTTGGAACAAGAAAATTCTTTTAGCATTATAGCCACGTTTAAAATGATGTGCTGCTTCCCAACCTATTTTAAGAAAATATTATTTCTGGACAATTTTGATTCTGTTTCCTGTTACAGCTTTCTAAAAGTCTGTAGCTGGATGGTAATTGCCAAGAGTATTTCTAAAAAAAAAAAAAAAAAAAAAAAAAAAAAAAAAAAAAAAAATTTTTTTATAAAAAAAAAAAAAAAAAAGAAAGAAAAAATCTATGTATCTAAATAAACAGCTTTTTGCCACCGATGCACACTCAGTTATTGCAGGCCAGAGGATGACTTTGTCCAGTCTATTCATTAAAACTCAATTTAGAAAATTCCACACTTAGCCCAATGAAGCTGTTCCCAATGACATCATTTCCCATAAAAAGAGAAAATGGGACCGCAGTTGCTACTGGGATCACATGACAATTTAACTGCACTTTGGAATCAGCTTCCATCATAATGGCCATATTCTGTACAAGCCTGCTGTAATCTCTGCACACTGTATTGCCCAACACCCCTTTTAACTCTTTCTGGTTTAATACCAGTGCTTAAACTTCTTTTAATATAAGGTATATCATAAAGTATCCGAGTTTTGTCTGTGTATTCCTCAAACAGGGAGATTTTAGTACCAATATCACAGGATCACAGAACAGCCAGGTTGGAAGAACCTCTGGAGATCACCCAGTCCAACCCCCTGCCAAGGCAGGAGGGCCACCTGGAGCAGTGACACAGGAACAGGCCCAGGTGGGTTTGGAATGTCTCCAGAGAGGGAGACAACTTTCACAACTTTCCTGGGCAGCCTGTTCCAGGCTCTGCCACTGTCAATGTAAGGAGTTCTTCCTCATGTTGAGATGAAACCTTGTTGTGTTTTAGTTCATAGCCACTGCTCCTCGTCCTGTCTCTGGGCACCACCAAAAGGAATCTGGTACTGTCCTCTTCACATCCACCTTTGAAACATTTATATGCATTGATGAGATCCCCTCTCAGTCTTCTCTTCTGCAGCCTAAACAGGCCCAGCTCCCTCATCACTGCTCATAAGAGGGATGCTCCAGACTCCTGATCATCTTTGTGGCCTCTGCTGGACCCTCTCCAGTAGCTTTTGTCTTTCTTGACCTGTGGAGACCAGAATTGAACAGAGCACCCCCAGAGGCAGCCTCACTAGGGCAGAGTAGAGGTAGAGGATCACTTTTGTAACTGTGAACTCTTGTATTGCACCATTTAGATTTTTTGACTTCCAAGAGAAAAAAACCTGAACTTCTGTCATCTGAAACCTTGGTTTCAGCTTCCCTTACTTACTGTCCCTGTTTCTTCTCTCTTATATGGTCTACCATGAATATCTGATGTAGGAAATCTGTGGGAAATAACACATATGAAGTTACCCTGCAGCCTAAAAAGTTAGTAAACTGTGGGGTTTTGTTTTGTTTGGAAAAGGATTTGTATCACCTGGTAATACTCATCTAGATATTAGATGTATAGATTGTTGTCCAGGCTGCCTTGGTTTGGTGGAAGGAGACAGGTGATCATTACTGTCATGTTTTCGCTGGTGTCTGGAGCAGGTTGGGTGAGTTCTTTGAAGGTGACTTTTTTCTCTTCTGTAGTTTCTGTGAGTTCAGAAGAAGCTCAGATGACAACTTAGACAATATCCTTAATTTTTAGAGAGTTAAAATTAATTAATTACCTTACACATTAGAGATGCTTAGAGGTTATCCGTAGAAATCTTTCTATTAATGATATGTGTGACCTGTAACAGTGTGATCTTGCCATGACTTCATGTTTGGCTTGGGAAGTACTGATGCCCAGCCCCATCCCTTCTCCATGGGCCTGCACCTATTTTTGGAATCTCAAAGCCAGATGGATAATTATGCTGCAGGCTTTCTGCCTTCCTGGTGCTATTCCTGCAACACCCTGCTGTGATGACACCTGTAGGGATCTGCTCAGGCAGCTGTGCCATTGGGAACTCCATAAAATGCCAGAAGTGTAGAGATGATTAATAATCACATGATGCTTAAATCATCAAAAGCACACACCTTGGGTGTATCCTGCATCCAAACTGAACCTATCTGAAGGATGTCACAAAGATTTTGGTCATCACATGCAAACATCCGGCATTCTTGAAATGCAGCAGTTTTGATATAATTCCCTTTCTGCTGGACTCTTGAAATGTACTTCCCAAACTGCCATACTTTGTTGCCGCTGAGAGCGGATCCATGCTCTCCTGATCACTTTAAAAAACAACAGTGATGATCTCATTTAAAAAACAAATGCTGGTAATTTTCAAACTACAAAATTAGGTACAAAATCATTAGGGCATCACAATGTGGTTTTCTTATTTTAGCTGTAAGAGAAAGCAAGTGACGCTCAGTCATGAGTTTTATTTTTCCAGGGAGAATTTGCTGATGGAAGTAACCTATAATTCAAGAAAATCAGCAAAAGCAAAGTACAGTAAAGACCAAAATATCAACAGAAGCAAAATACTTTTATGCTGAAAATTAATATAAAATATATTAAAAATAGAAACATAATAAAAATACAAAGCTTGTAAAATAAACTCAATAAAAATACAAAATGTAATAAATATAAACATAATACAAAATAAAGCATGTAAAATGCAAGCATATAAAATATATATTATCAATTAATATCAGACAAAAAGGAGAATTAAGGTAATATATTTACCATTAATGTAGATTAGTATATAAAAATATTATTAATATTCTAGAATATTGGGGAAGGGGTCATCCCTCCACTTTTCTCTTCTTTGTATATGAAATATGGGAAAAGCATGGCATCTCCCAATTTCTTCAAAAGCCCAAAGATGACAAAAATCCACGCAACTCAGGAAGAGAAATGCGGTTTATTGAGGTTTTCAGAGCTCATCTGCAAAGCACCTGCATTTCACATGGTTCCTTCTACCTGTAGCAAAATGTCACCAAAGACCTGGTGGCCAGGAAAATTTGCTTTTCATGTGAAATGGGGAAATTAAAAAAGAATGTCAATATAGTCTACAGGCATTTTAAAGAAAATGAAAAATGAGGGGAAAAAGGAAAAACGTTTAAGAAGTGATTTTTTTCCCTCTCCCTTCAGAATCTCTGCTACCTTGGTAGCTGAAATGGAAAAGTCTTGCTGGAAAGCCTGTGTGTCCTGAACTTGTGATGCAGAAAGGGACAAAATAACCATGTTTGATGGCTGAAGAAGCGCTGGCACGGCTTGCCTGGCTATGCCAATTCCTTTTGGCCCCTGTCCCTGAGCTCTCCACCAGTTTCACGGCAGTACAATGCACATGGTCTCTTTGGGACCATCTGTGCTTCTCTGCAGCACAAAAACCATCAATCAGCTTAAAGCCACATTGGGAAGACAACATAAGTTGATTTAGAGTATTTTAAAGGCTGGGGCAGATTAATACTCAACAGGACTCCAGCAGGGATACCTTCACAGTTCTTTCCAGCGTAGAGGGATACACTTCATTTAATCTTCATCACTGAACACCAAGAAATGCCTGTGTCTTGATATTCAACTTCTCAAAGTCTAATTCTCTTGACAAGATCTTCTTTTCCTAAAAGACAAGCTGCGAAGTAGAGAACACCCAGAACATTTTATCAGCCAGGCTTTCGCCGATTCCCTTCATTAGACGCTCTTCCCTTTTCAGAATGTGAGGGCACGCGGAAGTTGCTGGTTTTTTTTTTGCTTTTTTTTGTTTGCTCTTGGTCCATGCGGGGAAGCCTCGCTGTGTCCTCACCGGAGTCGGTGACAAAGCTGCCGCTGACCTCAGCGTCTCAGGATCAACCCCTCAGTCATTAGCACGTTTTAAACACTGCTCTTACCCAGCCAATTGTAATGGGGCTGCCCACAGCTGTCGGTTGTTTAACCTAAAAATTAGCTTAGCAATCACAGCTGAAATTACATGTCAGACTGTCGATGCATAAGAATACTTCATCCTGAGTCATCCAGAGTCTTATGATGATCTTAAGGGGTTTATAATTATGAACATCCAGGCAACAGACTCTGAAATTTGATAAAGACTGGAATTTCCAGATGTGAGGGAGATTAATTCTGATGAGAAGACAAGATTTATATTCTGTAAACACCCTTTTTTTTTTTTCTTTTGTCTTACCAGTCCTTTTCTTCTTTCAATAGCTGCATGTAGTCATCTTCTTTGAACAACCAAACACAACTTCTGCTTTGCTACATTCATTCATAGAAATATGTTTAAACAGTTGTCTCTTTTAACAAGCTGTTAGCTGGGACACAGCTGAGCAGATGAATTTTTTTTTCTGTCAATTAAACAGTTAAATTAAGCTAAAAGCAATATATCAGAATAAAATAGCCAAGGCATGGCAAACATTTCTCAGTATTTTGCAAAACAGGTTTTCCACAGCACCAAGGATTCTGGGGAGTCCCGGATTTAAAGGATAATCCTGGTCTGGAGCTGGATTTTTGCCACCTATGTCTCTTTTTATTTGACAGTATAACCAAAGTTTAATTTTAGTTTCATTACATCGGTGCTGATGGGGTATGACTAAGAAGTAAAGACATTGTTTCATGTTTGTTAGCATAAGGGACATGGTAAAAATGGATATGGGATCACAGGTTCCATGTGTTGACTTTCTTAGGAAAGCGAAACAAGCAGTAATTTGGATTTTTAGCACTTTTATGACATCTCTCACCCTGCAATGACGGTGTTCTGTTTCTTTGGGGATGGTGCAGAACAAAAGATTAGCAAAGCAACAGGGACCATTATGAAAAGAAACTGCTTGTTGTGCAGTTCAAGCCCAGAGTCTGAGGAGAAGGAGCCTATCAGGAAAGGAAAATCTCCTACTGCAGGTCACATTAGCATGTGTCCTTTTGGAGAACATTTAAGGGCAGCTAACGTGGTGCAGCTTCATATCAGAGGATTACTCAAAACATGGATGCTGCTTGGAGATAATCCAAGTCTCCACCCTAACCAGAAAGGTATCCTTCCTTCTCAGGAAATTTCAATTAATCCAAGGTATTACGAGGACAGCTACTTCTTGAGAGATTGTGAATGTGATTTTTTTTTTAAGGATTTTAAACATGTTTGTTTCCTTGCTTGTTTTCTTTCTTTGTAGTATATTTGTCCTATATTTCTCCTATATTTATTAAGATAAATCTGTGTTTCCCTTCTCTTTGTGTGTGTAAAAGAATTCACTATATTTTTACAAATTCATGCAATTTTTTGCATTTTTAAACCTTCATAGGAATAATCAAAATAATTGGCTAGTACTTGACATTTATTGTCAAGTAATTACTCCCTTGTGTTGTTTTACTCTGTTTCATGTTGAAGATAAATAATAGGATCCCTTGTAAGAGACAAGATAAGGAAGAGGGAAAAAGCTTGTTTTACAAAGAAAAACTATGAAATGAAAGAGAGAAGGCATTGGCCATGTTAATTCACAGCAGCCTGCTGAAAACAGGATTGGAACCATTAGATCACTCTACACAGGTCACAGGACTGCCACTCTATGACATAAATTTCAATTATTATAGACAGTGTCCCAACATGAAAGCAGCAGTTGACCTGAGCTGAACCCACGTTAGACAAGAGGCTCATTACCAATAACACTTGGCAAATGGGAATTTTCCTGCAAGTGCAAACTGAAAAGTGGAGTTACACACCCCCAGAGCACTGAGCAAAACCCTGCTCTGCTGGGTGAGTCTCTGGGCAGGATTTGTGACTACTCCAAGGAGAGTAGTTCTTATCTAACTGCAGAGACAACCGATTGAGAAACTCACGGTTAAAAAAAAAGCAATTTCTAGTGTTGCCTACAAAAATAAAGTTTAGTATCTTTTCTGAACACGAATCCTAAAAGCATTGAAGTTGATCCCATGCCTTTCAAGTTGAGCTCAAGATTCCCACTGACTTCAGTGAGTCTGGATTGGGTTTAAATTTCTTATTTGCTCGGGGAAGCTTTAGAACTGTCAAAGTAACTTTCATCAGGTTAAGCTGGATTAATGATACAGTAGTCACTTACCATAAAATCATGGAATAATTTTGGTTGGAAGGGACTTCTGGAGGTCAACTAGTTCAATTCCTGGCTCAAAGCAGGTCCAATGAGGAGTTGCTTAGGTTTTTGTCCAGGTGAGTCATAGAATCATGGAGTATCCTGAGTTGGAAGGATCACGGAGTCCAGCTCCTGGCCCTGCACAGAACAACCCCAGGAATCCCACCCTGTGCCTGAGAGCATTGCCCAAACACTCCTTGATGTCTGTCAGGCTTGGTGCTGTGACCACTGCCCTGGGGAACCTGTTCCATTGCCAGCCACCCGCTGGATGAAGAACCTTTTCCCAACACCCAACCTAAATATCTTTGAGAATGGAGATCCCACCTGTCTGGGCACTTGTTTTTGTGTTTGCCATCAGAATTTCCTGTGTTATAATTTGTGTTATCTCTTACCACTATGTCTCTCTGAAAAGCGTCTGTGATTGAAGGCAGAAATAAAACCTCCCCTTATCCTTCTCCCCTTACAGCTGAGCAAAGACTTCTCTAAGTCTCTCTCCACCTTGGCTGGCCTCCACTGCACTTTCTCCAGTATGTTCAGGAATTTATTTACCCAGGGCAGGTAACAGGAGGCTGCTTACAGAGCTTTGATTTAAATACCTGTGGCCAGTAATTTGCCTGTTGCTGTGACATGTGAAATGCTTTTTAACATCATTGAAAATCCCACCCATGCAAAATAAACCATTATGGTCCTTTGTGACTCTCCCAAGCCTCTCTGGGTTGACAACTGTGCAACCACACATTTCTGTCTGATCCTGGGCAGTGCAGGAAATGGTTTTAGGTGTTGGTATTAGTTAGAACAGTCTTAGAGCTTCTTTTTCTTGGTTTTGGATACCAGAAAAGAACTGCTGGATTACCAGGTACACCGGACTTCCCTTCTCCCAAAGTCAGCATGTCCTGTCCTTCACCCGATTAAGAAAGCACTGTGCTTTAGTTCACTTCTCTGACACCCAGGGATTTTCCCAGATAACTAGATCTCTGTTTTACAGTATTGCTGGAATGGCCACTGTACTCCTTACCTGTTTATCTCCTTCAAATATGTGCTGTCTGAGCAGGACTACTGCCTCTGGCTTTTGTTAGCTGAGATACACAGAAAAACCCCATCCCCAGTAGCCTATGCTTCTCGAGCTCCTTACATAATATCTTCATTAAAATGCCGATCACAGGATGCTGCTAAGAGCCAGATCAGGCTGGGATCAGCTTTTTAGGCCGTGTTCACTTTTGGACTTTTTGCCTGAGAAATTCCACAGGTTCACATGCTTGATTATGCAATTATTTTCTTGAATTCGTTTAAAAAACTGTCCCCGTGCTGAGTTCACAGCCCCAAAGCTGATCTTCCTTGTGATTTATATTCTGATAGTAAAACGTTAAGAAAGAGAAGTCTGGATTTTTGTCTTAAGAAGGTTCATTGGTAATGAAAAATCCCTGGTATTTTGTGTTTTGCTTTGGGAAGACCAGCAGAGGGGGCCTAAATCAGAGAGCAAACCCCGTCCCAGATTTGTGCAGGAATTAGGAACAGTATCAGTGTAAAAATCCCAAAACAGCCCCACTTTATTTTAGTTCTTTATTAAAACCAAAGAGGAATACAATGACGAAAAGGAAGGGAAAGTAGCTGTCTTAGGAAAACTGCACTATTAAGAAGCTGTCCAAAAAGTAGTACTAATTATTAAGGGGAAAAAAATTTGGCAGTTATTATATGATTCTGTCATTGGCTAACAGCCTCTAGAGGATGGTTCCCTGAAGTAACTTTTCATGGCTTTTGGAAGACATTCCCTCCACAAGCTACTCCTTAAGTTACCTCTGTGTCAGGAGATGGAGGAAGGAAAATTCAGCGCAGGATTTAGAGCAGGCTCCCAATTTAGGTTCCCTGGCCACCCCCACAATGGAGTTTTTTTGTGCTGACTATAGCAGGTGCTCAGGGAGGCAAAACTCTGCAGAATCAGCCTTTTGGAAATACTCCTTTTCCTCCTCCTGCACCTCACAATATTTAGTGTTGCAAGAGAGAAAGTTTTCCCTGTTTCTGTGAGTAGTCCTTTCAGTTCTAGTGCACTGAGACAGCCCACATGGAAAGAAACCCTTCCAGATTCATCACAGAAGATTTAAATGTAATAAATATTGCATGTATATACATGTATAGAGAGGGATATATACATATATAAAATTCCAGATGTGGAAAGGGAATGCAAGTCTTTCCATTGAATTCAGTGACCTTGGAACCACTCCAAGATGATAGACACAAAACAGGGATCTAAGAATCAGAATGTAAATAACAATGACACTGTCTGCCTCTTCACCATGACGGTTTGTTCTGAAGCAAGAAAGCAGAAATCTGTTTCTTTACAGCAAAACAGAATCAAGAATTTCTATCTTGACTTCTAATGTTTTATTTGAATAATCATAAAGAATAACATAGAAGTAATGTCAAACAAAATGCCATTATCATCAAATGGGATTTTCTTCAATTCACCTGAACATGTTCTGTATTTCTGTTACTTAAATAAACACAGGTGATTTAGTCACACCCCAATGTAAACTAATAAAAGTATGTTATGAAAAGGAAATGGATAATATGGAACAAGGACTCTGGGTTCCATCACTGTCCCATCATAACAGACAAATCTTATCTTCATATAGATGGCCCATCTCCTGCAGAAAAGGTTGGAGTTTTTCTGGATTTCTCTTTTTATTATCTCTCTGAGTAAAAGTGCTTTTAATGTCAATAAACAGGAAGAGAAGTCACAGTAGAGTGGTCTGGAGGAATATACAGGTCTCAGGCAGACCTGACTAGAGTTCACCCTTATGTGAAGGATACATCTGGATTACTTAAGTCACAATAAAACATCCGGTTAGGTCGGGGAGGGAAACTTGATGTGCAGGAGTTCTTTGTCTGGAGGCAAATGTTGTCCTTCAAAAGACATGTGCCTCTTTTAAACAAATACTGTTAATGCAAGTGTCAGTGAATGCTCACAGAGCACTTTGCAAACAAAACCCAAAGCCAAGCAGTTTATAATCAAGTTGAAAAGTCATGGATGTGAAATTGGGAAGAAGGGCAGGGACAAGTGCAGCTGCAGGTGGCTGGGATCACTGCAGAGTTTTAGTGCTTCAAACACAAGTGTCACACCAGGTACAAGGTGGAAAATGGCTCTTGCTTCTTATATTGAGGAAATCCTGCCCAGGGTATGCCACAAAAAGTCACTGACCAACAACCAGGAATCCTCTACTTCTGTGCCTGAAGATGCTCCTATTTTTGTCCTGGCTGTCTGAATAAGTATTGTCTTACCCCTGTGTATTTTATATTGCTATTTTGTATTTTTCTGTGATGCTCTGTTGTTATAAGATGTTTTTCTATATATTTTTCTCTTTCTTTCTTCTGAGGGAGCAAATAGTCAGGTGTAAGGAGGGGAGAGGAGGAGAGAATGATTTACTCACAGTTATGGTTAGCTTAACTAGAGTTGCAAAGACTTGCGTAATCACCTTTGCTCCATCTTTGCTAGTAAGTAAAGCAATCTTTGAGCTTTCTAGTACTGAGACCAACTGGACTGAGCTGGCTTGTGCGTGTAGCTGATGTCCCCCAAACATACCCCGCATTCCTTGGGACAGTGTTTGGGTGCAAAGCCATACCAGGAACCTCAGTAACAGACTGAAAGTATGGATGATCCAGTGCCGTGTACGACTCCACGCCCTGGCCCTGTTTGACTGACTGGTACAGATGCAGCTTACTCTGGCAAAAAAAGTGCAATTTCTCTAGTTTACCATCTATTGCTTGGGAACAGGTTGTATTAATCTATAAAACAGTGGTGGACAGCTGTATTTACTGTTTTGCAAATGGAGAGAAGACACAGTATTTCAACTTGTCCTAATTGTTCAGCCTGAAGAAGGGAAGGCTTCGAGGAGTCCTTAGAGCACCTTCAGTGCCTGAAGGGGCTCTAAGAGAGCTGGAGAGGGACTTTGGACAAGGGCCCAGAGTGACCTTAAAGCCTGGGGGAAAGGCTTTAAACTGACAGAGGTTAGATTAGACTTTAGGAAGAAATTCTTTATTAAGAGGGTGGTGAGACACTGGCACAGGCTGCCCAGAGAAGCTGTGGCTGTCCCATGACTGGAAGTGTTCAAGGCCAGACTGGATAGGGCTCTGAGAAACCTGGTCTAGTGGAAGGTGTCCCTGTCCTTGGCAGCAAGGTTGGAACAAGATGGTCCTTAAGGTTCCTTTCAACCCAAACCATTCTATGATTCTATGATAATTAGAACTAGACTTTGAGTTTTAAATTGATGGGAGCTCACACACAAGTTTTAACTAAACAAAGTGAACTGAAATGGATGCAAGTCATTAGCAAAATTAAGGAATGATTTGAAGGAAGAAAAGATGGGAGTTATTTTCTTCAAGTTTCTAAATTGCCTGAGAAAGGCAGCATGCAGAAAGGGCTATGTGTGAAAAAACATGCAGGTGGAACAACATGCTAAAAGCTGAAATGAGAGGCAATTAGGGAAGATAGGAATGCAGAGGCTTAAATGCTGAAAACCTCAGAGACTTCAACTCAAGAAGGTAACTTGGATGCAGAAAGCAGAGGAGCCTGTGCTGTTTGTAAGCAACAGGAAAAGTTTCATCAACATAGTGTCAGCAGAAGTGTACCTCGAATCAGCATCAGATCATAATGATTGCCACATTTAAAGGGCTCAAATGGATGTTTCTTACCTAGGATACAGTTTTAGGTTTTCAGTAAATGCTATCACGAGAGATGACACTTTCTGAAATAGTAATTTACAGTTAAACGAGGTATAAAATAAAACCAATAGAAGGAAGGTATATATCCATTGTTTGATCAGACAGATGTATGCAAGAAACATTTTTGGCACTCTGTTACATTTACATGGGACTGTCTTTGCCTGGATGTGTGTTGGTTTGTCTCCTCTTCAGGCAACACTAAACCATACAGCACAGGTAACATTCTGAAGCAGATAGGATGGAGGCATGGCCTTACTTCACTTGCATTCATTTTATGACAGATTCTCCCTAAAGTTTTGTTTTCCTAAACAAAGCAAAGAGCTTTTCTCCTTATAAAGTATTCTGTTTTGCTCACGGTGAAAGAGAAAATAGAGGAAAAGGGTGCTGTACTTACTGCTGTCCATTTTAGTGTTATTGTACCCTCATAAATAATTGAGTGAAGTAATAGTGTTTTTCAAATCTGTTTTGCACAGACACTGAAATAATCTCAGATAATTGCACTGGAGCTTTATTCACTCTAATGTGGATCAAAGAAATTGCATCACAGCACTGTGGAAAACACTCACACCCATGTTGTCACAGTATTATTAGCAGGGCTGGCAGCAAGTCATGTGAGGCCCACCTTGTGAACATTCCAAGAAGAAGCACTTCACCCATAAATCTGTGAAAATGTACTCATTTTATAGAATCACAGAACTGCTTGGGTTGAAAGGGGCTTGAGAGACCATCCAGTTCCAAATCCCTGCCATGGGCAGCGACACCTTCCACCAGACCAGGTTGCTCCAAGCCCCATCCAAGCTGGCCTGGAACACTTCCAGGGATGGGGCATCCATAGCGTCTCTGGGCAACCTCACCATCCTCAGAAGGAAGAATTTCTTCTTAATATCTAATCTAACCCTGCCCTCTTTCAGTTTAAAACTGTTGTGCCTTGTCCTGTCACTGCATGTTTTGTAACCTGACTTCATGTTTATATAAGCCCCTTTATATATTAAAAGGCCACAAAAAGGTCTCCATGGAGCCTTCTCTTCTCCTGGCTGAACAACTGCAACTCTCTCAGCCTTTTGCCATAGGAGAGGTGCCCCAGCCCTCTGACCATTTTCATGGTCCTCCTCTGAACTGCTTCAGCAGGTCCACACTGTTTTTCTCTCAGGAATCCATAACTGGACGCAGACGTTCAGCTGAGGTCTCACCAGCGCAGAGTAGAGGGGGAAATGTAGGCTGCAAGATCAAATTGCTGGCTCATGTCCAATTTTTCACCCATCAGTATCCCCAAATCTTTCTCCACAAGACAGGTCTCAGTCCTTCCATCCCCCAGCTCCTCTTCTGCACAAGGTTTCCTCAATACTGCACAGCTGAAGAAAAACAAAACTGTATAGAAGAAGCAATGCAATCAAATTTCTGCCATATTGCCTTAGAGACAGAAGGCAGCTTATCTTGCTTTTATTTACACTAAGTGTGTCAATATAATTTGTGAAACTCTTGAGAATAAGGCTCGTTATCATATTAGGTGCTGAGTTTAATTGATCTGTTATCTGCTGCCACTGAGACAGCACGGGAACCTCAGCAAGGCTCACAGAGGGTGTGGAGCAAGACTGTGACCTCCCACATTAGTAACTGCTTGTCATTTTGTTTTCAGAGCCTTGTACTCCAGATTTACACTTCCCAGCGGCAGTTAAGCACTTTGTGCAGGTATCAGTATGTGTTTGCTGAACTCCAAAGTGCTGTCTGCATCAGCCGCAGGGCAAAGTGCAGCAGAGCTGTCATTCATGCTGCTGATGTTCAGGTTGACTTTGGTTGACTTTTAAAAGCTGTTAGCAGTGGCCTCTCCAGAAAGTGAAAATTAGCTTTTCGTGTGGAAACTAAGTTCAGGCATTATAAAGAGAAATTTTTTTTGGTCTTCCTTGGAAACTAAGATATTGGTCAAATCCAAGGGCTCCATTATGATGTGATCCTTCCAGAAATCATAGAATCATTAAGGTTGGAAAAGACCTCCAAAATCATTGAGGCCAACCTTTGACCAAACACCACCTTGCAAACTAAACCATGGCACTGAGTGACACATCCCGTTGTTTCTAGAACACTTCCAGGGATGGTAACTCCACCACCGCCCTGGGCAGTCTGTTCCAATCCTTACCCACAGTTTCAGTGAAGAAACTTCTCCTGATGTGAGAACTCATTCCAAGGCACAGCTTGAGGCTGTTTCGTCTTGTCCCATCCCTTGTTCCCTTGGAGAAGAGCCAGACTCCCACCTGGCTCCATCCTCCTGTCAGGAAGTTGTAGAGAACAAGAAGGTCCCCCTGAGCCTCCTTTTCTCCAGGCTGAACAACCTCAGCTCCTCCAGCTGCTCCTCATATGACCCTCCAAACCCTTCCCCAGCTCCACTGCCCTTCTCTGGGGGCTCCAGCACCTCAATATCTTTCTTGTACTGAGGGCCCAACACTGGACACAGGATTCAAGGTGTGGCCTCACCCGTGCTGAGCAGAGAGGGACAATCTGGCCAGATGTTTCACTTCACTTCACTTCACTTTGGTGCTCTGTCAAACATCTCTTCCCTAAGTACTTGCAGGCTCTGAGGCAGCTCTGTTACTCTCAGCTCTCAAAGCTGCACTTCCAGCAAGGAATGTCAGAGCACTCCTGGCCATAAAGGTTAGACTGGAAGTGGCAGCTTTGGACTCCCATCAATGTCTTGCCAGTTTCTTTGGGGTTAAGAAGAAATTTCAGTCTGGCATGGTTTAGATGGTTTAGACCAGCCATGTGTAAAAGCTGTGGCATGTGGTAGCTTCACTGCTGGTGGAGATCTCAAAATAAATCTTTCGAATTGCGAATTGACTTGAACAGGTAATTCCTTAAGTAAACTTACCTATCATTAAGAGAATACTAATGAGATGAGCATATTTGCTTTCTATAAGTTGTAAAACAGCAAGAATGGGCATTACCTTGTAAAGGACGTTGGAAGTTTTCTGAGTGCTCTCCTTCCCAAGCTCAGGTTGAGACTGAGCAGGAACTTCATGCCTGTCTCGGAGGCAGGACATAAAATCCCCACTGATGGAGACTGTGCAAGTGTACAAATGCACAAAACCTCTATAACTTTACCATTTTTTTAACAGGAGAAATATGTTTTACTCAATTTTGTTGTAAAAGAAGGGTTGAAGCACAGAGTTAACAGGATAAATTCTCACCACTAACCAATCACAAGATGCTGGAACCTTGTGAGCTTCTCCTACTCATCTTTTCTATGCTCACCCCCAGCTGCTGCATTCCTGTGTTTTGGGGACAGCTGGGAAAACCCGCACCGGGAATATATTGTACAGCTGCAGTGTACATCCTTTTCCAACTCTGTACTGCCTATTCGGGTGTGTTGTGGTGCAAAGCTCCAGGACTGTGTGTGCACCCCCTGCATTTAGCACAAAGAGGAAATGAGACCCAGAAAACACTTTAAATTACTTGCTATTTATTTATATTATTTATATTTTCTACCACATTAAGATTCCATTACACTGTGCATTGCACTAACACAAGATAAATAGTTCTTGACTCAGTAAAACAGGAGAAAACAGAGGAATATAAAAATAGCTGTTACCTATAGCTGTGTAACTGTGAAAAGTCATAGTTCTGTGACTTCCGTTATAACCTTCAGAGGCCTGTTTCTATTACGAACCACCACAACCATTTAATTTACAATTACTAGTTTGGACATGGTTGATGACTGGGGCTATTTACAGAAGCAAAGTATGTTGATGGTGTATTTTTATTTTCTGTCACCTTTCTCTTGTCGTATGGATTGGGTTTGAACTAATTTGTTGAAAAACCAACAAGAACCTAAGGGTTCAAAGGTAGACCATGGCTGTGTTTTGCCTCAAAAAGCTGTAATGCAAATTTTATGTTAATTCAGGAGGTGATTCATGAATTCTTTGTGGAGCTGGAACAGACCGAGCAGCTGCGTGTGATAAAGAGCCATCCTGTGCTACATCTTCTGGCAGATCAGGGCCTGAGCCTGTGAGATTTTGGGAACAGGATGTATGTCCTGTCCTACATGAGCTCTGCATGCATTTGTGTCATGTCTGGTTAGAAGCCAGGAATTACTGTGGGTTTCCCTTTTCATAGAATCATAGAACAGTTTGGGTTGGAAGGGACCTCAAAGACCATCTTGTTCCAAGCCTGCTGCCACGGGCAGGGACACCTTCCACTATCCCAGGTCTCTCCAAGGCCCATCCAAGCTGGCCTGGAACACTGCCAAGGATGGGGCAGCCACAGCTTCTGTGGGCAGCGTGGGCCGGGGCCTCACCACCCTCACAGGAAAGAATTTCTTCCTAACATCTGATCTAAACCTACCCTCCTTTAGCTTTAGGCCATTTCCTCTTGTCATATCACTGCATGTCCTCGTAAAAAGTCCCTCTCCAGCCTATTTCACGAGGGTACCTCCTCTCGTGGAATACTTTGGTACATCAAAGCAGTAAGAACAGTTTTTCACCTCTGCACATAAGTACTAATAAATCCGTGGTGAAGAGCTGTAGATGAGCGATGTGATGACCAGAAATGCCGCAGTCCCTGGTGTTTTTAGCACTTGTCGGTATCCACCAACACGAATTTTGGAGCCCAAAGTCTGAAAGGTTGGTCAGATTGTGTGCATGTGAGAGCTGGGTTTGCATTCACAGGTGGGGAAACAGGAGGCATGTCCAAGGGCAGCATTCCTGCAGGAACCTGGCTGGGAAAGGATATGACCTGTCACAGGGGCTGGGGGTGGCTGCAGCTGGGCTGGAAGCCCTCGGAGAGCTTCAGAAGGTAAAGGAATCGCCGGTGTCTCGAAGAGACAGCCACGAGGCTCTCCAGGAAATAAAGCACTGGTTTTTGTTCTCTGAGCAGTGTTGGATCTCTGCACACCGAAGCCGCGCCCCGGACACCGCCCCGCTGCCCGGGACGTGCGGTGGGCAGCGCTCTTTGCAGCGGGGCAAGGCCGGGCGACCCTGGCCGCCTTGGGGGCACGGCGAGGAGGGGAAACAAAGGGCTCCGCTCTCAGAAACCGGCCTTCACCCCCGGCCGCACGCCCGGCCTGTGCCCCACAGACCCCGCGCTTATCGCCGCAGCCTTGGCCGCCGCGGGGCCGGGCGGGGAGCGCCTCCCGCTGCGGGGGGAGCGCGGCCGAGCGGAGCGGAGCGGCCGGGGAAGGGAGGGGACGGGGGTGGAAGGCAGCAGGCGGGAGGCGGGGAGGAGGCCGGCGCTGGCAGCGGGCAGCGGGGGCGGCTCCCGATAAAGGGGCGCCGTGCGGGTGGGCGGCGGTGCGGCGGCGATGGCGTGGGGGTGCGCGCTGTGCCTGGCGCTGGCGGGAGGGGCCCTCCTGGCGCTGCTGGTGCAGCTGCTGCGCTGGCTGAGGGCCGACGGGGACCTCACGCTGCTCTGGGCCGAGAGGTGGGGGAAGAAGCCAGGTAATGCCGCCCGCCAGCAGCCCCGGCAGGGGACCGCGGCGGCGCCGGGGGCGGGCGCGGGGCGCTCCGCAGGCGGGGTGGCGAGGAGCACAGGGGTGCTGGTGGCACCAGCTGTCCCGTGGGGTTATCCATAAGAATACCCCAAAAGTGTAATTTACCTGTCCTTTACCTGGGTAAGGCGCGTGGTGCCCCTCGTGCGGGCAAAGCAGCTCCCAAAAAACCGCACCCCTGAGTTCCGGCGGGTCTGTGCCGAGGGCTGGCTTGTTTGGCCCAAAACTGTTTGTTTTGCACAGTTTCTGGGCAGGTTCCCGGTCCTGGCAGGGCCCCGCGGAGCAGCTGAGGCTGCGGCCAGCGCTGGGCACAGGGACAGTGTGGAAAGACGTCTCGGGAAGGGACGAGGGTGCCTGGCCCGTGTGGCCGGGACGAGTGGCTTTGTAGCCTAAATGTTTAGCTTCTGCTCCAGCCTGTTCTGACATCTTCAAGCAGATCTTGTGTTCACAGGGGTGTCGAAAGTGTTTACGGTGAAGTCAACATGATTGTTAACGCTGGGGCTAAGTGGTTTTCCTCTTCCGTGAGTTGTGCCCTGAACGGCGCCAGGAACCAGCCCGAGCACGCTGTCAGGGGCCGTACACTGCATCTGTGTAAGGTGCTGCCTTTGTCACCTGGGGGACAAAAGCTCAATAAAATACTGTCAGACAGGCACTTTCAGTTCTTGCTCGTGTTGAACTTTCTATTCTGACTGCCATTCTCCCTATTTCTGGACAAAGATCTTTAGAAATCATAGGTATTGTTTGCTTAATAGAGGTTTTTGGTCAGAAAAGGCACAAATTTGTGAATATCCAACCGCTGTGGTGATTTATGGCTGCCGTGAGCTGCTGGCTGTGGGTGCTTGAGGTGGAAGTGGAGAGTGAGGACAGAAGCTGATTGGAAAAAAGGTGGGATGAGAGACACTACAAGATGTCCCACGCGGGAATTGAAACGGGCTGTTGGGCTGAGATAGGGAGAAAGGACTGCATCGGATGAAGGTGGATCAGGAATGGTGGAGTGACGGTTTGAGCCTGGGACCATGATTCCTTAGGGGATGGGAGCGCAGGTGAAGTTTGGCATTAGGAGCAGCTCGAGGCATCCTTGTTTCTTGCTCTCAGTAGAAGCTTCCTGCAAAGGTGCATGCTTTTCTGTTCTCTATAGATGGATTAGCACAAGTAATAAAGCTCTAAAAATTACTACATTTAGATCAGTGTGAACAATCTCTTGTAGCTCTTTGGGTACTCAGACCAAAGTTTTGTATGAACTCCGTCAGAGTTCCCTTGCTGTAAGAAAACTGCCTAGTGTGGACTTTGGAAAGAATCAGAGCAGAGAAATGAGATAAATCTTGACTAGTACAAACAGAATTGAAGTTTTATCCTGAGGCATCTGTGTGCAAAGCACATCAAGATGTAGGAGCTCTCTTGGGTAGACAGAGTGTTATTCAAATGTAGCCTTCAGAATTATTGAAGGCCTGGAAACCCTTTAAGTAGTCTCTAAAAATTCCCATGTAAAGACCAATGTCATAGTTTTGTGAAGGAATTGCTTTAACATGTAATACAAGAAGAATCAGGCAGAAATTTGCCAGCATAAGAGGTGGGCTGGGTTTTGGCCACCTCCCCTTTCCCCCCAGCCTCTTTGCTTGTAATTAAGTAAAATACATAGCTGAAATGGTACCATTCAGCAAATCAGGTAGGAAAAGAGAAGGGACGAACACTAGAAACAATGTTTCGTTGAATATATTCTCCCTTTTCCTTCTCTCCATATTGTGCATGTAATGTAGGGTACCTAAGTAAATAAAGTGTGGATCCCTTGATTTTTTATTTAGGCTGTTATTAGAGCTATCACTCTTGCAGTCATTATATTGTGTTATCACTTCTACAACCTTATTATGGGTGTTGAAGTTTTTGGAGATTAAGGTATTCAGCAGAAAGTGGACTGATCTCCTATGTTTCTTATGATATAAACTATAATTCCAAAGAAAGGCCTTAACGTAGGTAAGACTGGTTCAATTCTATAGGGAAAACTGACTTTTGGATTTATTCATTGGCAGGTGCTGGATTGCTTCCCATCCTCTGAATATGCGTGTGGTCAGGAGAGAAGGGTTTTTGGGTGCTGGATGCCTTTCCTTCCTTGTTGTATTTCATTAGGTGGATAGAAGTCACCTTAAACCCTTGTGCTTTTCACAGGCAGCTTAATATTATCAAGCTAAGGGGGAACCTTCCATGTATGAAAACCCTGCTCTTAAATTTAGGAATAATGGTATGATTCTTTAGGGCTCTGGAGTGGATGTTCTGTTTTAAACTTCCACACTTCAAATACTTTTCCTGAAAGAAATGACATGGCAACCTTGTGCTATAAATGCTATAAAATGTTGGGAAAAGCCTCCAAACAGAGCTACAAAACAACCGTTTGGATTACTTGCAATGCTACTCAGTTCAGCCTCTCATTTGTTATGCCTTGTAGAGCAGTAGTTAATGGTTAGTAATAGAATAATCTGCTTTTATTTTTTAATTTGGCACGGTTAATTTTTAAACTTATTTCCAGCAACAACAGGACATTTATTCTGGAACAAAGCTGATGGTTTGGTACTTGTTCTATACCAGCATTTGAGGTTTCCTGTTATGTTAACTCTCAGTAGCTCAGTGCTTGGTAAGGATCAGCTCTGGGGAATCGGTGGGAGAACTTTCCTTATCTCAGTTAATTATTCTGTTCACAGAACAAGATCCTGAATAACTGCTGTGAAGCTGCCCAAGACAGGTTGGGAACAGGGGAACTAAGTGGTAGGAGGAAGCGGATTTATTTTCAGTAGCAAGAGGAATGAGTGTGGTAAGCAGGGTTGAAATTATGTCCATGTGTTGTTTTGTTCATGTAGTGTTTGTCTGCTCGGGTTTTCTGCAGGAAAAAAATGTAATAGGAGAGGCAAACTCCCACGTTTATTGTGATTAATTCAATAAACTTGGAATATATTGGAATAAAACTGCAGGAAAAGAGTGTGAATAAGCTTTATAGACAGCAGCCATTTGTTCTAATGATGAACACAGTGGATGTTCCTACAACGTCAGGAACATCTCTTTCCACCTCCCCAGTTCATACCCTTAGAATACATCTCTCCTTTGGGAAGTGACTCCTGTTGCTGTTGTAAGTGTTTTTAGAAACAAAGAGCTCCAAACAATCCCAAACCACAAAAGCTTGACTTTAGGAGGGATTTTTCTTTGGCTGAAATACAGTCAGCTTAAGAAAAGACAAATAATACTCACTGCCAGCCCCACAAAGTCAAGCCGAGCTCTGATAGTCAATCTTGAGTGCTCGCTGCTTTTGTCTGAAGGTAAAGGGTTTTGATGCTGGTCTCTTTGTGGGAGTTGTGTCATTAAGACTCCAAAAGTAGAAATTTGAAACACAGTGTAGAGAGAACCAGGAACTGATCACCGAAGAGAGCAGGAAGTAAAAGCAGTGCCAGCCACAGTGAAAAAGGAGTACTTTTGCTAAATGAAATGAGTGGTTGAGTTTCAGTGAGCTGAAAAATGCTGTTCTGACCCTTTTCAGAATGGGACTGGCTTTAAGTCTCAGGAACTGCATTTGGCTCTGATTTGAATTATGCCATGAAATCATTCTGGGTTGGCTAGATGTTGGAATGCACAAACTTGAGAAACAGAGGGAAGAGCTCATGTCAGCACTGCTCTGAGTCAGATTTTCCCCAAGACAGATATTCACTATGGCTGATCTTGAGGAACACAGACACGTGTCAGGCAGCGATTCCTTCTGGGAAGTGCTCTGATATATGTGATCCTTCATCCCTAAATCATGTTCTGGAATTAATTGAGTGATTTTCCAGCCATCTGTGGTATTTGATGATATTGGATATATGTCTGGAAAACGAAGGCTTTTCCCAGTGCCCAGGTGTACCACGGAGTGGGCATGATTGTAGACAAGTGGGAGCAGGCATATTAGCAGAGGAGTAAAAGGAGCAAGATGCTCTTTTTTTTTTACTACAGGTTAAAAAAGCATGTCAGGGCAGGAGCTGTGAGTACACAGGAAATTCCCACGTGAACTTACACCTTGGGAACTCTGTGTGCTGTGCCCTGGCCAGTGCAGGAGCTAACCTGCATCAGATACAAAACTAAGTGCCTGAACACCCATTGGGGTTTTTGTGATTAGCTGCCTTTGTTCAGAGAATTTTACTCTGTCAGCAACTACTCTGGAACATTTTTTGGGATGAAAACATGATTTGGAAAGATTTGCTTAGGCTTTTGTTTGTATTTGCAATAGAGTAACTGTTTCCTGTCAATTCCAAGAATTCTCTTCTCCCTTTTCCTCTGAAGCTGTTTTTGATGAGGTTAGTGGAATTGTTATGAGTGGATGGCCTGCAGAAATGCAATCAGATTTCTTCCATCAGGTAAATAACCTGTGTTTATTCAGATTAGCCTTGGTACAAAGTTCAAATGGCAACAGAACAACTATGAACAATTTCACAACTGCGTGTGACTAAAAAATAAAGAAGTCAGGATTTTGTAATACCTCCCAAAATGAGCATATTTCTTAAAAACAGCACCAGATCACACCCCTGCAGTGAGTTAGATGCTTATCCTAGCACTGGCAATGTGTGAACTGCTGTCTTGATTCTTTTGATAGAACATGAACTGCGTGGCAAGGTTGTCTGGGTGACAGGAGCCTCAAGTGGCATCGGAGAAGAATTGACTTACCAGCTGGCAAAGCTGGGAGCCTTGCTTGCCATCTCTGCCAGAAGGGAGGACGAGCTGCAGAGAGTGAAAAAGAAATGCCTTCGTAAGTACAACTTAGCACTTCATGGAAGCAGTTCCACCCTTGCTGGGCTGGAATTGCCATAGGAACACTAACCCACATATCACAACAATAAATTTAATGATGGAAGTCAACTTTATAGAGAGCTGGTATCTTCTTTTTGTGAGTGAGGAGCCTTTGTATAGATGTGCATTTCAACTGCCTACACATGCCACTGTTACCTAAAAATCTCATTATCACTTGCAAGTGCTCTTGTAAGGTACTAGATTAAGAAATGGGAAAAAATACTGTGGGGAATGGAGGAAACAATCTCAGGGGTATCATCCTGTAAAGAACCAAACCATGTAGCTGCTTGCTACTAAGAAATACTCTTTCTTCAGGTTTGTGCACATTACAGGCAGAGAGACAACCGACTTTGCTCTTTGGAAAATGGACTAATAAAAATGTTCAGAAAAAGTTGTTCTAAGAATGTGTAAGAAAGAGGATCTCCTGTAATCAAGAGGGAAAAAATGTGAAGCAAAATATTTAACTACTTCAGTTGTCTTCCAGTTCGCTTTCATATGCCTGATGAGTCAGTAGTGTGGCTTCATTCCTCCTGTTTCTCTTTCTCTCTCACATTTTCTGGCTTGGCAGCAAGAAGAAAAGGCAGTTAATTCACACTGATAAATAGAGGGTTTGAACATGATTAACGTTATGCATTTTTTTCAGACTATTTATCCTCTATAGCTCAGGATGGAGTATTTTATGTGGAATGTATTATCACACCAACAGGTCAGCCTTAGAAATGTTGACAGAATGTCCACAATCTACTTGGAATGTGTGCTAGGAAATAATCAGATGTTTTTCTTGGATTAGCACCTAAACATGCCTAGAAAGCTGAAAGTTGCAGCTGCCTCCTCAGAAAATCTTTCAAGGAACTTTCAAAAATGCGCAACTCCTTAGTTTTACTGTCTGGGGGCTCCAAAAAGCAGTCACTTAAATTTTATATTTGAAAAGAAGCAAGGGACATGTGATGACAGTGTGGTTTGGTGGCAATCATGACAAAATCCCAGTGCTGTGTGACGCAATGGTCAGCACAAGTCTGCGACACCGTTTGCTCTGTGGCTGTTTGTTGTGATTGCAAAACTCCTGACATGAGATGGGCTGGCAGCAGCTGCAATCCTGGATAGGCACTTTTAGGAAATGCTTGTGTGATGTGCTAAGGAATATTCAGAAATACTATTTCAAGTGATGGGACCAAGAACATGGATTTATCTGGGATGATTTCTGCCTCTGCCAACTTTCAGTGACCCTGTCAATGTCTGAGCTGTGCCATGCACAAGCTTCAAAGTCTTATGTGGCCCTGTGCTTCGCAAATATTTGCTGCTGAGCTTTAACTGAAGGTCTGATTAGTAGGAGTACTGGAAATTCTTCCGTAACACAGAAACATAACTCGGGCATGAAGTGACAGGGCAAGGGGGAATGGCTTTAAACTGAGAGAAACCAGGTTTGGATCAGATATTTGGAAGAAATTATTGCTTTCGAGGGTGGTGAGGCCCTGGCACAGGTTGCCCAGAGAAGCTGTGGCTGCCCCATCCCTGAAAGCATCCAAGGCCAGGCTGGATGAGGCTTTGGGCAACCTGGGGTAGTGGAAGGTGTCCCTGCCCATGGCAGGGGGGTTTAGAATGAGGTGATATTTAAGGTCCCTTCCAACCTAAACCATTCTGTGATTCTATGATAGTTCATGTTTTCCACAGCCAGCTTTTGAGTAGTGGAAGGTAGTAATTGGACCCAGTACCACTCTTATCCTTTGCTTCTCAAGGCTGTATAAATCCATCTTCCACCCCTTTCCTTGACTCTTACGTGTGCCAGCCACCCTAACCAACTTAGCGGCCCTTTGCTACACTATCTCCAGTTTATCAGTATTTGTTTTGAGCTACAAAACAAAAAAAATAATAGGGGTCCAAAACTAGACACAATGCTCTAGGTGCAGTCTGAGAATGCTGTGTAGAAGCTCTTAAAAATCACTTTTCCTCAGTCTGCTTTTACTAGTGCAGCCCATTAGCATTTGTCATTGCCAGAGCCAGTTGCTGGCTTGCACTCAGCTTGCTGCTGTCCTCCCATCAGGACGCCAGGTCTTGTTTGGGGAGCTGATCCCTGACCCTTTGGCTGTTGGCCTGCAGTACTGCAGAGCATTGTCCTGTCCCAGGTGTGAAAATCTGCATTTTAATTTATTGAGCTTAATGAGCTTTGTCAGACTATTCTTAGAACTTGTGAAGATTCCTCTGCATGGCAGTCCTTCCCTCCAGCAGCTGCTCCTCTGAACTTGATGTTAAACCAAACTTTTATGAAAACCTGTGGTTTTTTTCCCATCATCTGGGTCATTAATGAAGATATTCAAACATACTGATCATGGAGGGATACCACAGCTGATCACAAAGAGCAATTGAGTTGGTCAGGCAGTATGTGACCATGCTAAATCCATGATGGCTTTTCCCATACACCTTCTTGTCCTTCACTTACCTGGAAATTGCTTTCAGGAGGAATTGCCACGTGATTTTCCCAAGAACTGAAGTTAGGCTGTGTGACATTTATTTTTTCCTGTCCCTGGGGAGCTACTCCACTTAGAAGAACATTTCAAAAAGGAGTGATATTGGTCAGCTCTTGTAAATCATGGATGCATATATTGCCCTGCTTGTACATGCATTTTGTCCCTGATTTGTCTGACTCTAGGCAGTGTTTCCTTCCCCAGAGCATAGCCTGAGGAACGTGGCAGACTTGAGAGGAGATCTTGCCAGAGGAGACTGAGGCAAAGAAGTCAATAAGTACCTCGTGCTTTTCTGTGCATTTCATCAGTTCCTCCTCACCATCCCTGTCCAGCAGTGAGCTCACTCTGTCTTTGGTCTCCCTTTTGTTGCTGCTGTACCTGTGGAGCCTTTGCTGCCTTTCACATTCCTCAAGTCCAGTGGAAATTTCAGTTTCAACTCCAGCTGGGTGTTGATCTTCTGACTCCATCCCTGCATGCTTGTCCAGTGGATCCATGTGCTTCCTGGGTGGCCTGTCCCTGTTTCTACCTGCATGTTTTGTCTTTGCAGCTGAGTTCAAGGCTGTCCTATAAGGACAAGGAGTAGATGAAGTGTGAGCTGCAATGTGCAACATCAGTGTGAATTTGGCTGATTTATGGGGCATAACTGGAGCTCATATGCTGCACCACACCTGCTGTAGAGGTTGAACACAGCAGCAGCTGAGCTGTGTGTCAGAAACAAGCACATATATCTTGTCCAAAGTTTAGTGACACCACCCTGTGGTACAGGTTTGTGCATTCTGCACTGCTTAAAAGCTGAGGAGGAGAAAGAGAGAGAGGGAAAGGACTGTAAGAGCCATGGTAATACCTGTTGAGTCATGCATAAGCCAACTCAACACTTCATTGCACTTGGGCAGGAGGGAGAGAAAACAACTTGTATAACTCACACAGCTGCTGCAAGAGGCTTCTCTATTTCCCCCAGCCACTCTTTCTCTTTCTTTTGTCAGAAATGCTGGAGGCTGTTTTCTCTCAAAAGCCCTAAAAAGGAAAAAAAAACGTGGGAGGGGATGTTTCTCAGTTTGGCAGAGGTCAAATATGATTTAATTATGGATAGGCCAAATGAGTGACAGGCAATCTATAAGTTCAAGAATTATACAGTAATTGAGGTTGAAATGGACCCCAGGAGGTCACGTTGATCAGCCTCTGCTGAAAGCTCAACCTCTGTTGAAGGGCATTTATACAAGGAAGAAATAAAAGGCAGAAGAGGAAATGCTGAAGAACTGTAAAATACTTCTCTGAGCTATAGTGTTTGTCATGTTATGAGAAACTGCTACCTTGGATCAATGTGTATTGAAAAAGAGTTATTGATCTGAAACCTGAGCAATGAACTTTAAAAAGATCTCCCACTTGGGACCAAGTGTTTTTTTCTGGATGTCATAATTATTCCCTGTAAAACATCACTTTGGTAGCAGGCAATAGGGGCAGTGGAACATTAGGGTTTATTAGTAAGAGCAATGAGGAGCACCATTGTGGCAGTGTATAAATTGGGACATATCTGTGCCTTCTACAGTGGGCACAGTGCTGGTCAGCAGCCAGGAAAACAATGGGCTAGTGAATGGGAGAAGGAGCTTAGAAAAGGCTAACAGGAATGCTTGATTTTTGTAAAAGCTGTCTGTGAGGAGTGCCTGAAGTAAGGGTCCCTCAGCCTAGAAAAGAACTGAGGAAGCTGCTGGAGATGTGTGGTTTGACTACTTTGGGGAGTGGAAATCAAACTGGGCAACAGACTGCGCCTAAACAAGGTTTCTGGTTTGAAATTTCTTGATGTCAGAAGTTTCTTATATCTTCTAAAAGAGCACTTCCTTCCTTCCTTCCTTACCAGCAGTCTATGTCTCTTCCTCTGCTCTTTTCTGTCTCCCCTGTGTAGCTTTCATGGCTGGGCTGACCATGTAGTCGTGTTAATCCATGGCAGAAACATCCACACCCCAACAGGTTTCAGCTGTGCAAGTCTGCTTCAAGCAGCAGAGGTAGAGGTGTAGCCCTGAGAGGGCAGCTTAAACTACATTTTACTGCTGCATTTCTGCAAGAAATGGAGGAGAAAATGCACATGGAGGGGTTGGAGGGAGCAATAAATGGAAATACTACTAATATTAAACCAGACAGATGGGTTTATTTTAACCAGTGGCTTAAATACTAATGACCTTTGAACAGAGGCAACTCATGGGTTTAAGTAACCTCTTTATTTCTACATCACTGTTAAGACAAAGTTCAACTTCCTGTGTATTTGCAAGAAGTAGTAACTAAAAAATCAAACCTGAGGCTCTCTGAAGAGGGCAGCTGCTTAAAGGGGAGCAACTGCACTTAGATGTGGCTAGGAGTTGTTTTAGGAAAAAAAATAGCAGTAACAAACTAATATAAATAATGTAAAAATTCTTGTTAGATGTAGTTAAAAAAAAAAAAAGCTTGAAATGATGAAGATTTTGTTTTTGTGAGTCATCTGCCCCAAAACCCCGGGGTAACAAATCACTGCTCAAGAAATACCTTCTATGGAAAAGGTCAGTTGTTCTGAAGAGACAGTGAGGGAAAAACACAACAAAAAGGCTGGAACTTGATGGCAGCTGACTTTTATTTTAGGGGATGGATATGTTAAAAGCTGCCAGTTAAACAAAAGCCTTCTCCCTCCTCCCAAAAAGCCCCAAATAATTCAGCTTCTCTAGACCTTGCCTCGTAGCTGCTCAGGTGTGTATGTTGTGTTTTGGGTCTGAATGTGAGTCTTGTTGTCAGGAAAAAACATGCTTGACCTGTTGACATCCAAGCAAAGCGTCAGGGCTCCCAATGTGCTTCTGAATCCCTCTGTGAGAAGTTTGTTGGATTTTACTCCCAGCTATTGTGATTTATTTGGAGAAGTGAAACTTCTCTATTGTGCTACCAAGCCTGTTTAATACAGTCAAGCTTTTCACATACAAAAACCGATGATGAGAAAAACACTTGGTAGGAACAGATTAAAAATAGATTCTGTGTGGGGATCAAAATGGAAACAAAGCAAGCATTTTATTTCCAACTCGATGTTACGGTCTCTTGGTGTCTTCCTTGTGAAAATGTGGCGTTTAAAAGCACGTTAGGTTGCCCACAGTTGTTATGTTGGGAATCTTATCGGCTCCCATTCCCTTCATGGTTGTTTTTCAGAGATTAGCAGCCTGAGTGAAAATGATATCCTTGTTCTGCGTCTCGACTTGACTGACAGATCCTCTCACGAAGCTGCAACCAACAGCGTGCTCAAGCATTTTGGCAAGGTAAGATGTGCTTCTGGGGTTAAACTACTTTTTCTCTGTAGTCTCCTAGACCTCCATTTATGTTCGTATTTCACTTTTATTTTACTGTATGATAAATTCAGCAGTGTCTGTATCTTTCTTCAGTTTCAGTATTAAACTCGCCAAAAAGTACCTGAATTTTTATCCCTTCTACCTCTTGCTTCTGGATTTCAGCAACACCCAAATAATCACTGGTCATTGCCAAGGGCTAAGCACTCACTTGATGTCACTGAATTGCCTGAGGAAGCACAAGTATTGAAGGAAATTGTGTTTATATTAATTTCTCTCTGTATCTTTCCCGAGATCGATGTTTTGGTCAACAACGGTGGGCGCTCCCAGCGCTCCTTGTTCGTGGATACAAACCTGGATGTCTACAATGCCATCATTGAACTCAACTACCTGGGCACCATCTCGCTGACCAAGTATGTCCTGAATCACATGATCCAGAGGAAGAAAGGGAAGGTTGTCACTGTGAGCAGTGTGATGGGCATCATGGGAGCTCCTCTTGCCACCGGCTACTGTGCCAGCAAGCACGCTCTGCAGGTGAGTTACAGTGTGGAAGTTAATTCAGTTAATTAAGTGGACCAGTACCAGTGCTGTAGCAGAGGGCTTTGTTCTGTGCAGAAAGCACAAATCTCACCTGAAATTTCACGCAGTGTATGCGACATCCTCAGGTGTTGGAAGTCCTTTAAGATTAACTTGCTCTGAAATGCGAAATAGCCCAGCTCCCACTGTAGATATATCTGCCTGACTGGAATTTAAGTGCCAGCTTATCTGGTTCTAACCACTACATGGTTAAATTCCAGTGTGAAACACAAAACCTCAGCCTCTGGCCTTCAGATGAGGGAGTACCTCTATGAGAGGATTATTCTGTTGCATATAGAGCCCTAATGTTCTTAATTCGTTTAGGGAGAAAGAGTTGCTGGTGAGAGTTTTAAGACTTGAGGAAATCTTTAGGACAGTGAAGTGAGAACAGTGAGTGGTAAAGCAGAGTACTCAGAGAAATGAGAGTTCCTGATCCATCTGGGAGCAGCTGAACGACTCTTCCCGACAGTTCTGTGTCTTTCTGTGGTGTGAAGAACTGGCAGCTCCCAGTGCCACAGGAAGTTATCTTCTGCCTAACACTTAGCATTTAATATTACCTGGAAAAACCTTTTGAAAGTGGTGTCACTTGGGTAGAAAAACATAAAAGAGGAGCTCAGAAAAGTTTCTGCCTGTATCATTGAGGAATCACTTGTTTAACTCGTAAATTTGTTTAGACATATTTGTCTTTCATCACTGCTTGGCCTCCTGCTAATGTACATTGATCTCAGTAAAGCAAACTTCAGCTGTGCTCAGTGATGGTTTAAAAAGTGGCACCTTCTTACTCTCTGCTGCATTTCAGCACATGAACAGAGCAAACAACTGCTTAAGCCAAGGGATCGATGTCTTTTTGGCAATTTGGCCAGCAACAACAAAAATGTAACCAGTGTCTGACATTGCAAAGCCTCTTGAGAAGATGAAGATGTAGAAGATGGTGACAGGTCTCTGCCAACAACATTTTTCAGTTAGTGATTGGGAGAGATCTGCTGCTCTTCACTGCAGTGAATGCTGGAATTGCCCACTGCAGGCCAGCTTTTGTGTTAAGCCTGGTAGATTTAAATTAGAAGAATGCAATGAGCAGAAGCCTGACTTCCCTTCATGCTCCTTTATTTATTAAATGTTCTTTCGGTTGAATTATCTTTGGGTGTGGTGCAGTTGGGCCAAGCTTGGCTAATTAATTGCAGAGCACAAGGAATTCACATGTTGCTTTAAAAATACTCAGAATTCTGAACCTCATGTTAAGATTGAGAGGACAGACAAAGTTTGGAAGGCATAGTTTACTGAAATTAATTAAAGTAAGCTGACTGAACTGCTTCTATCTTTCTTAGCTTCTACCTCTGCTCAATAACCAGGCCAGACTCCAAACCTCCTTCCTTGTTTCTTTCACAGTAACTCTACAAACACTAATTGCAGGTGTTGAAACATGACTTGCAATATAGATTTTGGAAATACTCTGCCTGGGAGTCTTTTATTGGTCTGGAGTTACAGCTAGATGAGGGCATGAAGCCCCCAAAAACTAGGAAAAGCTTTTTTGAAATGACAAACTTCCAGTGCAGTTCAGATAAAGGAATTCTGTAGGAGTGGCAGCTCACCTCAGACAGCCCTGTAACCCATTTCTGATGCTGACCAAGAAGAAATGGAGACTGGAGGAAGGGAGGGGGAAAATAAGCCAAAGCATAAAGTGATGCATTCCCTGTTTAGCTTTTCCAGAATGTATCCACCTGTACTCTAAGATCTTCTTGAAGGTTGTGTTTTAGCCACCAGTTATTAAACATGTGAGCCCATCTGACATGGATTCATCTGTTGTGGGTTTTGGCTTGTTTTGTTGGTTTGTTTTTTATTTTAAATTCATGCCTTGGAGTCTATCACAACTGACACACTTAATGCTGCAATCTTAATTACACCTTTTTTTGTAAAAGTCCTTCCTTTTGCTTGTGACTTTGGGTTTTTTTATTTTTTAATTCCTTTAAATGGCAGTTGTAGGAGGAAGGAAGGAATTCCGCCTAGAATTAGAATCTGTTCTTGAAACAATCATGCTTTGATTCATGCCAACTGGAATTCTTCATAACAATGTTCTACTGATGAAATTACCCTTTATTTCAGTGCTGGGAGTGCTGTAAGAGCATGAGTCAAGTCCACGGGAGCTTGCATCTGCCTGGTGCAGTTTCTCTCCTGGAGGAATGATGCTCGTGGGGATCATGTGCCATTCACCCAGCTGGAATTCATCTAATTGGTGCCATGGGGAGTGGATCAGAAATGGTGGCCTTCAAAATGTTCCTTCATCAGGAACTTGTCTAAGAAGCCCAGGGACTGCACTGAGCAGCAACAGCTCCTCTCTTTGTTCACTGTCTGGTCATGAGTGGAATTCCTAAATATTTCTGCCAGGGTAGCAGTCATTTCAGCCTTGCCTTCTTCAGCATCTTCTAGGATTTTGTCACTGAGCTGGAAAGACCCAGAGATGGCTGGAAGAAGTTCCTGTCCCACACATTCTGTGTCTGAATGTCAGAGCTTCCTTCAGTCTGGGCTTGGTGGAAATACTCAGGTTCTTCCTCTTGCACTGGAGCTCCTTTACTGCTCCCAAATCTGGGTTTGTCCCTGCCTGAATATCAAGAAGAGAGAGTGCTTATTTTTCTTTCTGAGGAATTTAAAGCTTCTCTTCTGGGAGGAAGTAGAGGCATTTCATGCCAGCTGTCTTTGAATATCAAGGATTAGTGCTGGAATTAGAAAACATGCGCATACTGTACACAGAGCCTCCAGAGGGGACGGAGTCTGTGTAAGATTCTGGTTTTCAGGAGGCTCTTGTCAGTGTGTATCAGCCAGGATTTCAGCTGACTGAGTGTCCTGGCCCTCCTGTGTTGCTGGTGGACTCTGTGCCTCTTGTCTGGTGGAAAACCTTGGAGCTGCAGCACGAGGGAGGGATGTGGGGCAGCAGAACGGCTGCAGAGTGGGAACAGGAGCTCGCTGGCATCTCTGGCTGCTTGCATTTCATGCTTACAGGCTGTGCAGCCTTTAATGAAATCACCCTGACCTTGGCAGTGCCCACAGAGCTGGCTGCTGCTGTGTGCCTCTGTGTGGCTGCTCAGGTGCCCAGTTTTGGGCACCACTTGGATCCCAGGAGCGCCTCAGCCCCTGAGCAGGTGTAGGAGCTTTGTCACAAGTGGCCCAGCCATGGTCTGGCTTCCCTTCTACCACAGCATTCCCAGACACACTCCCTTCCACCTCCTCAACTCCTGGAAGTGCATCTTGAGTGTGCTTCCTTCAGGCAAAACAGGAGTCAGTTGTTTCTCACCATCCCAAATGGACAAGGAGTGATGGGGGAGTGGGAGTCTAAGAGCCCTTTTATATGTGATTTTATCCTCAGCTGAACTGTGAGCACCACCTTTGTGACAGGACTGCACTCCTTGGGGCTTTTGGGGCTTTTCTGAAAGAAGTGGGCTCAGGGAAGAAAGGGGATGAGGAAAGTGCAGGTTGGGATGTAGCATTAGCCTGGAGTGGTGGATAGAACACAGCCCTGTTGGTGCCCACAGGGGTGGAGGAGCCAGGGGAGGGCCTGCTTTTTAATCCAAAACAACTGGAAGGCCAGCAGATTCCCATCTGTCCAGGAGCAGATTTCTGGGCACGTAAGTGTCTAATGCTAGAATTTAGTCCTCTCCAGGCTTTGCTTACGTGCTGTGAAGATCCAGCCCCAGATCTGGGGCCAGCAGGTACTCATGCCTTTGAATTCCTGCTCAGTGTTTTTAGGGAACTGATCTGCAAAGCCTGTGTGCAATCCATGAACTGAAATTAGCCACCAGCAACTGGGAAATTGGAGCCCATGTTCTTGGTCAGAGTGTGCTGCTCCTTGCTGAGCTCTGGTGGCTTGTCCCAGCTGACGGTTCTGTGTCACCACAGGCCCATATCTGACTGGTTTTAGCCCGTGTTGCAGCTCAGGGAAGAGCTCTGGGTGAGGCAGTCCTCCTTCCAAGCTGGATGGGAGTAAAGTGATTAAAATTTTACTACAGTGGGAGAAGTTTATCAGCCTGTGCTCACTCTGTGTCTCCGTTGTGACACAAAATTACGTGTTGGAATAGATACAGGGAACTGTTGGTAGCCAGGTCAGAGATAAGGCATGATGGGGTGTTGGCTAAATCATCCTCCACAGTGCTTGACCAGCAGCTTTGGTGGAATGCAGCCTTCTGAATTGGCCCTGTTTCCCATAATAGTTGCTGTCTAAATGTGAATTGCTACAGAGATTCAGAAAACCTCATATCCTCTTAGCTTAAAGAAAAGAAGTATCTGCAATTTTTGTAATTTTAGTTTAACTTGGATACACTGGTAGCATAATCCTGAGCTGAAATAAGATTTTATCTATGTGGATGCCAATTTCAAACTCTGCAGTAAATTCAGTGCTGCAGATTAACCCCCTGAAGTGTCAGGGTGCATTTTTGACTTTGCTATGCTGAAAATTTTCCTCCTTTTCTTCCTCACTTACTTCATAGAAACTGTGTAAACTCTTTAATCTAACCCCGAATGTCAATTCATGTGCAAAAGGGTAATTTCTGTGACATTGCAATTCTTAGGATTGGTGGCATTTCCACTGCCAAACAGCAAGGCTTGGCCTCAGTACAGGGACAGCAGAAAGTGGCTGTAGTTTAGATAAATTATCCTGTGTTGGTAAGATGAGGATAGATTCCTCACTGGTTTATATATCAATGTCTGTAACTGCAGATAAAATGCTAAATTAGCTATTGATTGTGAAAAGTCAAAGAAAGTACTAGGAACTGCTTTTAGTGGAATGCTGTTTTCTTTATAGCATAAATTTGTGTGAAAAGATGTCATCAGTGAAACCTTGCAGAAAACATGGCAGAGGAAGGTTTCACTGTATTCTTGTCTTCTAGGGATTCTTTAATTCTCTGCGGACCGAGCTGACTGACTACCCTGAGATAAGCATTATCCAAATCTGCCCAGGGCCTGTACAGTCCCAGATCATCCAAAACGTCTTTACTGAGAATCTTGCAAAGGTAAGGACTCAGTTCTGTTGTGACAAACCCAACTTTTGCTGTGGGGCCAGTGATCCTTCTGTGGGATACTTTTGTCTGGTTTTGTCCTCCTAGCAAACACTAACCTCGTCTTCTTACCAAGAAATGCTTTGAGTGGTGCAGAACTGTCTGTAGACTTGTAATTCTTTGTGGTATCAAGTCTCTATCAAATGAAAATTGAGTTGGATAATGCTTGTGCCTTCTCTCTTCCAACACATAAAACCCAAGTCTAGTAAAATGTACTGTACAGCCACTGTGCTGCAGTTTTGGGGGGAAAGCCAGGATTTTCTGGATACAGCTGTGCCTGGGGAGTGCTGTCCTTGCTGCACAGGTGGGGTTTTGTTTGCCCTGGTCACGCTGTGCCCTGGTGGGTGACGCTGCTGCTGGCGCAGCCCCGGCTCAGCTGACACGAGCTGTGCATTCCTTTCCTGTTAGGGATTGTTCCAGGAGGAAAAGCAAAACCTTCCAACTGCACAATGGCTTTTAGTAAAGGCTGTCTGACAAAGCAGCTGGCAAAAATTGCTACTGTGGCACATCAAACTGTAATCTGTCCTAAATTTAATCGATTTGAGGCTCGGGATAACCCACCAGTGATGGGGAGGGGATCTCTCATTGCTGAATCGCGTTCTGGAATGATTTTTGTGTTGCAAAACTTCTGACTTGTGTGAAAGAAAAGATGTTCTTTTTGAACAATGGTGAAAGCTTGCAAAACACATTCCTCAGATTTTGGTGTGGCAGAAGACCAGGGAGGAGGAGCAAATCTAGACCAGAACTGCTTTTCCCTGTGAAACAGAAGGACAGATTGCTAGAGCAGCCTGTTATTACTGGAGTGAAATGTGCCCAATTCACAGGGCTGTGGTTTATGTTCACTAAATGATACACGGGGACAGGACCTCGGGTTGATGTCCCTACTCCAAAGCAGCCAGCTGCTTTTCTCTAGGTTGAGATGAAAAGAACTGGCAGGAATATTTAAGTTAATGGGGAATGTGGCCTCACCTACTGACTTGGTTACTTGAGTAACTTTTAGTGTGGAATGGGGCAGGCACAGCTGGGAACTGGGAAGTTCCCATTCCTCAGAGCTGCTGATGGGGGAGCTTGTTCAATAATCACCACCAAGTGGAAGCCCTGCTAAAGCAGGACAGAGCTTGGAAATCCATTTTTTTCAAACTTTTGACCCATCAATAGAGGCATTAATTAAAAGGGTACTTTATTTGAGCCAAAGGAAAGTGGGAAGTGTTCCCACACTGAAAACCAGAGGATAGTGAGGGACGGGTTCCTCTGCCCCAGTCTCTGGGTGAGTTTGGCTTGTGGGGAAACAGAGAGGAGTGTGTCTGTCACACAGAGCTTGGCCCTTTTCCTCCCTCTGTCACTCCCAGGATCCAGTTCTAACCCCTCCCCACTCTGTTGCCCCCTCAGTCCCTCGAGAACAGCGGGGACCAGTCCCACAAGATGCCCACGGATCGCTGTGCCCGGCTCACCCTGGTGAGCATGGCCAACGACGTGAAGGAGGCCTGGATCAGCGACCACCCCTACCTGGCCGTGTGCTACCTGTGGCAGTACGCGCCCACCTGGGCCTGGTGGCTCATGAACAGGATGGGCAAGAGGAGGATACAGAACTTCAAGAGTGGAATCGTGAGTGTGCAGTGTGTCCCTGGCTCCTCTGCTTGCTTGTTTCACTCTGCTGACTCTTCTGCTGTGGGAATGTTGGGATTGCATTGCTCCTCACTCAGACTTCGAGCCCTGATGTGCAGGGCACTGTTCTGTTCCTGCAGTGCTCCCTGGTAGATGCTATTTATTCTTACTGTGTTTTTGTTGAATTTGGTACAAAACCCCCCACCATGCTAAAGTACTGTGAGAGCAGGAAATGCAAAAAAAAGCGTGGCACATGCAGCTTAAAACTTTGTGCTTTCAAACTGTAACTGCCCACTGTCACGAGCTGTTTCAAAATAAAAACAACGCTGTGAGTGAAAGACTTAACACAGCAGGAAGCTGGGTGGGGAAATACTGATTTAATGTCCTCTCCCTCCAGGATGCTGATGCCTCTTATTCAAGAAAGAAGAAGTAAGGATGAGCGTGTATGAAATCCTGCTGTTCTTGTGCTAAGGCTGAGAAACTTTTCATATTGCTTGACTGCAAATGACAACTTTTTTTTGGTTTTGTTATGTCTTTGTCATCCTGTAACTTGACAGATCTATGAAGCTGATGACACACTTGATTAAATAAAAATGTCTTTCTAAACACACCTGTTTCATGTCAAACTCCTGCAGGCTGAATTTTTAAGTTTACAAGAACTGAGACCCATGAGAGGCTGGGCTGCTCTGGTGCTGGTTTGTCTGCTGCTCTGACACAGGCAAATACCTGGTGAGCAGCCTAAAATTATAGACCCCAGGATCCTGTTTCCCTCACTTTTATTCCTAATTCATGTTGATTAAAAAAAACCCCACAAGTAGAAGGGTGTGGTATACAGGGTGAGGGTGTCTGGTCTGTGCTTGGGATGTGTCCCTTTAGCAAAATCTGTGTTTAGGGCTAAATCCCTTCATTTCTGGCACAACATCAGGACTCACTCTCCAGAGCCTTCCCCAGCTCCATTGCCCTTACACTTCCCTGTCTGTGATAAACTTCACAGTCTAAAGCAAGGAGGTGTTGGGAAGAACTAAATAAAGCTCTGCACACACCTGGCTGGAAAACAGAGCAGTTCAGGGGCCCCATGGGATAACAGTGGGGTGGCCTGTCCTCAGCTCAGTCCCAGTGCTGAGTGCAGTACCAGGATGCCATCAGTAATCCAAACAGCAGCCTGTGAACACAGACAAGGCCAGGGTTGAAGGTGCTCCGATTCCTGAATTCCAGATAAATCAAAGAAATGCTCCAAACCACACAGGCCATGGTTCAAGAGCACACAAACAAACCAGCAGCTGAACAGGGGCACTTGGCTGCACAGATTTGTGGGACAGAACAAGAAGCTTTGACCCCTGTTTCTGCCAAAAGCAGAATGCAGCAGGTTTAAGGTGACGGTACCATGAATCAGGGTCTCAGGGCTGCAAACATCCTGGGATGTGCCAAGGGGCTCTGTGAGCAGGGAGTGGGGGTGTGGGACATGCTGCCTGTGACAGCAGGGGACAGGATGTGGCAGGGCAGCACAGCCCAGCTCCACATTCCTGTTCTCCAGCAGGAACTCTGCCCGTTGCTAATTGTGCTCCTCCATCTGGTGCCAATCAGGAACTCTGCTGGAACACTGGGCCCGGCTACCAGCAGCTCTCCTCAAGGCCAGGGACCAGATGGAGAGAACCCAGAAAAAGGAAGGGAAAAGAATCACAGCTCTCTGCAGTTTTTTCTCAACTGGTTTATTCAGTTTACAAAAGACAAAAGATGAGGGCAGAAATTACAGCAATCTTTGAATAAGGACTGCTGCAAAAAAAGATAATTAAATTTTCTGTGACCATACGGAAGACAAGTAGTAAGAGGTTTACAATGAGGAAGGGAGGGTTAATTAGATTTATGAAATAACTCCAACTTTCCAGCTGCTGCAGGAGCAGCAAAGAACTGGAGTGAACGGCTTGAGGAGTTCAGGACACTCCTGGCATTGGCAGTTTTAAATCAAACATTTGCCAGCGTAGTTCCTTCTGAGAGGGAGCTGAAATAGGTGCTCTCTATAAGCCCCTTTTGCATCACTTCCATGGCTCTGTATCTCCAGCTGCAGCTCAGGGCCCAGCATGGCACCAACCTGCTTTGGAGTTCCACTACACCACCTGCATAATTTTTAAAAATCATTTCTGGCCACTATCAAAAGGAACAGCCAGCAGCCAAGTCCATGATTCTGTGACAAATTTTATCTGACACAAAAGGTCTTAAAGGTGAGAAGTCATAAACATGCTCCAGATCAGACAAGGCTGGGTGTTCTAAGCCAGTACTACTACAGTTATGGAGCAGGTCTGATTTAAATTGATTCTATAGGATTAGGAAATACAATTACCTACTCCCTGCTCAGCATTTGCCTACAGTGTAACCACTGACCTGCCGAGAACACACATTTATGTGCTAAGACTGGCGGTAGTGAACAGGATAAATGAGCCACTGGAAACTGGACCTGGACCTGTTTTCAAGGTGACCTGTAGCATTATAAATCAGCTGCCCAAGTCTGTTCCAGCCTGTAGTGAGGATAAAAAAATAAATTACTTCTGGCACAGACAGCTGGATTTCCACCCACCCCCCATCAAGCTCTCATTGCATTTGTGGAAGACTGGTTAGTGAGGCAGACAGAGGTTGCAAGTAACAACATATATAAATATATTATATATATCATATATATGGATACTGGAAGAAGGAGATGAAATCATAGCATTTGTTCTTAAAATTTCCTCTGTCCCCTAATTATACACATTTACTTCTTTCATCAGTAAAGTCACCCAGGTTATCAGTGTGTCAGAGCACACGCTGGTTTACATAAATTCTCTTCACCAAAACAAGTACTTTGGCAAAAATTGTCCCTTAGAATTTACTTTAGTTAAAGCATGGCTGGTAACTTACTACACATAAGGAAGATCAGTGAAAGTCATATAACAAATGCTAGAACTGAACTCAGTCCAATACAAAATGGCCAGAATAAAAAAAATTCATATAAATAGTCCAATGTGCACTTTGGTTGTTGCCAACTCTGGGGCTGACAATACTACAAGGAGCTGTAACCTGACTGGCAGTGCAAGTCACCTGTCCAAGAAAAAAAAAGAATAAAAATAAATTAGAATGCACCAAAAATAGTTAATGATCAGAATTACATTAGCAATCAGAATTATGTTTGTGATCAGAATTACGGTAATGATCAGAATTACGTTGCTCTTCTCTAAGCTGGAGAAGAGAATTTCAGCATCTGGCTCATCAGCCACACAGGCAATGGTGTCTCATGTTCCAGCAGCAAGAAACCAGTTCCCAACTTCCTGCCTGCTGAAGGTTCTGGCCAGCACCATCTCTGTGCCAAGGACGTGCGCTGGCCTGGCACCACCGCCCTGAGAGTAACACCTGATCTGCAGTGCATGAAGGGAGCACGGACATTTGGTTCCCAACATGCAGACAAAAAGACCAAACAGTAACAGTCATAATTCCAAAAAGGACAGTCTAGAAGAGAGGCAGCTGCAGGAGCTGCGAGGAGTACACGGGGTAGCCCAGGGGTGGGTCGGCCGCCTGCACGGTCAGGTTGCGCAGCAGGGCCGGGTGTGCCTGGATGCTGTAGCGCTCCTCGTCATCGTTGGTGGCATAGAGCAGCTCCCAGGACAGGTTGGCCCACTGGCCTCGGACGGCTTCGGCATTGAGCTTTCCCACTTGGACTAACAGCTCCTGCAGAGTGAGGACTCGCCCCGTGTAAATTCCCTACAAGAACAAACAGATCAACATGCCCAGTACATTCTCCGAGAAGACACACGAGCATTTTGGTTACAAAGCACTGAGTGAAGCTTTGGGGCTACACTCTGTGAGCACTTTAAACACAGCAAAGTGTATAAACCAGGCCCCTTAGTTCAATTCTTCCAGTGGAATATAATCAGGAAATATTGCTGCATCTGAAGAACAGTGCAGTGGGGTTTTCAACAACAGTGGTGCCAGTTCCTCCTTAGTACAAATCAACCTTGCAGAGCTTTCATGTTTTAGAACGCAAGGGAAAAAAAAAGAACAGTGAAAAAGAAACCCGAACTTTGACCTAGTAATTTTTCTCCTTACCATGCTTGGGTCGTGCCCCAGTGAGAACAGGTATGGCTTTTCCTGCAGAACTGCTTGCTGCCACTCCAGGTCTGACACCAGCCCAATGTACCAATCACTTTCGTATTCTTCCAGGTAATTCACCAGCTCTTTGAAGTTCTCTACTGGGCCCAGGCTGGCTTTGTCCAGCATAAGTTTAAAGGTGTATCTGAAAGGTGCAGAATGTCACAGTCAGTTCTGCTGCAAAGTCAGGAGGGAGAAAGGCTCTTCAGGCCACAGAGTCTCCACCAAACTCTTGTCAGTCACTGCTTGTCAGCTGAGTCACTGCCAGTTGGTCTGGGTGTGCTTTTAGCTCTCCCACATGTACAACACATCAGCTTAAACATCTCTCATTCACCTCCCACACTTCCCCACTGCCTGATAATGGATAGTGCCAAATACCTAGATCCAGCACAACTCTCTAGATCTGGGGACAATGAAAGAAGGTTTTTTCCCCACTTAACAGAGCAGATTGGAGGCAGCTGCTGTAGGAAGAAAGAAGAAAACTCCATACCACAGGCTTCACTGCCTCGAGTCAGGGATAATATTTATGTAGGAAAAACCCACAAATACATTTAAACTACATGGATTTAACAAAACATTACTGAAGTGACACTTCTCTATGTAATTTTTCTAATCTCAGGGAATGATTTTCCTTTACCTGAATGCTTTTAATGCCAGCTGGAAGAGCTCTGGTTTGCCTGTTAGCCAGTCCAAGCCAGCAGACCAGGGAATGCCACCAGTGTACGCTCTGAACACGTGGCTTGGGGCAGGCACGGCGTTATCCAGGCCAAACAGACCAAAGCAACATGACAGCACCCCGTGGATGTACAGGTCCTTCAAAGCTTTATCTTGCATAAGGTCTGTGAGTAAACTGGAAGGTTTCTCTTGCAGATGAAAAAAGTCCAGCTGGCTCAAAACAAAGTGGTACCATTCCTCTGGAAACCTCTGCCTCATTTCACTGACTTTGGAAGAAGGCACTGGCGCTGTTCTCCATTCTTCAGGGATGCTCAGCAGCTCCGAGTAAGAGCAACTAAATTCTACACGAGGTAAAACTTCTGGCTGTTTCCCTTTGTCCAGAGCAGGCAGCCCAAGCACCACAGCCCTGTTTAATTTATCTTCTGGTGACATTTCTTGTAGGAAATCTTGGCTTTGTGTTTCTACAGACCCTGGAATAGACAGGTGCACTTTTGATGTCAGTCCCAACTGCCCAGGTTCTTTTCTGTCTCTTGTTCTGCTGCTGGGCTCAAAATCAAAAATGTCACTATCATCAGTCCAGTCCTCCACTGTATCAACACTAAAGCTGTCTTCTTCCCTCAGAGCCCTGGATCCTTTTACTGCACCGGTATGATTTTCTGGAAAAGATCCTTGTTTGTTCTTGTTGGCACTGCCTGGGCTTTCCCACGTCTTTGATTTTTTATAACAATACTGGACAAGCATCCATACAAGCACTTTAATGAAATCATCTTTCAGGTGCTTTAAATTTTCATGGGAATCAATTATTCCAGATAACACATTCCTGGCATCGGAATAGAGCCGCACAGGAACAACAGTACAGGGAGTCAGGATGTGTCCAAAATGGGGATTGGGAGACAGAATCCTTGTGTGCTCCTGATGTTCAAATGCCATTTCAAAAATTTCATCCACTCTGTGAGCTTCAGCAGCATGGCAGGATGTTTCCTGCAGTTCTAGCCCCTAAAGCACACATGGAAACAGCTTCCTGTTAGTCATCACCTGGACACAATTTTAAATGCTAGCAAGCTGTTTGCTTGCAGCAGGATTTTTCTGAACAAAATGATTGTCAGTATTTCCACACCTGAACCTACAAATCTAACTAGAGATAACAGCAATAACAAAGCACTCGCTGCAATATTAGACACAAATCAATGTCTTAAATAAATCTTTGCCTGATGCAGATCTTATTAGCCAGCTTACTAAAGATATTGTGTCACAAGCTAAATGACAAAAAATTTCACATCTGCTACATGTGTCAATTGCAAGACTAATTAGTATAACATTCTTCTTAGAAAATTCACTGTAACATCAGGTAAATCAGTTACACTGCTGAAATGTTACACAGCAAAACCTTTGCAGGATTTCCAAACATCAACATCTCAGTGCTCAGCACGCAGTTACCTTAATGTTAACACCACAGTATGTGAAGCCTTTTTCCAGCACCAATATCCACATCAGCCTGTCCTGAAAGCGACACAAGTAATGTGACCCGGGCAGAGAGAGACCTAGGCATGGAAAAAAACCCAAACAAAAACTACATATTACCTTTTCTATATGCCAACATAAGGATTCAACTGCAAACTCAAAATATTTCTGCATCAACATCACAATCATTTAACACTGGCTAAGTAGCACCTTAGAATCTCTAAGAAACTGGCTGCAAAGCTGGATCTTGAAATTGCAGTGCTAGCTTTGAAAAAGCTGTGGAAAATTGGGATACCTCACACAACTGCAGGACTACATTATTCACTCCGGACCAGGGTTAAACAACTCCACCCTCACTTCCCTTTGCAGAGATGGATCATCAGATTAAAAATCATTTTTGGCTGCATTTCCAAACACACAGTTCCCCACTGATGTTCTCTGGAAACCTAAAGTCCTTCTGACTGAGAATACATTAAAGAATGATGACATAGCACAAGCGTTTCTTAATGGCCCAATTTGCTGTGGAGTAGGAAGGTTTTTTGTTATCAGAGAAATAAAAATATAACTGAACTGGAATTTGAAAATCAGGTCCTGAACAACATCAAATTAGTACTCAAATAAACCCCCATAAAGGTACTTTTGCTCTTCTTCACCTATTTCACAAAAAGAGCAATGGCAAATTTCCTAAGAACTAGTGGTCATACTGTATTTGAACTAAAGCCTAATGTCAATCCTCCTAACACAATGGTTCTATTCTTAAGCATGACATTTGCTGCCAGTTTATGACCTGCTTCTGCTGTCACTCATGTCTGGTGACCACTCACTTCCAGAGAATTTTAGTTTTAAAATGTTGTAAGATGAAATCAGTGAAACCAACCATTAAGCTGTAGTTAAAATTTAAGTAACCTTTTCTATCCCACTGAGCTAATGAAGTGCATTTTCTTGTTAACATTTTGCAAAGATTTTAATTCCTTTCTTGCTAGCTGTTAAAGCTACTAAAACTCCTTTACACAGAAAAAACCATGGGTTTAAATTAGTGGCACACAAAGTGGTACTGCTCCCTTTTGAACTCATCTGAGAACACCACAGTTTTTCTTGCTTGAAGACATTCATTCACAGATTTTCACATTAAAGAAGAGACTTTTTACCCCTCAAGACTAAATTATTTATTCTGAGGCATACATGCCACCACAGTCATGATGGGAATGGGGAAAAAAACCCTATTAAAATATGTATAGATATAAAACAGATAGATATGAGAGATATATATGAGAGATAGCTATATATTATAATAATATAATAAATACATCTATTGTACATATAAAACATAGATGGACTAATGCAGCAGACAAACTGAAGTATCTTTCTTTAGAGAAAAGAGACTTCCCAGTTCTATTTAGTAGCTCCCTCTAACCAGTGATGAAGGTGCAGCAAATGTTTCCTAGTAAAGCACCTGGATATATTCTTCAGAAAAGCATGATTAAGGTTAACTTCCACTGCCTTCTAATATTAGGCCACTTTTTCTAGCCCTAAGCCATTTTCTAAGAGGCTTATGTAAATATTTGCCTCTTGTCTAAGGGCTGCAATCTTTTGATTATTTAGGTTACACAAAGGCTGTTTCTCAAGAAAATGACCTTGCAATTTTCAAACAGTTACTCTGTCTCCAGCTGGGAAAAAGACTGGGCATTTCTTCACCTCTGTCTCTGTAATTCTATGAAAACCCCATCATGATGCCTTTCACAGGCTGTAAACCCACAAGTGCTGCTACAATCCTACCCCAAGTGCCTGCACAAGATATGACATTAAGTCTTATCAACGGGTTCTGCTCCCAGCTGTTTACTGGTAGCTAAGCTACATCGTGTATTTCACAAACATCCAGTCAATATTCACCACAGCCAATTAACACAGCCAAATTAGCATAAGTCACCTTCTGGATGCTCAGTAATGGGATTGATGCAGAGACAGACAGACCTACTAAGCCACAGAGAGCAGTTTGACACACATCCTTCTCTATGCTGTCTGGCTAAAGAACTCGATTTACTGCTTCCAGTTAGGTGGGATGAATGCATTCCATCCTTTTTGTTCAATACAGAAAGATTAGGATTGATACTGTTCCATCACCATTTAGTCTCTCCTTAAAGGTAACAAACCAGAGTTATTTTTTTACAGGATTGGAACAAGTAGAGATCACAGAACCGTTATGGTTGGAAAAGACCTCCCAGATCATCAAGCCCAGCTTTTGACTGAATACCACCATGTCCATGAAACGGTATCACAAAGTGCTACATCTACTTGTTTCTTGAATGCTCCCAGGGATGGTGACTCCACCACTTCCCTGGGGGGCCTGGTCCAATGCTTAACCCTCTGTTCCATGAAGAAATATTTCCCAATATCCAACATGAACCTCCCCTGGTGCAACTTGAGGCCGTTCCCTCTTGTCCTATCGTTGATTGTACAAGAAGTATAAAAGTAACCACTTTTTCCTCAACTGAGCAATCCCTGAATATGAGATTTAAGCCACACTGTGAAACGGGATTTCCAGCTACAGATTCTCCTGTTCTCCAGCAAAACCACGTTTCCTGAAACATTTAGCTACACAATCCCAGTGCTGCCTGTACTTACCCAGGCCGCCCGCGGCCAGCGCGGACTGCAGCGCTCCGGCCAGGCTGGGCACGAGCTGCCGGTAGTACACGGTGTCGGAGCACACGCAGGCGGTGCCGCCCACGGGGCCCGGCCAGCTCCGCAGCGGCCTGGGGAAGCCCACCAGGAACACGGGCAGCGTGAAGAGCGGCAGCAGGGGCGAGGAAAGCAGCGCCGAGACGGCGACCAGGCCCAGCAGGACGGGGAAGAAGGCGACGTTGAGCGCGATCAGGGCGGCGCTCGATTTGCGGCGCTGCTTCTTCTCCGTCCACGAGGTCAGGAGGATGGCGATGGCAAAGTGCAGCTTGGAGATGAACTGGAACAGCCGATCCCGCAGGAGGCCAACCTGCAGGAGGAGACAGGCAGGAAGCACGCTGCTGTTTGCAGCATATTCAGCACAGCCACAGTAACTTCAAGAAAATAACATTGCTTGGTGTTAGAAAATATCTCAGTACCCAGTTTTTAGCTTCTATCTGCCGGGTCCTGGGCTCTGTAATTCTCCAACAGGACAGGGCAAGGAAACACAGACTTCAACTATCTGCTTAATTTTACATTATGATCATTACCAGCAAGAGTTTGATTCCTGTATCAAGGCTCCTGTTCCACCAGAGGTCTGGATTAAACACCAATATTTGTGCTGCTGACACAACCACCATGTCTAGTAAGGCATTTTCTGTATTCTGCCAGACCTAAAATAGAGATATGTTAGAAATACATTTAAAAATGTATCTATTTATCTCTGCTTTCATGACCTAGAATATTTCTTCTAGGTGGCCTTGGTACTCAAATCATGTAGAAGAGCACTTCGAAGGCTAACATATGTAAAATTCAAATTACCATCCTAAATATCCTTGTGAATCCAATGGAAACAGACACGGAATGCAGGTTTTGTAGCGAGTGGTCAAGTGATAGGAACGCTATCATAGCGAACGGAGACACTGCAATTGAAATAAAAGAATCATTGACCTCCTTCCAAAAACATAACAAAAGTCTACAGAGGTAAGCAGTCTTATTGCAGGATGGAAGTCCTAGCATAAAAAGAGAAACCTTCATGATCACAAACTCCTCTTTGTATTACACTCCCAGGATACTGAACCATTTATTTGCACTAATGGCCCAGGACAACAAACTTTTACATCAATGCTTAGTTCTTACTTGCTATTAGTTCTTTTGTCCTTTATTTGTTTCTCTGAGAGAATATGAAAATAAGTAAAAATAAACATGGAACAGCAGTCATCAATCTACTTTCCCAAACTGACGCTTCTTTACGAAATTAAGTAATTTAAATCAATTTTTTATTCCCTCAAAGTAGATGCATTTGTCTCTAACCTACCAGAAAGGAGGCTGTTCCCTTTCCTAGCAAGCTGTAAGAACCAAATATTTAGTCAGCTTGAAGACTTTCAACTCATTTTGTTTCCAAGTACCTTCAAAAAGATCTATAGAGCCATCTTTTCAAAAGTGGGTACTGCAGTTGTAACTAAAATCCTTTAAAAGGCCCTGCTTTCTCAGCTGGGCTTTTAAAAGGCTCAATTTTTTAGGTTCACCCCTAAAAAAGAAATAAATGAAATCACTTTCAAATATTCTGGACCAGTAACTTTGACCTCAATGCACAAGACATCAACAAATATTTCCAGCCATTTGGTTTCCCTTGGTTTATTCACAGAATCTTTTGCACATACAATAATTCTAGAGTTTCAATCTCCCTACAAGCATCATCTAACAAACAACAGACAGTGGTGTATTCCTACCTAGTGTTAGTAAAATCCTCCTGACAACACCAACTTTCATTAGCCTTCTTTGCTTCTCCATGAACACAGCCACAGTCCTGACATCCTTTGGGTAAAAGGGGTTTCGGAAGATTCCAAACAAGTACACTCTCTGAATCTCTCTAAGAATCCACATAATTACAAGCAATAGGATCAGAATGTAACTTGCTATGGCCTGGGGACTGGCTTGGGAAAACGATGAGGAGCCTGCAAATTGATGCAGCAGGCTGGCTTCTGTGAGAGCAAATGTCAGCACAGTCACATAGAAAATAAATTCCCTCCACCCAAATTGTATTCTAAGACCTCTGTGCATATTTTTAGATTTGCTGGAGGCTAAATGGCTGATCATGGTGTGTTTGAAGGCAAACCCAATCTCGCTTAGGTTAAGACTCAGTATGAACCCAAATCCAGTCATGAAGAGGATCACACCGAGGGGGCTGGGAATGAAATACGATGCTATTGCTGTTCCAGCAGAAATGAGAAACATTACTAACAACCTGTGAAGGAGAAAATAAAGAAGATTTGCTTGAAAAGAAAAAGGTTATAAACAATACTGATATATTTTATATTTATATAAACATTTACTTTGTGTTACTTGACATAGGTGAACCTCCTAGTCCAAACTCCAACAGCTGTTCCATTCCCCAGAGAAAAAGTGCATCAAGCGGGGGCAGAATTCCCATTGCCCACAGGAATGGCAGAAAAAGAAACAAGATGTGCAAAATCTGGTTTGTCTGTTCTAGAATGGGTGCGTTGACAGCAAACCTGGATAAAAGAAGAAAATGGATTTGACTTCTGTGAAGGGAAAAATAACTTCCATGTGGGAAGACTTTCTGTTTAATTACTACAGCAAATCTCAATGTAAAGCCATTACACATTCAATCTTCAAAACCTATGAGTATCTTTTAAAAGGAAAAATAAGGACATACATTTATGCTTGGGGCAGTAACACATTAATTAGAACACCAGAACACAGACTAACTTTCCATTTAAAAGGTTTGAAGCCTTCAGATGAATACAGTGATGCAATTATCCTGATTATTTTTGTTACTGTTGTGACAATACACTGAAGAAATACTTGTGCAAAAAAGAAAGGTCTCCAAGGCCTCAACTGCTAAACAAAAATAGCAAAGTATTTTTTTCAGAAACACAAAAGCAAAATTTTATGCAGTTTCAAGGCCCAAGATTTAAGCTTTAACACTGGAAGAACTGGCATGTTGCCTCTACACCTACAAATACTATTGTATATTCCTAAAGAAAATTCATTTTTTACATAAAAGTGTCAAAATCTTCCTGCAAAAACACAAAGATCAATATTAGAAATTTGCATAAATTCTAACTCATATGTAGTTCATCAGTTAGACTGCAAAGATATTTGGTTTCTCTCTGTTTTTTAATAAGTAAGAAAGCCTCAGAGGAATTTTACCAGGAATTTAGACAATGTCTTAATTTTCTCCTCAGGAAATTAAATAGAAGAATTTGGAGTCCAAGACCACACGTAAAATTCTCATACCTTACCTGAAGTGGCAATTAGGGTAAATCATTAACAAAGACATCTCACAGTGCAAAACTGGCAAAATCAAATATGTTTTTTTTTTAACCTATCTGAAGTACCCCAACCATAAAATATGTACATGTGACAAAGTGATATAAGTATCACCTGACAGGCAGAAAGAGTGCATAGAGTAAATCTAAAAGCATCTTGTTTTAAGAGCCTGGTATTACAAATACTTTAGCTAAGACACTCATCTGAAAAACAGAAATGTGACTCTCCTCATTTGTAGACTGACGCAGCTCTTTTGTATTGCAAAAGCATTTAAAAATCCAAGTTCAAAATCCATATAACAAAGCCACTGCAAAATTCACATTTGCTTATCCATTCATTAAAATCAAATTCAGAGGTGGTTTGGTTTTTCTTTTTGTCTGTTGTATAAAAGCCTCTGCTATCAGTTTACAGAGCGTACATTAGAAAGTATTCCAGGATGAAATCTCGACATAAATCAAATAATCCTGAAGCTTGCAGTGTTTAGATCTATGATTCCAGGTCAGGAACATGTAGTTTCAGAACACATCCTTTAAAAGGACATAGATGCAAATGCTCCAATACAAAAATATGAAAAATGACATGGCAGAAGATAGTTTCAGCCATCTCTTACTTACAAACTGCTCTTTCTACTTTACATGGAATGCTACAAAAATTTAAGAACCTTTTATGCACAGCATAGAACCTCAGTTTTTACCATATATACATCAACCTTCTTTCTTTGAAGTTACTACAGTTGATTTAACATCTCAAAATAAATTTTCCTCGGAAGAACAATTTAGCCTTTCCCATCAAAACCACACAGAATAACTATCACTTGAAGTAGCTAAATGCATTATTATGTTTACCTGTGTGCAAGATCCACTGCAATAAAGACAAAAATGTAGAAAGGTCTCATCAGAGCAGTGATTTCATAAGTATCCAGTGCCTGGAAAGTGGCTGTTTCGGTAGCTGTGTTTATGATTAACGAATACTCTCCTATACATATGGTCACCCATCCAAACACAAAGATCACAACAGTTCCTCCAATGTTGCTATATAACAAGGTTATTCTGTTTGGCAGCAAATACCAAGTTCCCAGCCCACACAACACCCCTGCCAGAAGGGAATGGAATACAGTGTTGATTATATACTTCTTGCCAGGAATAATAAATTTTACTGTCTCTGAACCTACACAGCTGGAAAATTCAAACTCATCTTCATCTGTCAGGGTATTCTGAATTTGCATTCTTTCTACTGTCACTGTTTTCTGCTTTGCATAGAGGTTTGTCATCTGAAGAGCAAGTGCAGTAACAAACATGAGTCCTCCCGACAGCGCTGCGGTGCAGTAGTCCTTCATCACTCCCAGCTGGTACAAGAGTGTTCCCACTCCTCCCCAAACCCATGGTGTCAGGAAAAGGATGATCTGGTTCACATAGATGTAAGGAGGGGCACAGTAGCCTAATTTGAACCGGGGACCTCCCAGCACAGTCTGAGGGAAGCGCTTCAAGAAGAACTCCTGTTTGTAGTCATTGAGCAGGGGTACATCTGGCCCCATCCTCGTGGCTCAGGAATGCTGGCTGGGGATCATCTTTCCTGTGAGAGAACAGAAAGGAATATACAGACACATTACTGATTCTGGAACTCAGAACCCAGGGAATTTTTTGTCTTTTCTTTTTATGTACCAAGTTACCATGGAATTCTGACATGTTGCTGTTAGAACTTCCTAGAATACAACTATTAAGCAAACATCTATTTTAAAATGTGAACACATTCTTTCATCTGAAGGTTGCAAATAAAAATATACCACCTGTTCTTGGGAGATGATAAAACCAACTCTCTCTCTAGACCAGAACATCTTCCTAAAACTGACATTTTCCCCACCCGATCTGATTCCAATCACACCGTGCCACAGACCTCCAATTCCAAATAATCCTGTTAAGGATCTCTGCATACAGAGTCTGTGATTTTGGTAAACAGCCACACAAGTGCAAGGATACAGGCACACAGAGGTCCCTGTAAAAAATCAAAGCTTTATGGAACAAAGCTTCTTCTACATAAATTTGTTAAATAATATAAGTAGAAGTATTACAAATTGTTTTCCACATCAGCACTGTGACTGCCCTCCCTACACAGCCCAGTTGCAGGACAGGATCTCACTGTAATGAGCACTACAATAAAATAAACAGTTCACTTTCTGCTTCCTAAAACTGATAAAATAAAAAAATAAACACAATACTTGTGAGTTGTAGCAGAAGCAGCACATATATTCTTCTTTATGCCAATGGAGAAAGCTGAAAGAAAGGAAAAAAGATACCTGTAGACATTTACAATAACCCATCAAACAGAAATAGGTGCAAATACTCATTTAGAGAGGATCAGGCAATGTAGAAACAATGAACGTAAGGTGGTAACTATAATATTCAAATATAATTCTATACTACTAATAATGAAAGCAAGAATCTATGAGTGACAGGTAGAAATACTCAAGCTAAGAAATAGGGTGAAAAAACCAGCACAAAAAAAGCAGTGCCAAACCATGTCATTAATAATGATTCTAAAAAAGAGATGGCGTGCATTAGGAGATGGGCAAGGACTGAAATTCTGACTTTCTTCCACTGGACCTGTATGATCTGATGAACACCTATTGCCATGGCTGCTGAGACATTAAAAATTAAACACTCGGCTGCCACAGTCCTCAAACTACTGTGATCCCTTTTTTCTACAATACCAAACATTTCTCAGCCCTTCTGAGAACAATTCACCCCTTTTACTTAAACAGGTATCAGTCACTTGACTGTGGGTAGATGTTGGTCATTAGGGAATGAAGTTGGAAACAGTGCAAATGAGATTTCATCCATTATCACCACTGAAAATTTGCATTCTGCATCCACAACGTCAATACACCCCACCATGGAAAGCAGAACCCCACAGGCTCTGTAGCTACTCTTTATGTAGGCTGTGGATTTTGGGGTTTTTTTTAAATAAAATATTGAAAACACAGGTTTTTTGGTCATACTATTTCAAGCCACAAAAAGTTTCTTAAAGTAAAGAGAAGGCAGCAGTCAGTCCTACTGGAACTAACGGAAAAGACACATGTTGACAATGGAGAGGGGAATTCATCCCAGTCAGCTCAGGAATTTAAAAATGTAACAGCGACACACCCAACTAAAACCAAATTTCAAATGTAATTAAAAAGTATCACAATTCAGTCAATCTTCTTTAGAAAAATAAGCACTGTTTAGAGGGTACATGGGTGTGGAGCTTAAGTTGCTGGGATAGTTACATGCCGTAGAAGATTTACAGGCATTGAAATGACAGAAGCTGAATTTAAAAAGAAAACATAGAACCAATAGGTGCAGAGTTTTCCTTGAAAAACAGTTTTTGGGCAGCTGTGTTTTTCTACTCTGAGAAGGGCTATTTTTGTTTCAAGTTCCAGTCTGCATTTGTGTTTGTCAGTTTATATTGGTAACTAAATGTTAACAAAACATTCCTCTTACAGTTTCTGTGTAAACAATAGGCATCTTTGTGTGAGACACAAGAATCTACGCACATAAACAATATAGTTCCGCTCGGCTCCGCTCCAAAACGAGCCATAAAAAGTGGTGAATTTATTTATAAACGAAAATCCCAAAGCTGAAGCTTGCTAACTATGAAAACTCTTCCCTCTGCTACGCTCCTGGCTTCCAAATAGTCAGGTAGCACATCAGGACTTCAAAGAGCGACTCATACATGTCGTATTCCTGTGCAAAGCCCTAGCAACAAGGCTCCACACATTTGTGAGTGTTTACAGGACCTGGCTTCAATACACATTCCTGACATACAGGCCTGGCCCCACTTTGACGACTTGCCTGGATACCCAAACAACCCCCAGCACAACAGTCTGTCATCACCAGAGGGGATCCGTGCCACTTGGACACTATCACAGCAAGGATGGAAAAAGGGCTTTAACACCATAAAGTCACTTCACAAGTTTTCCCTGAAATAACCTCTTTATGCCCTTATTACAAAGGGAAACAAAGCAAACCTGGCCACAAATTCAGGCAGGAATTCACAGGAGGGCACGAATTTTTGTCTAATGAACATCATCCTTCATGTGGGCTGATGTTAGATCAGCTCAGTTTGGTTTGCTTTTATTTTTAGCAGATTACAGAATATGTGCACAGCTTTCTGCCACCTAAGAAGCTGAAACACACAGGGCTTAAAAAGCCTCACCTCGGTGGTCTTACAGGTGTTTTCATGTGAGGATAAGTAAGGGTTACACAGCGTGTAACCTTGTTGGCACAGGCTGGAGGAACAGGTGGGAGGCGAAGGGGAGGCTGTGGCATCCCCTGTCCCACCAAATCCAGATGTACCCCGTGCCCACCTGTGTGCTCGGACACCTGGTTAAAGATACCCTGGATGAACATTCAGGGCTAAAGACCCCACAGCGCTGCAGGCCAGATTCCAGCCAGGCAGAGCAGGCTGGGGGCCCCTGCTCAGCAGTGCTGATGCCATTCCCCAGTGAGACCGGGGACACAGCATTTCGGCACAACACACCCCATCCAGTTAGGGGATGAGCATCCCGGGATCACCTTCGGGAAGGGCCGCAGGCCGCCTCCTCCCGAGGCAGCTCTGCCCCTGACCAGAGGGGCTCCCACCTGAGCCACCACGCTTCCCACCCACCCACCTCCCCTCACCTTTTCTGCAGGCACTGAATAAAAACACCCAACACCAAGCGACTACAAAAAACACCTCTGCGGTCTCCGGAGGGGAGCGGCCGGGGGGCAAACCCGCGGCAAGGAGCCTCGTTGGGGAGGGCACCTACCTGTGGCCCGGGCTCGGAGCGGGGAAGGGGTCGGCAGGGCACAGGGCCGAGCCGCTGGTGGGAGAAAGCGGCGGAGGAGGAGGATGGCGGAGCGCTCCCGTCCTCTGCCCGCCCCTTTTTCCCGCCCCTCAGCCGCCGCCGCCATTTTGCCCGCCTGAGGCAGGCGGTGCGGACGCTGCCTGCGGGAAATGGCTCCGGCGGGCCCCGGGGTCGGGGCTGCTGCGGGCGGCTCCTGGCCGGGTCGGTGCCGGAGCGCTGAGGGGCGATGGCGCTCCCGCTCCCTCACGGCGGGCACGGCCCCGCCGCCCCGCAGCATCCCAGAGTCAGTCCGGGTGGAAAAGACCTCTGGCATCATCGAGTCCAGCCCGTGACGGAGCAGCACCGTGCCAGCAGGGCCGTGGCACTGAGCGCCACGGCCGGTCTTTGCTTTAGCACCTCCAGGGACCGCGACTCCACCGCTTCCCTGGGCAGCCCATTCCAATGTCTAATCACCCTTCCTGGAAGAAATTCCTCTAATGTCCAGCAACCTCCCTTCCCTGGCACATCTTCAGATTGTCCTCTTCTCCTGCCCCTTGTTCCCTGGAAACAGAGCCCGGCACCCATCTGGCTTCAGCCTCCTGTCAGGGAGTTGTAGAGAGCAAGAAGGTCCACAGCATTCTGACATAATACCTAAATACCCCTAAGAGTTCCCCGAATCTTGTATATTAATGGCTTTTATGTGCTATCTAATTCAAGACACAAACACTGGTTTTAACCTCAGGTAAAACCAAATGCATTCTGTTTTCTTTGAATAAAGTTGAACATTCAGTGGGAAATTGAAATGTAAATCCAAAGAGTGCAATACTACTTACCACTTCAAATTACACCCATTAAACACGTAGAATGTTTAATAGATTCAGCACACATAGTATAATTTATATCTAATAATACTAAAATGTATAATTCAGTGTATTAACACCAGGGCACGCATGTCTACCTTAATACCTGTTAGAACAATCACTATGTAAATAATTAGGAACAGTTATATCCATTTTAATCTGAATACCTAATTTAACACACAAGCGTGTGCTCGGAGTTTTAGATAGACAAAGGAGTCACTGTAAGCAGTTCTTATCAGAAGCATCATAACCTTTTCGTACGTCTGTTAATCTTTATTCTTCAGAGATAATAAAAAGGGAGTTAGGTGGGGAATCCTGTGTAAAACCTTGGAAATAACACCGAAGGAAAATGTCTATTTATATTTACTGAATTTCTTTTAAATGTAGTTCAGTGGTACAGATGATTCCAGCCTCTTGGAAGATAAATACTGGTATTTAAGGGAAAAAAAAAAGATTTTTTTCAGTATCCTTGGTCTGATATTTTTTTACCCTGTCTTTCAAATGTATCTGTTGCAATCCTATTAAAATTGTTTATGACTCGTACGTATTCCAAGGTCAATAGCATCTCTGTGCAGTTCCCTAAAGGTTGGTAGCAGGTATTTACTTTTTGGTTGTCAAGTTTCATCCTGTCCCAGTTTCCCAGTTCAGTTATAACTTTGTAAAGATGATGATTCTCTTCTGGAATATTTAAATCGTAAATAACAACAGCGGGGTGAGGGAAGCAGACGTTGGATTTATTTCTGTGCAAGCTCTGCCACTTGTGTTTCAAAACTCAGAGAAAGCTTCTTCAAAACTCTGAGAAATCATTTCCTGTAGTTTCACTCTTGCTTAAAAGAATAAATCAGAATTTCAGTCAGTGAAAACTCCAAGCTACGGATGAAGGGAGCATAGTAATTCATTTCTCTTAAGAGTTCTAAGAATTTTCTTGGTCATATAAAATAAGATAAAATCTGCTAACAGAGTAAACTGTTCCATGTAAATTCTGCTGACCTCTGGCTGTCTTTTTCTGATTATCACACAATATATAGCTGGAAACATGAACCACCTCACTGAATTTAACAGGACTCCTGATCCTCTTAAAATTACAATACACATAAACTATTTCCAGATTTGGGACTTGGGTTTTGGCTTGCTTATTTTTATGAAAAGTCTATTAGTCCTGACTCCCTGAATAATGATATGAACATTTCCATAATTTTAACGTTTACTTTGTTTATAGAGATGAAGATGCAAATATTTTTCTTACTGACCTTCCTTCTCTTTAAAGATGAACCAAAAATGTGATTTCTGTTTGGAAATGCATCTTTGTGTGCAGCTATAAGGGTAGGAGAAACAGATGCTTTCTTGCATTTATTGATTATTGTTGGAAATTTTTTTTTGAAAGAGATTTAGTTCTAGGCAAAAAAAAAAGTTTAATTTCAAATTAGACTATGGAATTCTTTATTCTCTTTTTCCTGCCCAATTAATTATTGTTTCATTGCAATCCGCAGGCTGGCATTCCCAAAGGGAAAGATATCAGAGTGAAATCCGACTCCTTGTTTTACTCAATCTATTTGTCCTGCATCCTACAAGGGACTCATCCTGTGTCTGTTTGTGTAGGTTTCTGGAAATCCATGTGTGCTGGATGTGTGTTATCCGTGACTATTTTCTTATGGCTCCTTTGGAAGTAATGCCTTTTGACAACGTGGCCGTAGGCTGGCGGAAAAACACACAGAGGAGCTCACTTCTTTCTGGGTGACTTTATCCCTTTAAAAAAAACTTTAGGAAAAGGTACTCCATTCCTCCATGTGGAAGATTCCCATGTTTTCCCAAAGGGAAAGGCTTTTGGTGACATTCCTGAGCAACCATTAAGAGTCCAAGGGTAACATCCATGTAATGAGTTTTAGCAACTTGAAGTATCAGCTCCCATCCACGTGCCCTTCCTGTGGCAGCTGAACATATGCTTCGAGTAATTTCAGTATTCCTACCTGGATGTTTTTTACAACATTAAAACATGAAAGTATTTCTCATCAATTTAACTTTGTGTATAACGTGGTTTGCATTTTATGATAGCTGTATTCTTCAGATGAAGGATAAAACACTGAGTTTGCACATTTCCGTTTAATTTGTGTAGGGTATTCTTAAAACTGGGAGCTTTGGGCTGAATTATTTTTGTTGGTTAACACAGTAATGTTTTCCTTTTTTTCCCTTCTTTGCATTTCAAGCTGAAAACATCTTGATTATGGAAGCAATCTAGTTAAATATTTTATGTTTTGGGAAAGACTCACTTCTCTTGGAAGTCTCTTTCAATTGCTGTGTTTTGAGAATCTGTCACTGATCTGAGGAGAAAGGGACAGAGAGAGAATTACAAATTGCAAGTTTGTGTACTACTAGAATCGTAAGTGACAACTCAGGATTGACTGTGGGATATTCTGCATCTTTAGTTTGACAGGGTGCAACAGTCCTGTGGCCATGCTGCCTTCACAGTTGTCATTTATACCCCAGTCCGTGGCCACACGGATGTTGTGGATATAAACAGAGACAGATCATGTGGGAGACTCCCCGCTCCAATGACACACAGCCTCTTACAGCTGGAGCTGCAGGACACTTCATAGCTTCCAGTGGAGTAGGAATGTTTGTGTCACCTACGAGGCAGCGTGTCCTGTGTCCTTGAGCACTTCACCCAATTAAAAATGGTCATATACACACTTGCTGCTTGTCAAAACTTGGTTCAGGTCATCACTGTCCAGCATCCAACTTCTCAAAGACTTAAAAAAATACTCTTGACCAAGAAAATTCAGAGATGAGAGTGCAGCATTTGGGCTTTGTGCAATCCTGGGAATGAAGTAGGTGTCTGCAGAGGGAGTTGGATGCTCATTAATTGGAGAGCTTCCACCTTGGTCATTATGAAACATCTCTCCAGAAGCAGGTCTGAGCTGCTGGTTTGTGATAGTGCAAAAAGTGCCTTGATCCACTCAGAACTGGGATGTCCCTGGCTGGGCTGGTACCTGCTTAAGGAGGAAAAAAAGCAATGGTCTGGTGTCAGGAACTGCCTTGTTGAGGGGGGCTAGGGGCCCACCCCAAGAGGAAGGAGGCCAAGGACCTTCTTAGGTCATTGTGCCACTCCTAAAAGATGTCCAAACCATGAGGCTACGGACATGAGGCTACGGAAGAGCCACTACCAGCTATTCTAGTGAAATCAGACTGGAGAAGGAGCCTGATCCCATCACTCAATCACATTTCCCTTGTGTGCCCAACTTAAAGTATTAATTATTCCTTACTATTGTTTCTAATTGTGTCTTCAAAAAAGCAGGCCAGGGAGGGAAGATCTCGGTGTAAAGACTCTCCTGTGAAATTCCCACAATATCGAGGAGTTCAGCCATGGTTCCTTGGTATACACCAGAATCACCTCTTGTCCCTACAGCATTACAGACTATTAGGTTCCACACGGAGAAGGGATTCCCTGCCAACCACCCAAATACTCCTCAGGAGCAAAGCTGGACCTTCACAGCTCTTTTGGGTGGCAATATTGAACTGTATCTTAGACAGTAGAGCAACATTTTGGGTAAACTGGTTGCTATTGTCAAGAGCCATGGGCATACCTCTGAGCCTGTCCAGGTCTGTCCTAAGTGGTAAAACAGTATATAGAGAGACAGAAATGGTAGAGTCCTGTGCTGTGCTGATGTGCAGCACACTGCAATACTGTTAATTAATCTTGGTTAGTTTGATGTCCAGTTTTTCTGACATGGGTTTTGATCTAATCTTGCAGAATTCTAAAACTCTTTCTTTTTTCTTTTTATGTGCAAGTACATTTAGAAGAGATTTTCGTAATTTCTTTGTGTCCAGCTTCTCTAATAAGGTTGGACAGATTCTCACAGTTTCTGTTGCTAATATGATTCCTGGCAAATAGAGCAGAAGGTTCAGGAGAACAAAAGAAGTGATCTAATTTTAGTAATGGTGCAGACTGAGTCTGTCATTTTTCTCTCTCTTTTATCCTGCTACCCTTTCTGAATGTCAGAACCTCTCCCAGCACTGCCTCTTTTCAGTTTGAATTGAATTCTTGTTCCTCGTCAAGGACTGGGCATGATGAGTTTTTAGATACTCCTCTGAACAGACACTGAGTATTTGAGAGGCTGATCAGTGAAATTCTGACTTGTCACAGGTAATTTGCTAAGAATGAACCACTTCCACTGAAGCTTTTTTGCAGATTAGAAACTCTCAGATCTGAAATTTCACTTAATATGTATGTCATATTTCTATTCTCCATTTTAGACCTGAAATTGAAGTGTGAGTCTATTGCAGTGTAAAGACAATGAAGGAATTTAGTTTCTGAAAGACAAAGAAGGTTGCATTTCGTGCAATAGATTCTGCTCAGTTTGTGAGGTGCTCAGACCTTGATCCAGTGAAGGTCTTTAGCTTGTGCATAATTCAAGTGTGGGAATCTCTATAGAAGCCTTAACATAAAACATACTCTTTCAAAGGCAATGGAAATACAAACATGTTTTGAATTAAATATATGCTTACAAACGTTGGTAGATTTGGATCTTGCGGGATTGTTCTAGTGAACAGCAATTATACTCGTCTTAGTCAGCCTTCGTGCTTGTGCTCCTGTTTTGGATGTGAGAAATAAACAGGCTGTGTATGCAATTGGGAGGATGACAATTACAGACATCTGATGTGCAGAACTGGACAAGAAAGCAAAGAGTAAAGAATAACAGGGTTTGAAGTGAAAATTGCTTATGCTGTAACAAAATGCAGAGGACGTCCTTTGTTGGATGTTTATTGAGTGTGCTACAAAAACACCAGTGTGGTTAGGAATAAATTGCAGTTCAACATTTGGAGACATAGTATATAACAAAATGAAAAATAAAGCCAGCCTAAAGATTAATTTTGTTCCTGAGCAGGTCTACTTAATTAACCATGGCAAACATGATTAAAAATGTGCAATAATTTTTCAAAATAAATAATTCCTCAGCATCTAGCTGCAGTTTGTTTCATTTCATGTCATCTATATAGAAGGGGGCAGACAAGCATTGCAATTGAATCTGTGAAACATACAACCATGTGATGCTTGATGTAACAGACCACAGTACTAGATGTAAAAATGGGAATTGGAATACACTGGATTCACTTTAAAGTAGTGTTTTCATCTGTCTTTGCAGATGAAATAATTACGTATACCTTCTTCCCTAACTTACATGATGGACTTGAAAACTAGGCTGAACGATTTTGAGATGTGAGGAATGTTGCTTCTCAGTTTGTGTCTTTAGGAATTATGTTTACATTGCTTTTTCTGAAATCATCAGGCCTGAAAAAAAAAAGAAAGCTTTAATGTATTCCAGGAACTGGAGCTTAAAAGAGCCCTCTGCCAAAAAGGCAAAGCTGGAAACGAGATCTCCCTTATCACGATCAAACAGCTCATCATGTAACCAGGAAATGGAAGGGAAGGACCATTCTTTCTCCATTCCTGTTTTCCATCCATGGAGAAGCATGAAGTTCCACCAAGAGGCTCAGCTGCCAGCCCGCCCCTTCAGCAGTGTTCAGTCTTGCTTATCCCTTACCTCTTCCTGCTCTGGTGCCTGGCCGTTACTCGCGCTCCACCTACAGCCATAGAATAGGACAATATTTCTGCTGAAATGAACGTTCATGAAATACTTCTCCTCCAGGGGCTGGGTGGAAGACTAGAAATGATCAGGGGGATCTGGGGGCTGCTGACAGTTTTCCCCAGGGTACGAGAAGGCCAGCTCTGCCAGGCCTCTCTGTAGGGTTCTCCGGAACCATCTCGATAGTTCTTTCCTATATCTGGCACTTGTTTGCCACGTGGTGATTTTCTGGCTGGGCTGAGGCATCCGTACCCTTTTTGGTGCAGCAGATCCGGTGGCACAGGCTCAATCCCCATTTCAGCCAGCCCCTCCCACTGCTATCACATGCAGCTCTTATCAGGGTGCTACTACTGTGGCTAATGAAGTCGATGTTCTTGAGGCACATTGAGAAATCTGGCACCCAGCCCTCGGCTAGAGCTCAGATTCTGCAACAATAATGTTTACGTTGGCAGGCCATCGAACAGAAACTCGCGTCCTCTCCAGCTGACTGGTGTGATTCTAGCAATTAATTCAGCTTTTCCAGTCACAAAAGTTTGTTGATACAGCTTGTGACTCTTCCTGTTTCCAAACACATCAGTAACTTGGAAAAAAAACTGGCTCGGCAGTCACAGAATCACAGAAATGTTGAGGTTGGAAGGGACCTTTGGAGGTTGTCTAGTCGAGCCCTGCTCAGAGCAGGATCAACATACAGCAGGTTTCTCAGGGCTGTGTCCTCTTAGGTTTTGAGTATCTCCAAGGATGGAGACTCCACAACAACTCTGGGCAACCTTTTCCAGTGTTTGATTTCCTTCCCAGTACAAACTTCTCGTATTTAAATGGAGTTTCCTCTATTGCAGTGCATGTCCATTGCATTGCCTCTTGTCCTCTCACTGGGTACCACAGAGAAGAGTTGGTCTCTGTATTCTTATTCCTTCACATCATGGGTTTATATACATTGATCTAATTCTCTGACCTTCTCCAGACTGAACAGTCCCAGCTCCTCCAGTCTTCAGATTCTTTTTGGTGGTGCCCAGCAACAGGACAAGGAGCAATGTCCATAAACTAAAACATAGCAAGTTTAACCTCAACATGAGGAAGAACTTCTTACATTGATGATGGCAGAACACTGGAACAAGCTGCCCAGGAAGATCATGGATTCTCCCGCTCTGGAGATATTCCCAACTCACCTGGACACATTCCTGTGTCACCTGCTCCAGGTGGCCCTACCTTAGCAGTGGGGTTGGATTTGATGATTTCCAGGGGTCCCTTCCAACCTGAATTATTCTGCGGCTCTGTGACTTTGCAATTCTCTGAGTTGATGTTGATGAGATTGCTGTTTGCCATTTGGAAGTATTTATAAATAAATGCTTGGGATAGAGCTGGAGGGATGGAAATTGGAATATCTGAGGTTCTCACAAGACCCACACATCATNTGAGGTTGGAAGGGACCTTTGGAGGTTGTCTAGTCGAGCCCTGCTCAGAGCAGGATCAACATACAGCAGGTTTCTCAGGGCTGTGTCCTCTTAGGTTTTGAGTATCTCCAAGGATGGAGACTCCACAACAACTCTGGGCAACCTTTTCCAGTGTTTGATTTCCTTCCCAGTACAAACTTCTCGTATTTAAATGGAGTTTCCTCTATTGCAGTGCATGTCCATTGCATTGCCTCTTGTCCTCTCACTGGGTACCACAGAGAAGAGTTGGTCTCTGTATTCTTATTCCTTCACATCATGGGTTTATATACATTGATCTAATTCTCTGACCTTCTCCAGACTGAACAGTCCCAGCTCCTCCAGTCTTCAGATTCTTTTTGGTGGTGCCCAGCAACAGGACAAGGAGCAATGTCCATAAACTAAAACATAGCAAGTTTAACCTCAACATGAGGAAGAACTTCTTACATTGATGATGGCAGAACACTGGAACAAGCTGCCCAGGAAGATCATGGATTCTCCCGCTCTGGAGATATTCCCAACTCACCTGGACACATTCCTGTGTCACCTGCTCCAGGTGGCCCTACCTTAGCAGTGGGGTTGGATTTGATGATTTCCAGGGGTCCCTTCCAACCTGAATTATTCTGCGGCTCTGTGACTTTGCAATTCTCTGAGTTGATGTTGATGAGATTGCTGTTTGCCATTTGGAAGTATTTATAAATAAATGCTTGGGATAGAGCTGGAGGGATGGAAATTGGAATATCTGAGGTTCTCACAAGACCCACACATCATTTTTTAACTCATGGTCCTTACACCTGTAAGACTTAATCATCATCCTGAGCTCTGGAGGCTGTCAGAACTCTGAAAAGAGGACAAAACCAATCCATACAAGGATTACCTGTGTAAATCTATACAGAAACAAGAAACTGCAGTTATTTAANGGTTGGAAGGGACCTTTGGAGGTTGTCTAGTCGAGCCCTGCTCAGAGCAGGATCAACATACAGCAGGTTTCTCAGGGCTGTGTCCTCTTAGGTTTTGAGTATCTCCAAGGATGGAGACTCCACAACAACTCTGGGCAACCTTTTCCAGTGTTTGATTTCCTTCCCAGTACAAACTTCTCGTATTTAAATGGAGTTTCCTCTATTGCAGTGCATGTCCATTGCATTGCCTCTTGTCCTCTCACTGGGTACCACAGAGAAGAGTTGGTCTCTGTATTCTTATTCCTTCACATCATGGGTTTATATACATTGATCTAATTCTCTGACCTTCTCCAGACTGAACAGTCCCAGCTCCTCCAGTCTTCAGATTCTTTTTGGTGGTGCCCAGCAACAGGACAAGGAGCAATGTCCATAAACTAAAACATAGCAAGTTTAACCTCAACATGAGGAAGAACTTCTTACATTGATGATGGCAGAACACTGGAACAAGCTGCCCAGGAAGATCATGGATTCTCCCGCTCTGGAGATATTCCCAACTCACCTGGACACATTCCTGTGTCACCTGCTCCAGGTGGCCCTACCTTAGCAGTGGGGTTGGATTTGATGATTTCCAGGGGTCCCTTCCAACCTGAATTATTCTGCGGCTCTGTGACTTTGCAATTCTCTGAGTTGATGTTGATGAGATTGCTGTTTGCCATTTGGAAGTATTTATAAATAAATGCTTGGGATAGAGCTGGAGGGATGGAAATTGGAATATCTGAGGTTCTCACAAGACCCACACATCATTTTTTAACTCATGGTCCTTACACCTGTAAGACTTAATCATCATCCTGAGCTCTGGAGGCTGTCAGAACTCTGAAAAGAGGACAAAACCAATCCATACAAGGATTACCTGTGTAAATCTATACAGAAACAAGAAACTGCAGTTATTTAAGTCTGTGTGTTGTAATTTGAGTCCTAAAATGTTGTGGCATTTCTGTTTAAATAACAGCAATGCTGTCCCAAAATAAACATCTGTAAATGGAATCCTCTTGGTCATGAATGAACCACTTGTTTTCTGTACATTTATATGACTGAAGTTCATGGTTTCCTTTGTATACTGGGGTTTTTTTCTGCATAGTTGTTCTTTCCAACAACAAGACCTCCCCATCTCTGCCCTCAGCTTACCAATGGTGGGAATATGGAGTGTCCATCTGGTTTCCTGAGTACAGAGGATACAGCAAAATGCTGGTTGTGAAATGTCGCTGACTGGAATTGCTATCAGACTGCCAAATGTCCTGAATATGTCCAATTTGTTCTTTGCCTTTATCATGTTGCATGCTATTTTGGGGTAGAAGGACCTAAAGCCTAATAGAACTGAATTCCTGGTTTTTTCCTTTGCTTTTGCTTTTCACGTGGGACAGTCATTGATTCATGACATCTGTGAAATTTGTTACTTTGTGCTATACCTTGAATCCAGACTTTTCCATTTATATTGGATGGCTCAGACAATGCACTGAAGACATTGAGAGCACAATCCTGGTTTCTGGAAAGTCAGTAAGGAAGATTCTTTGTGCTGCCTGTGTTTTCAAGCATTTGGAGATCAGGAAAATCCAGGCCTGTTCTTTCGTCCACACTGAGAAATTTAAGCACATTCAGACCTCTCTAGCTACCTGTCTTTACCCAAACTCACTGAGTAATTTTTAACATTAACATAGTTTACTTTTTTTATTTTACTTCTCTGGTTTGAAATGTCTTTGTTTTCTTTCAGGTTTTATACTGCAAAGTTATCAACAGCACCGAAAATTAGATTTGTCAAGAAAATGTGCAACTAGAATAACAACGTTTTAAAGGGGATGTAGCAGAGAGAGGAAGTAGAAATGTTGCTAAAATTAATTTCTAATTTTTACAATTAATCTGCTCACTCCTAACTTGACTGTTGGATCAAGTCAGGGTAGAGGATCTTCATGGCATGGTATTATGGATCATTTTGGGTTCATGGAGGTTAGGGCAGCAGATTTTAACCCCTCAACTCCATTCCTTGTGTGACTGGACGTAGCCCGGTGTCTTGCCTGGGGCTGCCTTGCTCTCTGCATTCCCAGCAGGTGAAGTACCCTGCGCCTCCCCTTCAGAATGCTTCTGTTTGGAGGTTGGAAAAATGGCTTTGAGCTTAAGGTACTGGACTGAGATGCATCCAGGCTAAAATAGTAAAAACATGTTTTCTTTAAACAAATGTGATTTCTTGTGACCTTCAGTAAATCTGCTAACTTCAGCTTTCCCCCTGCCAATCAGGTACTGTCTGACTAAGTTGGTTGGATACCAGGTGGTAGGAGGGAAAACATAATTATTTATTAAAAAACCCCCAAATCCTGCTTCATGGACAGAGCTCATCTCTTTTAAGTAGGTCAGAGTTGTTTCGGAAAGCGTGGCTACACTCACACGGTGTTTAACAGACCCTGTTAATGTTTCACACTTTCCTCCCTCTTTTAAAACTTCCATTTTGGAGTCAGATGAGTCACTACAATATGCTTTTTTTTTTTTCCCTTCTGCAGTACACACATTGTCCCGGCATCTTGGCAGCAGCGCTGGGAAGCCGCGCTGGTGAATCCAGATCCCCCGGCCTCCGAAGGAAGCGCCCCTGAACGGGTCCCTGGGATTAGGCAGGAAGCGGAGGTTTTAATGAAGCAGACTCCATTCTTCCAAGGGGTGAAGGGAGGTAAGGGAAGCTCCTGTTGCTTATGTGATTATTGCTAATTACTGTAATTGAACGTCCTCATGACAGGAATATTTGGTGCCTGAGGTAAAGCTTGTTTGCTTCCATTCCTTTTTTTAAACTGTCTCGTGGTGCCCTCTCGAGGTAGGAGAGCAACCCCTTTTATTCCTCTTTTTAGGCAGCTGCAACACGAACTGGAAACACAGACCCTGGTGAAGAAGCTGAGAAATTGCTGTTTGCTGTGGGGAAAAAAAAAATAAAGTTGCTATAAATCCATGCAAAATCAGTGGGGGTTTTTATTCCCATTTATAAAAGCATACCAGTCTCTTTGTTTCCATCTTTTCCATGAGATCAAGCACTTGAAAGGACACAAAAAGCACAGGGGATGCTTCTTTGCAGTGCCCCGAGGCCACAGAGGTGCATTTCCCTGGAGCATGAACCAGCAGATCATACAAGGTTAAAGGCTATTTCCGTGAAGGAAGGGAGCACATTTCCCACAACGTGCTCTTGTGCCCTTGAGGCAAAGCACAAAATGCATCAGGAAATGCTGATGTGTTTGGCTATTAGTGTGGATTAGGAAACTTGACACATGAGGAAGGCTGACCTTAGGGCTCAAGTCAAACAGAGGGAATTCTGCTTGTGAGGGAGGTCTGTGAATGAGGTGCTGGAGGAAGCCAAATGCCTTGGATGTCATCACCACATCACTGTGAAGGACTTCAAACTGTTGGTTTCTCTTTAAATGACACTATTAGATGTGTGGTCTTGAAATACATCTTTACAGGTGACAGTAGATTGTCCTTCCAAAAATGCTTCATCTTAAATTCATCAAGGAGCAAGGACTGGCAGTACTTTGGGTCTTGAAAAGGCAGTGAATTAATCAGTTTTGGCCTGGGCTGGGATAGAGTTGATGCTGAGTGTTTGGGGCAAGGACATCCAGTTTGAGAGATGAGCAAACTGTGGCGCTGATTTATTTAAAATACTCTTTTTCTAAACATCTCTGCTATTCATAGATAACTTTTGATGGGGATAAATGTAAACAAATGTTGAACAATGTGCTGGATCTGAAGGCATAAATCCTCTCCACAGAGCTGCAAATTGAAGACTCAAGGCTGTGGTTGTGTTGAAAAGGGACTTTTGGGCCCAACAAGGAGTAAGATGTTAATAAAACCTTTCTTCACCATTACAATAGGGAACAGCTAAGTGTGGTTTGGGGTTTCTGCCAAGTTAACCCTGACTTATTCCCATTGCCACAAATACCACTAAGAAACCTCTTAACATCTTATTAAAGATAAAGAACAAAAACCAGTTAATACTCTTCATTTTGAATATGGTATTTAAATCAAAAGCTTTCATTTTCAAAACATCATTTATTTCCTTTCCCTGTTGCTAGACTAGGGGCTTTGAAGAAATTTCACATTTTATGTGGCATTTGTTTTCTTGTTGCAGAAAAAAATTAGCTTAAATGGTCTGAAACTAGCACAGTCTTTACTATTAATGGAGTTTTATTTTCTTTAAGATGAAATTTCAAGTGCTCTGAGTCAGCCCAAACACATGCTAACCTGGCTTGTTTTATTATTTCCTTCCCTGTGGTCTGTTGGGCTCTGTCCATCTGTGGTTTCTCCCCCTGTTGTCAGCTCCTTGGGGCAGGAACCATGAGCAGCACATTCAGACCCAGGAGTGGAGAGAACTGCTGTGGCAATTGGAATAATGACAACAAAAAGCCATGGAAAAATAAGACAACATTAAATAATTATTTCCACTTTCTTTTCCTCCAGCAAAGAAGGGCAACAGGGAGCTGGCTTCTGTCTGCAGTCCTGCCTTTCATTTGCAGCTGTGTGTTAGGGAATCAGAGGCCACTCAATATATGGTTTTGGAAACCTTTGGGTGAGTGTGAGGTGGTGGGAGGTGTTGGTTTAGGGGCATCTCCACGAGGACCTGATGGTGGTATGATGACATTATAGTATTATCTTGACAAAAGGGAAGAAGTGAAGGAGAGAGGTGTCAGGTGTGCCTGGGTACCCTCTGGTCAGGTCAGGATGTCTGAAGCATCAGGGTCACACAGGTCCCATGGTGTGTAAAATCAGGCTGGCAGAATATGTTGGGGTGACAATCACATTCCCTCCCACCCTCATACTCTCCTCTGCTCTCCTCTGTGCCACTCCCTCATCTAAGGAAAGGTGGCATCTTTATTCTGGTAGAATTAACTAATCAGAATACGCTGTTGGTGATTTCAATTATGAATGTTCCCTCCCATTCTTAAAATGTTTTCACTTGTTTTCTTGGCAGGACCTTGAGGATCTCTCCTGAGAGCTCCTTTCACATAGATATGCACAGAATGAATAGTTTATCTCCACCTCCTGCTGACTTTCATGAATAATTTGATGTAAAAAGCTAAGTTGGACTTCTGCTGTGTTGAATAACTTGGGAGTACCAGCTTCTAATATTCCAGCCACAAACAGAAACAGTTTTAGAGGACGAAGTGGCCTCTCTGGATTCCACTTATTTCAAATACCTAACCTTTCCCTCCTTCCCTAACAAGGCTCCTTTGGGCTTCCCGAAAAATGAGAGAGGCTCTAGGGGCTTCCAGCTGACAGAACATCCCTTGTGAGTGAAAGCTCTTTATGCAGACAAAGAAGATTTAGTGGGACATACGACCATGATTTTTACAGTTTCTTGTTTGCCTCCCCAGGTATATGCCAGAAAATCCTGTGGTCACTCCTGAAGTTGAGCAGCTCATTTTATGGAGTGCATTTTGCTGCTCAGCCTCACTGAAGGCAAACAGAATTGCTTATCTGAGTAATGTCACACGTGTGCCTAAATGATTGCAAGAGACTGAAAGGAGCTGGGAGTAGAAATAATAGCACTACTTCATCTCTCACAGAGCAGCGCCAACAAAATAATGAAGCCATGTGAATAAAGAACCAACATAGTAATCAAGCTCGAACCGTTTTTTGGAAAATTAGCACTTCTTCCATAACAGTCACGGCTGCTGGGAAAATGGTACGAAATATTAACTGTCAGGTTGAGCACACCTTAATCAACATGTGCCAAGTCCCACTGATGTGTCCTCAAACCTGTTACTTAAATACTTGTCAAGGTCCATTAAATAAACAAAATTTTAAAGCCTAATAGCATAAACCACATAAATAACATAAAAGAGCCATAATGGTTGAATGGGTGGGTGTTCAGCCCTTCTTGATTTAAAACAGTGAAGTGAAAAATGTTGGGGCCCTTGAAGGTGATTTCGAAGACGAGAAAGTGACTGTGCTACACAAACAGCAATCAGAGACAATTAAGAGAACTGGAACAAGTGCCTCATTCTCCCTGCAGACTGCATGGGAAATTGCACTTTACATTTCAGTCTCATTGCATTTTCAAATAAGGCCCCCAGCTATGTCATTTTTCAAGTCCAACTCAAATCAAAAGATATTGCTTAAAATCTTCCTATTACTCCAGAAGTGAAAGGAATGATTGTCTATGCTGATGAGCCTGGAAGATTGTCTTGGAAAGAATTTGACAGTTTTGTCTCCTGGTCCCATTATAATGTTATTACTGCCCTTGAAGAAGGCTGACAGAGGCTGAATGCCAGTAGGAGTACGAGGGTAGTTGAGGATGGCTCTGTGCTGCCGCAGATTTTGTGTTGTTTCTCTGCAGAAACAGCAGAGAAACTGCTCTATGCTGTGCATGTGTTTTCTCTTAAAGCTTAGTCTGATGAAGAATCTCAGCAAGACCCTATGTTAACAATAGAACAGAACATACAAGCAAGCTCAAAAAAACCCTCATAAAAATGGAAAGAATTAGAATAGGGACATTTGAAAATAGTTAGCCATGTCTAATTATAACCCTGTCCCTATACAGAAAGCACAACCCATCAGCGATACTTTTAAAAGAACTTTCTGTTAAGCATGGGAAGTGTTCCAGTACATGATTCAGAAATTTCCTGAAGTGCTGAGGAGGTCCCACTTTTGCAGCCTTCTCCCCACAGCTGGGAGTACAATGAGCTTGCAGAGCTGCTGTAGCTGTGTTGGTTTGCCACAGAAGTGATGGTGCCCAGGAATGAGCCCTGCCCTTGTCCCTGGCTCCTTAGGGGGACCCAGTGCTGGCGCAGCCACCGCTGCTGCCCAGGCACAGGTTGGAGTGCAGAGGGAAGCAGGAGGAGCCCACATCTGTCTGACTGCCCTGGTGGTGCCCAACCAACCTTCCCTTAACCAGCCCTGGCGCCTCTGCTCACTGTCATGGAAGCTGTGAAATGGAGGAGCTGTCGTGCAGCCATAGAAGTGATGCAAGCTTTGCCTTAGAGCAACTTTCCCATGGACGTATCTGTGTCTATCTCACCTTACTGTTTTCTTTGCACAGGGCACTTTTTCCTCTTAAAGATTTTAACTTAAACTCCAAATAAGATGCTTCCCTTCCCCTGTTCCCCTCTGGTGACAAAGGGACACAGGCAGAGACTCTGGATTGAGATAACAATTTACTGAAAACAAACAGCAGTGGGATGAGAAATGAACAGTAACAGCAACAATATTTAAAAAACAGTGCACAAAAGGGTGATTTACACACAAAGGGTTCTCCATTACCTCAATGCAATTCCACGTGGCCACTGAGACAAAGACAAAATGGCAGATGTTTCCATGGCCCAGGAGTTCCTTCAACGCAGGGAGCTTTCTCCAGCCCTGTGATTTAAACTTTTATGTTTCACTATATAACAATTGTCTGAGAGATAAATTACAGTTACAGTGGCAATCTGGCTCTTGCTGTCCTCAATCCAGAACATAAACTACTCAGATCTCAGAAAAAAAAAGCAATGCTTTGTTGCCTTGTGATGGTTGTAGAGAAAATATGCCCACTGAAATTAAGAGGAATTTATAAAGGAAATAGCCTGCTTCTGAACCAGGGATTTTAGAAGTAATTATAAATTGTGATGGCCCCAAGAGGAAGTCTTTCACAGTGTGGGGTCAGAAAACACCTCCAGCAAGATCATTCACATATGGAACTATGCAAAGGAAACAAAAATACTGCAAAAGCATGTTCTCTGCACTCAGAACTTTATCCCAGTCCCCAGAATTGCAACAGATAATGTGTCTAGCAGAAATTAATTTATTTTGGTGGGACTGCCTTAGAGCACAGTACTGCTCAAATGGTACTTGCAGATTTGGGTCCTGACCTGCTTGTTTTAAACCATCTTTAGCAAAATTACATTTAGGGCAAGTTTTTGTCACAATAAGACCAAGGGGAGTTTTGTGATTGAGTTTTCATACTATACAACAATTACATTTTCTTACACATTCATGTACCTCAAGTGTGTAACTCCTAAGTGGAAGAAACGCATTTATGTACAGAAAAATGATGTGTATAAGAATGCAGTGCTGATTATTTTATATTCTCTGGTAGCTGTATGGCTCCGCATCAATATCGCTCTGTCATTTTCTGAAACAGAGCCGAAAGGCCGACGGGAGCGAGATACCAACCTGAGACAGCAGTCTAGCAAGGAAGGCAATGCTGTCACTGCAGAGGGACTTGGAGCAGAAGAAGTGACACTTGCAGTTACTGAGGCTGTCAGTCCAAATCCTTGTTGCTTTGGTATCCTGGATAAAGATCCGGCCAACTTAAGAGCTGGCGACACGCCACGCAGACAGATGGACACAGTGGTGAGCAACAGAGACCGTGCCAGAGCATCAGGTGGGGGTTCTGAAGGCAGCATTCCTAGCTGGGAGACTCCAAACAGCTGGCCGGCCTGAATTTTTTAAAAACAATTCATGTTTTAGGAAATGCTGCAGTTTGTTTTCTGCTGGATGATGTTACGCACTGAACAAACCGGAGATAGGGAGAGGTATTGTTATTTAATGTTCGTAAATATGGCCTGAGCTGCACAAAGAGAAGGAAGTGAAAAAAGGGCATTCCCTCTGAGCCCTGGAGAGAGTGAGGATGAGAAATGAGAATAGAATTTCCCTATGTTTTTCTGTGGCAGGGCAAAACAGATCCCACACAATTCTGGGCAGAGCAGTGGAGGGAGTGTCAAAGCTGCACATTGGTAATGGGGAGGAAAAAATCTCACCTTGGATTCAGAAGCTGGAATTCATCATAAACTCCCACTTCAGCCTTCCTCTCCCAAGAAGATCAGTGTCTTATCAGAGACCCACTGGGACAATTCTTTTCTTGGGGAAAGGGTAGACATAGGATAACTTGAATTTTTGTTACAAACTGAAATACAAAGGTGAAAATCAGACACCAGTGCATTTCTTTTTTTTT